>CM023825.1:28659177-29096677 GCA_013266295.2 Branchiostoma floridae x Branchiostoma japonicum
GCTTGTATTTGCATATTAATGAACATCATTTGCATATCTGTGACTGGGCACATACGGCACTGACCTCGCGGGTGTGTTTGCCCTCCAATCCTTGCTTTGGTGCGAGATTGCGCAATGCGTGAATTGAGTCTATTCAGGGGTCTTCCCAGAAATTCTTAGGGGAGAGGTGCTTCCTAATCGGTCGATGAAAAAAATCAGCGAATTTTCATGAAAATACTAAGAGAAACCCTAAATTTGAACATTTTGGGAGAGGTGCTAGGATTTTAGGGGGAGGGGGAGCACCCTTGCTTCATTGCTTGGGGAGAGCCCTGCTATTTTTCAGTGTTCTGCAATATTGCAGAATGTCAATTTTGTTCTGCAATTCAGAAATACTTTCTGCAAACATAAAAAAGAATTTTTTTTTTATAAATCGTTTCTTCAGATTAGCAAATTTCTATGTAGCAATAACAGCAAAGAAGTACTTGATTTTGTCCCTAGAAACTGTGCTACCTGGGTTTAGAAGTAAAATTTGTTGTTTGCAAGGCAAATCTGGGTGAAACTGTGGCCATATCCACGGAGGCCAACACCATTGTCATTGAACCCCTAGCCTGACTCTTTTTCAGCCTGCAAAATTGCAGGCTGCTTAATTTTTCTTCTGCAATATTGAAAATGTCCACAATTTACAAAATGCAGAATGCAGATGGGTATTTTTATCACTGAAAGGTAAGTAACGGTAGTCCCATAGCCTTTTTGAGGCCATAGGGTTGTTAAAAAATGGTATTAAATCTATTTTACCCCTCCAAAAATTTCACACTCTTTACATAGACCTTTTCCATTGCATGCTGGGAGATGAAGGGCACTATGGATAGTGAAGTAGTGAAGTGGACCGAACTAGAAGTTAGTAAAGAAATATTTTACCCTTCAATTGGCTTGGACAGGTCGTAGATTTCCTCCACCTGAACTCCCTTCACCCCTGGAAAAGTGAGAAAAATTAAATACCATAAGATTAGAGAGGGTGGTGAACATGCTTTTGGTCATTGACCATTGAAAATGTAATGCCACATGTACTTCTTTTTTTTAGATGCAACGTTGACCAAACATCCAACGAAAAACATGAAAAATCAGGGTTTTGTGCAGACGCAGTACATTCTGCCGACGTACTGACCTTTTCAATGAATCAATCCCATTGCATGCTGGGAGATGTGGGGCATTATGGGTAGTGCAGGGGACCATAAGGTGGTCATAGCTGTGTATTGGTGGTGTTGATTGATAAGTGTTATGTCTGGCACATATACATAATTATAACTCTATCAAAATGGCACTTGAACCCCACTGTTACACTTGTATACTAGTAGCAGTGCCCAGTGGATCAACTTACCAAAGTCTTCTACTAGGAGGGTGAACAGCCCTGTGGAAAACAAAAGAATGTACATGTAAGTTTTAGTCGTACAGGGGGACAAGCGAACTCTAAGATCAAAATAAATTATGTCTGGAAATTATAGTGTCTGGAAAAACAAAAACAATTTCTTTTTTGTTTTTCCAGACACTATTATTTCCAGACACAGGTTTCAGACGGCTATTTCACAATCAGGTGTACCCATTTTTTTTCCAACATGTTACCAGTGGATAGCAAAGTCTACATAACATATGACTGTTTCAGACTTTTATTTCCAAATAGCTGGTGCAAAATGGAACATAACAAAAAAAGAATTTTGAAAATCGGTGAATATTTGGGAAAAATATTGACCAAAACATGGTCTAAAATTGGGCATTTTTAAGCGTTACCGGGGACCATCCAATTTTTACTAATTCTAAGCATTAGACCTTAAAGTACATTTTATACTTCCTAATTAAAAACTATTTGCTTTCTACATGCTGTCATATGTCTAGTTGTGATCTTTTACTTTTATTGGAAGATAATACCCCTTTTTGGGTTCCATCAGGGCAATATTTCACTTTTACGCACATGTTACCAATTTTCAATCTATTTTTGATAAGATGTTTATGAGTGTGTAACTCTTAAAAATATGCTAGTACAGGTGTTGATTTGTCATTTGAAATTAAGATATGATGTGTGTGAAAGTACAGAAGTAAAATAGAATCATTCCCCCATTCATATGGCATACAATGGAAGATCAAAGTCCAGGATGTCATTTTCCGAAAAAATCTGTAGCGTCCGTACCCCCCCTTGATTTCTTCAATAAGTTAATCCTGCAGGTTAATGATTATGATGGCTAGAAGGTCTCTATTGCCACATACCAAAACACCATTTAAACCATTACTGTCATAAACACTCTGCCTAGTATAGCACCATGAACATCAAAATGTAGCGTCCGTACCCCCTGTAGCGTCCGTACCCCCACCTGTAGCGTCCGTACCCCCACTTAAGGTTTTCAGCAAAATACTGCTAAAATCGCTATCTAAATGGTAAAAATCTGAGTTAGTACATCAATTACAGTTGAAACAGATACAGGTTGTTAGCATTTTCACTGAATTTGCGAGTTTGTGATGAATTTTAGATTTCAGTATGTGGTGACTTGGGAGCTGTACATGGTGAAGGGAAGTTGCCACCAAGCTGTTGTTATAGGCATGAAGTATGCAGTTCTTCCCATTTTTCTAGTTTAGTCACATTGAAAGGTTGAATTTAGTTAAAGAAATCTATTCAAAACTGGCAATATTGACACAAAGGCCAACTTGTTGGGGACTACAGGTACGTTGTATTTGTGTAGCATTCGTACCTCCAAAAATGCTTTCTTCTTGGTTACTTCTTACAGGTTTAATTAATTTTTGCAGACGCATTGTCATAGGATTGAAACTTACTTGTAAACACACTCAATTGCATTGGCTAATCTTTGACCCATTTCGGAACAATACCTTGCAAAATAGTGAGGTTGAAATATTTCTGACCCCTACATGTACGTACATTAGGCACTCTAAAGTCTTGAATTTAGATTTGAGTCAAGGGCGTTTTGCATTATTTACTTATGTAACCCTAGCATAGATAAACTAACATGTTTAACTGTTTGTTAGTATTTTAGGATTTCTTTTCCTACCTAGATTAGGTGGTGCAAAAGTACATTCTGTTTGAGCTACATACATGATGTATATGTACATGTATGTAGCCTGTAGCGTCCGTACCCCCTACATTACTGTCCCTTTTCCTGGAGTAAACTGCAATTTTTGCATGTTTTGAAATGAGATATGCTGCTTTTTTGTTTCCTTGTGACATTGTGATGATATGAGAAGCATAATTTCAGTCTTATGTGCATCATCAGCTTGTTAGATAGGTAAACCCTTGCAATGCCTTGTTCTGAAGCACTTAAGTCTCCATAATGGTATTTGTAAGAAATCCCTAATCAAAATATCTCTTCACCCTTTTTTTTGTTAAAAATGCTGTGACAGCATATTTGGAAGCTTTACGGAACAGTCACAAGAAAATAACCAGCCTTTTAAAGAGTTGGGACAAATAGATGAAACACCATGAAGTTTATTGTGTAGCGTCCGTACCCCCCTTGCCCACATGTTCATTTAGGGTAATTAAAAATGCAAGTCATGTTATACATACACTACTGCTGGAATTTCATGTAGTATCATCTAATGGATGAAATAGTGCCAAACTTAGGCTGGTGAAGTGTCTGGGTCAAGAATACTACTATTTGACATTATCTTAGAGATGCAACAATAGAATAGCGTTAAAGTTGTTTTACAATAAATGACCAGAAAATGCCAGAACATGGTTATACTGCAAATTATTTTGGTTTTCTAGGTTAGCAAATGCTAGTTATGGAAGATGATAAGGATTAACAACTATTTGTTATCCCTTATTTGAATCTATAGTATGTTACTGCCCAAGTAGTCTTACAGTTGTAGCGTCCGTACCCCCCTGATGGTCCATCTATAGAAAACCCTGTACCGAACTTATAAAAGCTTGTTGTGCGGAGATTTTTTAGGATAGTATACCCAAAACATGTATCTTTGAACTGGTAACAACAAATCTACAATATAATGAAGTTGAATTTTGACCCCCAGTGGCAAGCTTTGGGTACACCTGATTGTGAAATAGCCGAGAACGAATGCGAATGGACGCTTGTATACTTCCCTTTTGTTTCTCTAAAAAGACCCACGTATAAAATTATGGGTGAACCAGGATTCAAACATTTCTTTCATTTAGCTTAGCTAGCGAGTGTCATCTTTATAGCGCATGGCCTAAAAAAAATTTATGACACACACAAAACAAGTCACCAACAACAAGCTACTTTTCAACTCAAAATTACGGATAGAAGAAAATTAAACTCGTCAAACGCTTACCTGGATCACTCTCGAGCTCCAGCCACCCTTTGTTCATGGTGAAATTGGGAGGAAAACGCACAAAACCTCAAACTAAATCATAGCATAATCTGTAGACTGTTCGACTGTGTCTGGTTGGGGGGTGGGTAGCTTGGGGTCACCAGCTTGACCCCAATCTAGACGAAACTATTAGAGAAAAGGGGATAAATAGAGAAATAAATTTAGGTTGATTTTGAATGTTTTCTCATAATCCGTGATGATATATTGTAAAAATGAATATATTAGATTATTTGAATTTACTAATACTTCGTAGAAATGTGTTTTTTTGTTGGTTTTATCTAATTTTCGCTCCTGCCACCCCTGTTTCTGGAAAGAAATATTCCTCATCCGATCAGGAATCAGCCAATCAGGAGCCAGACACCCAGTTCGAACCACTTCCGCGTTTGCCGACCTCTAGAGCTTTGCAAAGTGTTGCTGCAAGAAAAATTATATAAAGCTTCTCAAATTTTGTCACTCTGCATTTTGTTTTACGTTCCGAAATGGTAGAAAACGCCAGCACGCACCCGTACCTACCACAGGGCCTGAAGCTCCCATGCCGATATGTGGAGAACGACAAGTCTGTCCTGGAACTCCTCGGCGTTTTCTTTGGACTCACAGGTGAGCATGCCGCATAAAGTCCATTCATTCAAACAGAATACATCGCCTGCCATTGCAAATATATACTTCATAATTATATATAATTATATAGAACGTTAACTAATATTATATAATTATAAATATATATGTTACATTACATGTTTCACGTCTATTATAGACGAGAGAAAAAAACACCTTACTTGCGAGCTACAAGATAACTACTAGTACAACCATGGTACAACTACATATGGTACCAATGGGCTGTTCCAAAAAAAACTGTGGAGGGGGAGTGGAAGAGGTCCCAAATCAGCTTCTGACCCAACCTCCCTGTCCATCATGCAGTCCAGAATTTTTTACCTCCCCCCCTGTCCAATCCATTATTTCGACCCAACCCCCCTGACCGTTCCAGATTTGTTTGACCCAACCATAATTTGCAGTACTTTACCGGTACAACATGTACTAGTACTAGTAGGTGTATGTAGATTTTATTTGCTGCATTGACTGTGTATGGCTATTTCAGCTGTGGTGATGGTGAGCACCTGGATCTACTCGGGCAGCAGTGCGAAGGTGAAGCTGTCCACGGTACAGCGCCTGACGGTCTGCTGGTTTGTGCTGTGCGGATGCATCCATTTGATCCTGGAGGGGTGGTTCAGTGTCTTCCACAACAGCATTGCAGGGGACCAAGCCTTCCTGTCTCAGCTGTGTAAGTCAGTGCTGATATTCACCACAGGAATACTGTACTAATCAGCGTACGAAATACTAGGTTGCCCAGTTGCGCTGTGCAACCATATTTTGCTTGGTGCAACCTATTTCTACACCCAGGTAGCACAGTGCACTACCTAAATTTTGTGTTAAGGATGCCCCTTTCTTCATTGGGAACTGTTTATTGAAAAGTTCTCATGGAAGAGTTCATCACTTCAGGTAAGAGGAAACAACTCTGTGTCAGAAATGTATAACTTCACATTGCATTCTAACAAAGTTAATCATATTGTAGAAGAGTTTAAATTCGGGGCAACCTGGAATTTTGATGGGCAACCTAGCTTACATCCTAGGTTGCCACTGGGCAACCTGGCTCAATAAAAGTATTTCGTACACTGCTAATAAACCTTTCAAAGTATGCAGTGGTTTTATTTTCATGATGACGTCCCCAACACAAAATCATGACACCAGGAACATGTGTCTCCATTATACTAAATTGATAGACTTAGCATTACTTGACTTATAGTGCTCATATGGTCTAGTGGTTAGGATTTGGTGCTCTCACCGCCAAGGCCCGGGTTCAATTCCTGGTGTGGGAACCAGTGAAACGCAAGAGGCGAGTAGAAACAGGAAAACCCCTGGCTCCCAGGATGCCGGGAATCGAACCCGCGCCAAACCCGGGCAGCCAGCCTACAAGCCTTCCATTGAAACTCAACCCAGGTTAGAATTGGTGGCGTTTGTCAGATTTAAACCTACTACAATGTAGTAGTTACAAACAGGTCTCTGATTTTGTTTGCTTCAAGTTGCACCCAACTGTTTTCTTCTCTGGAGTTGTAACTTGAATGTTTTCTATTTTTTCCAATGTTACAGGGAAGGAGTACAGCAAGGCAGACAGTCGTTATGTCTCGTAAGTATTATACATGTACTCACCATTTCAACACTTACAAATTTAGTAGTGGTACATGTATTTCCTAACATTGTAATCACAGGTGTCTGATTACAAGTGGAACTTATGTTATTGTGTTCTCCTTTTCATCCTTACAGTTACATTGAAACTCTTCCTATCATTTTTCTAAAATGACCCCACCCCATTATTTTTCTAAAATGACCCCACCCCACTATTTGTTCTAAAATGACCCCACCCCATTATTTTTCTGAAATGACCCCGCCCCATTATTTTTCTAAAATGACCCCACCCCATTATTTTTGTGTACTTAGTAAGTAGTCATTATGAAACATGGTTAGAACTTAGAACTGTAAGAGTCTAAGAGTGCTGGTGGTTTGGGGAATTGGAAGGAAATCATGACACTGAGAATTTGAGGAAAATGTCATGCTGCAGTGCAACACAACAGTAGCCCTATCGTTACCATAATATTGAGATTTTTTATTATGAAGTTAATGATGATATTATACACGTATTCAGCAAGCTCATGCAGCAGCAAATATTTCTTTAGAAAAGCTTCTGTTTGCCCATATTTGCTTACTTTTGATACTTTTTACAGCTCCATCTTATCACTAACCATACTTACAGTTTCACATTGTTTTGAAGCCAGCAGAGTTCACTAGAGCATTCTAAACAAAGAGTGCCAACATATGTCTCCTAACTTAAAAATAAAACTCTTCTGTGTGAAGAAATGCTCACAGGGACAACTCAACCATCATGGACAGCAAGCAAGCAAGAAGTCGAGTGCTTCCTTTTTTTTCATCCTTGTCTTCACCTCGAACTCGTTCCTTGAAGTTGAACTTGTTCCTTGAAGTTGAACTTGTTCCTTGAAGTTGAACTTGTTCCTTGAAGTTGACCTTGTTCCTTGAAGTTGAACTTGTTCCTTGAAGTTGACCTTGCTCCTTGAAGTTGAACTTGTTCCTTGAAGTTGAACTTGTTCCTTGAACTTGAACTTGTTCCTTGAACTTGAACTTGTTCCTTGAAGTTGAACTTGTTCCACTGCAACTGCTGGCCTTTAGAAGAACAGAAGCATTTGCTTTGTTTTTCAATTTTTTGCTGACCAGACAAAAAAAACCTCTCCTAGGGCCGACACCTTCACTGTTACCATGGAGACTGTGACTGCCTGGCTGGAGGGTCCGGGGTGTTTCCTCATCGCGATAGGGTACGTCAACAACAGCCCAAACCGCCACGCCCTCCAGCTACTGGTCTCGACCGGTCAACTCTACGGTACGATTCTCTACGTCGCGAACGAGGTGAAGGACGGCTTCGTCCACGGCCCGCTGTGGGATCCGATGTACTTCTGGTTCTACTTCGTGGTCATCAACAGCCCATGGCTGATCTTCCCCACGCTGCTAATGGTACAGTCCTACAGGAGGATGGTGCAGGCACAAGCACAGGTGGACCGGGCAGCGAAGGGGAAGAAGAAGAAATAAGAAGGGACAAGATGTAGCCATCCGAGAGGATTCTGTTACTCTCCAAGCAGAGGTTTATGATATTCGGCTAATTTTTGACGTGATTTTAGGTGTCTTTCTTTTTTGTACTGGTATTTTTTTTACACTTTGGGTGACAAACAAATACTATCTTGGCAAATGAATACTAGTACTGTCTTGCCAGTTTAATACCTTCTTGCAGCCACTAAAAGATCTGCTTGGAGATTAGATTCTGTTACTGCAGTGCTTAAAAGTCACAGAGTTTGTCTTGATATAGCAGTTTTGTTATGACACAACTTTTGCTTTATATCTTTAAATTGTGGTTACTGCATTTTGTTTGTGTGACGTGCTTTCCTATTATTGGAGAACAAAGTGCTCCATTTTCACCCCCGTATTTTCTCAAAAAGTCGATGTCAATAATAAAAGTACATGGCATAATATATGTATATTGCTATAGGTCTGATTTTATTCTAGTTTATGACTCGGAATGGATAGTCTTAGCCTAAATATACATGTATCCCAACAGGTTTAGGTACAGGACCGGACCTGAACCTGTACCTGAACAATTCAACAAATTAACATGTTCTTCTGAAGTGTACATAATGACAGAAACATTAATAAGTCTTTGTTTATGGAGAATTCTTATACAAAACATGGGCCAAACTAAGATATTTTACTTTTCATCTCCTACCCTGCAACACAAACCTGACCAAAGTGACATCTATAGGTAGCGTAACTAATATGCAACGGATCTTTCCGGGTAGTTAACACTAATAACAGTCTGCCAGTCTGTAACACAAACACACTGTCCTTACTTTGGAGCCTATGGGGGACCAGGTATTTACACATTTTAGATCACAAATAAGCATACCGGTACTGTATATTTAGTGTGAAATTATTTCGGTAAAGTACCGGTAGAGATTAGGTATTTTGGACCTATACCTAATCAGTTTTCCTGTACAGAACCGGTACTGCATACCGGTACACAGCTCTACCGAATTCGCAATTGTTCTACTTCTAGGCAGGCAAGTGGCCTGTGGCAATGTCAGCGTTATGTGTTGTACTCTGGCCTCTCAGACCATGAAAAAAATCATAACACCACAAATATGTTATCTTGAAAGTTCATATGTGTTGGTAGAAGTCATTATGAAGCATTAGTCTGAACTATAATTTCCAACACAAGAAATGGGACTTAATTAACTCCTTAGTCTATGTCAAGAAACAAGCAATCCACCACTTCTGTGACAATCACGTCATGCAGATGACACATACATGTATGACTTGATGAGCAGTGGATCATAAATACTAACATGTGTTTTATAATCTACTGTACTACAGTACTTTTCTTTTACCCGTGAACTTCACACACCACGAAAGCCTTTTCCCTTGTACTATGAAATAAAACCACAGCGAGGGTAAATACATTATTTCATGTCATGTAGCATATAATAATTGTTTCCGGACTGGAGTCTAAGAAGTTTCCAAAAGGCTCAATGTTGTTCAAATGCCAGGTGCAGAAAATTATGCTAATAGTATAATACATGTATAAGGTCTTCTGTAGTCATATTACAAGTTCAGAAAGTCTTTTTTTTAATGTGTATAAATTGACGTATGTATTTGTGTTTTGTGTTCAACATCATCTTTATTGAATCAACTACACATTAGAAACAATACAACAAGATGAAGGGTTAAAAAGCGTACACCTCGGTCGGCCCCTTAGAACAGATCGACCCCATTGATCTAGAGCGCAAGGTTGAAAAGGGGGGGGCTGTGCATCAGCCATCAAATTAATTTTATAATATATCTGTGTTACTACTAGACTAAGTATTATTGCACAAGTTTATGAAGATTACCGGCTGTTTATACGACCGTTTTCTATTGGTGACATACCCGAAATAAAGAAATTAAAAATAAAGAAATTTTAAAGATTCCGTTTACAGTACATATCCGAAGACTTACACGTGTCTCTTGCCTCATCCAGTGCCGATAACTTCACCGTTGTCATGGAGAGCATCACGGCGTTCCTGGAGGGGCCCGGATCCTTCCTGGCGGCCTGGGCCATCCTCGAGAACAAGCCCTCCCGCTACCTCCTCCAACTCCTGGTCTCCACCGGTCAACTCTACGGAGACATCCTCTACTACACTATCGAGTACAAGGACGGCTTCATCCACGGCCCCGTGGGGCACCCGCTGTACTTCTGGTTCTACTTCATGTTTTTGAACAGTTTTTGGATCGTCGTTCCATTTTGTCTGCTGGTTCAGGCCTGCGGTAAAGTTAGCCAGGCTCAGGAGGCTGTGGACAAAACTGGTAAAGCCAGTAAAAAGTCCAAGTAGTTCTACCTGACATGTCGATGAAGGTTAGACATCTTCCGTGGCCCGGTAGGGACAAGTCTGCTCAACACACTAACTTTTGTCTTCTCCACACTGACTTTTGTCTTCCCTACACTGACTTTTGTCTTCCGTACACTAACTTTTGTCTTCCGTACACTGACTTTGTTCGTACCCCTCCCTTTCTCAATTGATGGTCCCTTAGTCAGGTCAAAGGTAACAAAGATGGCATGAAAACAATTCTCCATTTGTGTTGACTTTTGTGTTGAGCAGACTTGTCCCTATCGGCCACAGTAGACATCCAGGTAGAACATTACATAATACAAAATAGATGAAGCAACTGGATAAATTCTCTGAAGAGTCAGACGTTTCGGATAGCATCTGCTATCTTTTATCAGTAACTGAGAATCAGAGAGTTTCATCCAGGAATCATTCTCAGTCTGACTTTTCAGAGGATTTTTTTAATCCAGTTGCTTGGTTTATTTTATATTACATAATTCTACCTATTGTGTGCAACTGGCAAAATAAGGAGGTGATAGAAAGCTAGGAGGTGAATTTTACAATATTTCCCGATGTGTAGCTATTCAAGAAGAGATTTTACATCATGATGAGAAGTGCTATTTCCAAGATGTTTTACCGAATGATATCATATAATAAGACATGTAGTCAATGATGGTGTTGATGCAAATCTACACTAAGAAACTCAGAAGGGTGTTTTACTACAGTAACTAAACAAAAGAAGCCATGGCTAGCCACTAGGCCAACTGCAATGATAGTCATTTTATAATGTACTAGTAATGTTAGTATTTAAAAACCGAGGTTGTTGATAAGTTAATGAGTAAGAAATTTTGAGATCAAGACTTTTAATAATTTTGATGTCAGTTCACAAGGTCCCCACAAATATTGTAGTTACCAGTGCAGTATGACCATATTCTTCGCAAATGATGAAAAGTGTATTTTCTTGGCTACGTTTCTCAAGACATGTAATCAATGACAGTCTTGGTGCAGAAAATATTAAAAGGAGTATATTTATAACAAAAGAACCCACCATAATTTAAAAGACCAACTGCAATGATAGTTATTTTGTAACATACTAGCAATGTTAGTATTTAACTAGAAAGGTTACATTTGCAAAGCCAATGCATAATGTTTACCTTCGTATATGGTCTGCACTGTTAATTCTTGCTCAAACACATTCACACATATATGGTGACAGGAGTCTAAATCCCTCCTACTACAAAATGCAAGATGATGTAACCCAACACCAGTTACCATGGTTAGAGACAGTCTGGTTCAGGTCATTGACCAGGTCAGAGGTCACTGTTTGGAGAAGAAGAAGAAACTGAGCAAAAACAGTATTTTCCTTCGGTAAACATAGAAGCCGAGATTGTTGGTAAATCAATAAGTAGGAAATTTTTATATCACGATGCCCTCAACCTAACAAACTACTAGCTGTAATTATAGTTCTGTATATCAGTATGGACATATTCTTCGCAAATGATGAAAAGTGTGTTTCCTGGGCTTTATATCTCATGATGGTGATACATGTACCTATAATTCATACCTCGTATTTTATATATGAGTGCAATCATTGTGCCCAAAAGTATGGGTTTCATCTGAAGAAAGAATTATATTAAGTGAATATTGGTGTTTCTCTCATGATTTCACACTCAAGTACTCTGTCTTGTCTGTGTGTAGTGACACGTCGAATCGCCAGGTGCTGAATGAATTACGTCGGCAGAACGTACTACACTGCACCAAGGAGCTTCTACTCCTTGACTGCACGAAACCCGTAATGTATTATGCATATCACTGGCAGAACGTCTCCTTTAACTTTAAGATCGTATTCACGTACATCCCGTCTATAGTTTTTAAATATTGTATCAGAAAAGATATCTGCAACGGGCGAAATTCTAATGCAATGTTGAACAAACATCCAATGAAAACCGTAAAAAAATCCGGGTTTCATGCAGGTGCAGTGCGTTCTGCCGACGTGCTTATATGAGGCCCATGGAATGAAAAATCCTATTATGGAGGATACTAGCTAGTGTCTACAGTGCCTTTATTAGTTTCTTTACATTTACTGCGAGTAATACGGCAATAGTAAAAGAGGATGGGTAAGAAAAGTCAGGGCTATGGTTGGCCTGAAACTTTCGAAAATTCATTAACGTTAACCATGAAAACATAAAGATCGCAGTCTCATTCCCTCTTTCCATCACCCCGTATAAAAAGCACAAAAATCCAGATGACACAACCGTTGACACAAGTGGAAAACGTTTTAATCAATACACCATGGAAGCATTAAACATGAAAATACGTAACTTTGACAATGAAAATACAAGAGTTCATCAAATATCCTAAGTGTCTTCCATTCAGAACTTACCCAAAGTTTCTCCCAAGTAGTTCTACACTCGAACGATATCTTACAATAGTACATTAGTTGGACTCAGGCGCGCAAACTTCGCTGTTGTGACGGACCAAGAAGAGGGAGGAAGGCCAATGGCTTTCTTGAAGTCAACAATCTTTGCAACATTGACTTATTTTAATTATGTTTAATTATCCAAAGCAAAGTTGGCTTACCAAGTTTTCAATCAGGATGGTTCCACTGATTCAGCTCAGGTCAAAAGAGGTTACGAAAGAGTGACGTGAACAACGGGTGGTTGGAAGTCTGTATCGTCCCCCGTCACGGCTTTCTTTTGTTCTTTACAAGGAGGTCAAAAATCTAGATCTAGGTTGTTAACCTCCTTGGTTCTTTACTAGTGTTTCTTCTGACAATGTTCTTGAGCTGCTGTTACAATTTTTCATTGCACAATTATGTTTTTATTCATTTTCATCCCTCCCGAACAATCTACCTTGGTCCGTCAAGCCGAAGTTTTGAACAGGAACATGAAACGTTAACATCAATCTAAACTTCAAAAGTTAAAACATAAGAGATTTATGTACTGGAAGGAATCAAACCGAAAACATCACTGCACAAAAAAGTTGGATTCACCAATGGCGGTAAATGCTAGTAAAGTCGGTAATGTTTACAGTACCGGACTATACAATACATGTAGTAGTAAATTAAATGACCTGACTTTAGTTTCATTTACTGCCATTGTAAAGTCCGGTACTGTTTACAAATCATTACCCGACTTTACTGGCATTTACCACCATTGGTAAATCCAACTTTTCGTGCAGTGCATATGACATTGACTTTGAGGATGTAACATTACACTTCATCTGTTAATGACCCCTCCGACTCTCTCAATGTCACTGACAAATAGTCTGAGCCCGTCGGAGGGGGGCGGGGTAATTGATGGAGTAGCCCGTGGGGGGAGGGGGGTGGCACAAGTCATGGTGATCTTCGGCACCGAAATCGTAGACGTCGATTCGGTGTCGTCTGCGTCGTTGAGGGCTTTGGGCATGGGTGTGTTCGCGCGGAGTGATTCCGAATCGGGTACGGAGAGAAGGCTTCTATTGTCAATGTCCTGGTTTACCCTTCCGTACCCACCTCTGTACAACTCCGTGGTTTCAGAAGTTGCCTGAATGTTCGGCACCTGTTGCTCCGACTGGTTGATGCTGATCATGGTGATGGGTTTGGGCATGGATTCCCCGTCAGAGTCGCTAGAGGGCGTCTCGTCCTCGGTGACCCTCATGGTGAACGTTTCGTCCCAGATAGCAGGCGTTTTCATGGCCTGTTGTTTCCGGACTTCTGCGTGCACGCCGCTACCGTCTGTGCGGTGGGAATGTCCCGTACTGTCCGAGTTGCGCGTGGCTATCCCGCTATCCGGACGGTTATACTCAACCTGCCGTTTTAGCTTCACCTTGAAGTCTGTATCAGCCGGACTTGGCGGCGGGTTGCGGTGGCCTGGAACCTGCCCCAGACGTCGCTGGGGGTCGCGATATCTCATGTGCGCCTCGGCAGCGCCTTCACCACTCCTCCGCGTGCCGTGCGTCCTCTCCACGTACACGATATGGTTCCCGCTCTTTCCCTTATTCGGGTTCCCGTTGATCGTTCTCGTCAGGTAATCCTGGTCAGACTGGAGGACCGAAGGCAAGCTGGACCTGTATTTTTCCCTGTCCTGTTTGTCGAAGTATCTCTTTGCCACGGAGTACCCGTTTTTGGACGCGATTTGTTGGTGAATGTGTGACTTGTCCACCACGTAACGTTTCTGGCCCGGCGACCACCGGGAACGAGAGCCTTCCTCGGCTGTAGAACCGTCTTTCAAACCGTCCAAACTGTCGCTACTCTCGTTCCCGGAGTCCCTTCCTTGTCTATCCCTGGCCCTTCTCGTCTTCTGCTGTGGATTGGAGAGTCTTTTCACGCGAATGGCGTTACTGTTGTTGTTGTCCGTACTCGATTTAGAGCTGGACGAATTCGAGAACACTTTTCCCAACTCCGACCGTATGGAACTCGAGGTATCCTCGGAGGACACGCCCGACAAGTTGGCCGGGTAGTCCCCGTTCAACACGACGCCATTTTCACTCATAACCGTCTTTATCTCGTCCTCCGACCTGATAGAAGGAATGACGGGTAACGTCGGGATGTTGTTCCTGCCGCTGACATTTAAAATCTTCTTGTCCTGTAAGGAAGCGGTGGGGGCAGGTGCAAGAGGCGCCGCCTTGCGGGACTTGCTGCGCTTCAGGTACTGGCGGAAGTTGTTGAAGTGCCCGGCTCGGTGCTCATGGGACGGCCGGCGGGTCAGATACTTTCCCGTCAGTCGGCCGAAACTCTCGCCCTGGGTCACCTGCATGGGGAGATTGAAAACGACAATGTTACGGCTCCTTAAAAAATGACAACAGTATAATCACAAAAAAACGTACCCCCCCCCCCCCGGCATGAACCGTGATGAGGGGGATGAACAGTAACACGCTCAGTCACGTTTGGGACCGTATTCTTCGCACTGCAGCAGCGACACCTAGCTGTAGTGTGAAGTAGAGCAAGTCCGTATTGCTTTGAGGAAGGTGACAGACGGTCACCGAAACGTCGGCTTGGGAAAGCATTGGTTGTGTGCAGAAAAAGAACTTTGTTAACCGATACAATAACAAAGACTAGAGCACTAACACTAGTACTGTACACAATTGTCTTTAACCCATCCTTCTGCCTTGTACTATACACAACCACACACACAGAGACACAGTGACAACCGCATGCACACACAAAGAAAACCTCTCTCACACACAAACACACACACAGACACGCACACACACACACACACACACACATACACACACAAACACACACACACACACTCATACACACACACACACACTCATACACACACACACACACAAACACACACAAACACACACACACACTCATACACACACACACACACACATACACCACACACACACACACACTCATACACACACACACACATACACACATACACACACAAACATACACACACACACAAACACACACACACACACACACACACACACACACACACACACACACACACACACACAAACAAACAAACAGACCAACCTACCAGAGCCTGGGGTTTCTCGCCAGCCTTGTTGTCCACCATGACCAGCTGTGTTTGCTTCACCGCCTTCCGCGGAGACTCCAGCGCTACTGACGGGACCACCACCACGATTTGTCTGTACGGACATCGGGAAAAATTCTGTTTTAAACATTCCAACTGTTACACAGGAAAACAGTTACTCAAGCAACTGGATAGATTTTGAAAACTGTCAGACGTTTCGAGTAGCATCCACTACTTTTCGTCAGTCATTCATTATCAGGCATCTCATTACCTGGTTGACTAACCGTCCTCGTCATTCCACCTGCTTGTTAACAGGAATTTCTTCCTTATTCAAATCCACGAGTGTTTTCACAATCTTGACTTTGTAATACACCATTGAATCTGTAAAACTAAATGAAAAGTTCCGTCTAAAAGACACATAATGACTTGTATCAGGATATACCACATAACGTTTCCACTGGACTGTAAGTTTTAACACAAATCGGTGTTAAAAATCGCCATATCATTCTAGCTTCGACACTGAATATCATAAAGCTTTAAGATAACACCAGGCACAGGTAACACTGAATGAAATTCGATCTTTAAAACACACCATAAGCATCCGTAAAGGTACTTCACTCGATTGAAAAAAATGGAACCTTTACGTATGTATAATGTATGCTTAAAGATAATTTTTCAGTGTAAGACTTACCTTGGAGGTCTGAGTACGGTCGCTCCGTCAGCACCCTCACCATCTCGATAACTCCTGATAATGAACATGACAAATAACTCTTAGCTATTGGAACTAACATTTGCCTTTTGCTGCACTTTAGTATACAACATGTAGCTACAGAAGGAACGGTCGTTACATCGAAGTCAAGCTCTGAACTACGGATTTCAAAAGTCGGACGGCGCGTTACAGCTCTGTTATCGGTTGACTCCTGTAGTTTTGTCCCGTTATTTTCAAGTTGGGCCAACAACAACCACGGAAGCCAATTAAGTGATGAAAGGGCGAGGCAAATAGCGGGCAGCACGGCGCATAGTGTACGGCACAACAGCGCATGTCAGTCCTGTCAGTGTGACTGATCACCCTGAGCTAATTATAGACACACACACGACGATATTTACACTTTGCTGAACCCCCCACTACAGTCTGCCAATTTTCCACAGAATACAACATAATGATTTTTCGCTAATGACCTTTTAAGAGAATTTTAATTGGGGGCACAACAAAGCAAAATGGTGGACCGCAAATAGAGACGCCGTAGTTACTAGTGTTTCGATGTTGCGTTCTTCAAACAGTGCCCAATTGGCCATTCACTGATACACATGCTCCACTACACGCATATTGAACTGCCCTAAAAGCCGAACAAACTTGACGCGTGGCCTTTGACCTGTTTTGTCACCCTGCTTGTCCCAATATTGTTTGCTGTGTGCTGGTCCGGTGGCTACCACGTTGTACAAGTGAAAACAAGCAAATGGCCCAGTTGTGTAGAATCAATTGCTTGTGGCAACCATGCGATACACAAAGGTGGGAAGCTCAGCCATAGCAAACAACATTAAATATTAACGGGGTAATATGATTACGAATGGAGTGCTTTCAGATAGGGGTTCAACTAGCCTGTCTGTCTGTATTACTTTATTTTTGTTTTAATAAAAAAAATATCCTCCTTCGAAGACTTCTTGGAGTGGTGGCGTTTATTAATTTATTTTGAGGGGGGGGGCTGATACACGATTTTTTTTTACTGGGGCTAAGGTTCTCTAATGTGGCAGAGGGAGGGAGTTTCGCCTCTTCAGAGTCGCGTGTCCCGTCCGAAAAAAAATCGCGTACTACTTGGAGCGGCGGTGTTTTTTTTGGGGGGGGGGGCGCTGATACGCGAATTTTAAAAACGGGCTAAGGGTTTTCTAATGTGGCAGAAGGAGTTATGCCTCGAAGGGAGTTTCACCTCTTTAGAGTCGCGTATCGCTTTCGAAAAAAATCGCGTATCAGCCTCCCCCCCCCCAAAAAAAAAATATGATAAACGCCCCCGCTCCAAGAAGTCTGGGAAGGAGGCCAGGGTTTAACAACTTAGTCTCTACCCACGTGGGTCGCATATTGGACCCTCTCTGGCCGGCTAACTCCCCTGGTATACTTTTCCCTTGATTTTGGCCAATTTCTACTATTTTTCCAGCGATCCGCGGTGCCTGGTAGAGGCTATAACAACTGGGTTCGCCTTTCCTTGAGATTTGAATGTCAGATACAGTACTAGCCTGGGTACCATCCGGATTTTGCTTCCCCCTACGCTGATTTTTTCGAGCGTAGGGGAGCCAAAATCCGGATGGTACCCAGGCTGATACAGTACACCCGTCTTTTATTTTTCTTGTTCATTCATTCATGTTATCTACAGCCTGACTATATGATGATAAAGATACTCTACAGACAGAGGGTAGGTCTGTGTTGTTGTTGTTTTAAGCTTTTCTAGGCGTTTTGTAAATATGGCGCAAGGTCCGGGTTCGAACCCTGCCATGCCACCGATCTTGTGTCCTTGGGAAAGGCACTTTACACGACTTTCCTCACTTTACTCAGGTGAAAATGAGTACTGCATTGTCCTCTGTGTCGGTGGCAGCATAAAAATAAGTTGAAAAAACTTGAGTGTGCGTCACCACGTCTTGTGATTACATGTTGAAATTTTAAAAAAATATGGAATGATAAACGTTATTTACTTTATAGTCATGGGCATGTCCTTGGGGATGCGCATGTTTTTGCCCGGCGGACTGCGGTGGCTCCTGGTCATCACCATGTTGTCTTGCTGTTCAGGCAGGCTGTGCAGTTCCTTCTTCTTCAGGTTAAGGATCTCCACAATGCTGCAAGGAAGAACAAGGTTAGTCTCTAAGCAGATCTTTTGGTGGTTGCAAGACAGTATCATTCAAATTGGCAAGACAGCTAGCGCTATATAGCTATCACATTGACAAGGCAGTATTACATTGGCAAGACAGCTATCACATTGGCAAAGCAGTATCACATTGGCAAGGCAGTATTATTGGCAGGACAGTATCCAATAGACCATCCGCAAGTTTGGCTGACGAAAAAAATGCCAGTACAAAAAAGAAACCCCGATAAAAACGCCTAAAACAAGTCAGAAATAAACCTAAACCTCTGCTTGGAGAGTAAAACAAGGTGGTCTTATGGTTAGGGTTCTTGGCATAGAATCTAAAAGTTTTGGGTTTAGTCCCTAGCAGTCCCTTGGGAAAGGCACTTTACACCGGTACCTATTTCCTCACTCGAATGAGATACAAATGAGTACCTAGCTTCGGTTATATTAGGGGCGTTCTCTTAGATGGGACGTAAATCCAGATCGAGGTCCCGTGTTTGAGTAGAGCCATACCTCGAGCAAGTTAAAGATCCCACCGCACTTATCGCAAATAGCAGGGATCCTTCCCTTTGAGTGTGGTTCAAACCTTTGGAGACACCCTATAACTATAAGACAATTGAATAGTTCTACTCATATCATAGAAATATAACATTGAACTTGAAACGGGGCGGTTTCACTGCTTTTAGAGCTGCAAGTTCACGGTCAATCACATTCAACGGCAACCTCAGTTGCAAGTTTAAAAATCTTACTGAGACGAACCACTGTAGAATACATATAATACAATATGTAATATGGAATGTTATTGATGGCGATTTGGGAAAAGAATATTGAGAAGAGGGTTGTCGGCGATTAGAATTTATCTGTATTTTTGAATTTGCATGTATTATTATGATTATCTATTCCTGAAACTATTGTGTAACTGTAACAACGATGAAATCTGAATTAAGACCCCTGACCATCCTCACCTTGAACTTTTTAAAGCGGCTTAGGCCGAAGAGCATCTGTACTGATTCAAGGATAAATAACAATAGGGGCTGCACGAGCAACCTCCATGGAGGAGCTCTGCAGAGCTCCTCCATGGAGGTTGCTCGTACAGCCCTCAGCTCTGCAGAGCTCCTCCATGGAGGTTGCTCGTACAGCCCTCAGTGATACCCCCGCAGAGCTCCGCGACAAAACAAGTTAATTTGCCCGTTGTCGTCACGGTTGAGTTTTGCTTTTAAATCTTTGAGCTCTGCGTTCAAATCAAGCCAATTCGATGGCTGGCGTCAAATGTTAAGTTTTGTATAGAGCTTTTAAGCCAGTTTAATGTGACTACTAGGCTTTGTAACGTAGCAAGGGCTCTCCCAAACAAACAAGACTTCGCAGAGTTCGCAGAGCTGCTCGCTCAGCCCTACCTCCGTCGGTTATAAAGCATAGAGAGCTCCGCGACAAAACAAGTCAATTCGCTGGTTGTCGTCATGGTTGAGTTTTGCTTTCAAATCTTTGAGCTCTGCGTTCAAAACAAGCCAATTCGATGGCTGGCGTCACAGGTTCAGTTTTGTATAGAGCTTTTAAGCCAGTTCAATGTGACTACTAGGCTTTGTGACGTACCAGGGCAATAGGGGCTGTACGAGCAACCTCCATGGAGCTCCTCCATGGAGCTCCTCCATGGAGGTTGCTCGTACAGCCACCAATATTAAAAGAACATGGAAAACGAGAAGTTTTTTGCATGGTGACGCCAACCATCGAATTGACTTGTCTTGTCGCAGAGCTCCATAGAGGAGCTCCGTAGAGCTGAGGGCTGTACGAGCAACCTCCATGGAGGAGCTCTGCAGAGCTCCTCCATGGAGGTTGCTCGTACAGCCCCTTCTCCCTCCATGGAGGAGCTCTGCAGAGCTGAGGGCTGTACGAGCAACCTCCATGGAGGAGCTCTGCAGAGCTCCTCCATGGAGGTTGCTCGTGCAGCCCCTATTGGTGACGCAGCTCTGTCGCAACTTGTTAGGGAATCGAGTTTCTTAGGGATCAGTTAATTAAATTATCAAATTGTTTACACTTGCTTCCAATGCAAAACTGTCCCTAAGTATTCTGCTAATTTTTATTAGTATTGACCATAAATGCTACAGTTGGCACAGGCATCGCCTGAGGAATACCAGGGACATTCAGCTACAAAACAATTCGGCAGCAAAAAAAGTGTTCAGTTTCAATGTTGGATACATTCCAACTTCTTGAATATAGTAACCATATTTGGATAGGCGGGATTCCCTGTCAGTTGAGTTCACAGGCATGTCAGGTTACTTCAAAGGGATCGGGGGCGTGGCTAAGTAGCTACATCTGATATAACGTTAGTCTCTATCAGGGGAAACAAATTGCAACATGATTGAAGGGGAGATCGTGTTAATTTTGGCTATTTCTTGGTAACTTTTTTTATGATAACATGGCCAGTTTACAATTTTACTGGTCTGTATGCCTCTAGATAATATAATTCAGTGTTTAAAAATGCAAAACACACTTCAGTTTTTCATTTTTGGGGTGTTTTTCTTAGTTCAAAATTTCCCTGACTTCAAGTTCAAATCTCAGGCAAATGTGACCAATACAAGTTACATTTTGAGATGGAGGTTTTCAACAAAACTTTGCTTTGGGGTGTGCTTGTTCCTTTGTTGGTATTTGTATCATAGAAATGTTTCTGGAAATTGATTACATTTCCAAATGCACATACAGTGCACATATTTTTGCTGTCTATATTTAATTATATTTTCATTTTTTACATAAATACTCACATATAGATTAGGCTGCATTATGGTTGTCAATATGGTAAGTTTTATTCCAGGGGGTATGTTTAACTGAACTGAACTGATGTTTATTAGATTTTGAAGAGAACACATTATTTAGTATAGACGATGCTTATATTACATGTAAATTTTGAAATTTTCCGGGGGGTACTTTTATTCCAGGGGGTACTTTTATTAGGTTTTGAAGCTTTGTCCGGGGGATACTTTTATTCCAGGGGGTACTTTTATTCGAGAGGTGAGAGTAGAGCTTGTTATATCTCACGGAAGCAAGTAAAAGTTTGTTAAAAGTATCATGAAAGGGTGCAAAATCGTAACTCACCGTTGGAAAGGGTCACTGAGTACTTAAGATGTTGCTTGTTTAGGTGTTCCTCCAAGCTACTTTCCTTCAGGGTGGCGCCCTCAGGACACAGGAAACATCTACTTTGACGCAACAAATGGCTGTCCAAGTACCCATCTTTCAAAAAAGAAATGTGCCTGGCCGTGGCCGTGGCCATTTCGATTTCAAGATGACACGATCGCGGAGAAACTGTTCCCGATTACATACCGATTACAAACTGAAAGTTCACTAGAATAACAATGAGGTTATAGGGGATAAACCGTAGACCACGCGGACAACACGGAGAACTGCTGTAAACTGACAGCAAACTTTTTCACGGTAGGGTCCATTATATTAGGGGGCCTCTTTTTAACACACACTAGTAAACACACACACACACACACACACACACACACACACACACACACACACACACGCATGTACATATTTTTAAAAATATTTGTACGATGGCTAGGGGCACATGTGTCGACACAAATAGATTAGTATATTAAAAAGACATAGTGATGTATTCATACATTTATAGTGGTATAGCCCATCTATAACAGCTGCTCTCAGTGACATGGCGGAGTAGTGTATTTTTTCTTTTTTTCTCGTCGTTAACAAATTCCAACTACCTTTGGGTAGTTAGCTCAATTAGCTTTGCTTTAAAAATCTGTTTTCTACAATCAAAAATCTTCTTTCCACATAGCTCGGGCAAGATTTACAACCGCAAGTCAGGCCATTTTGATATGTAAGTTTAGGGCAATGCAGAAAGTACGTTGTTACAGTCATTTCATTACATAGTAAGTTGACTTTTAACCCTTTAGTATACAGGAACAATATCCAGAGAGACAACATCGTTGCTACATACAAAACAAACATGTCCAAACAAACATGCTTTCTCCACAGAATTTTGTTGTGTGATCGATCATGCAGGGTGGCACCTATTGTCCTGTATTTTACAACCAACATCCGCCCTAATCGACACGGCCACCCGCACACGAAACAAGTCATGCACAGTTGTGAACTAGGTGTGAACGTGCCATAATCCAAAAGACAAAATAGTGCAAAACTGAACCTGTGACGCCAGCCATCGAATTGGCTTGTTTTGAACGCAGAGCTCAAAGATTTGAAAGCAAAACTCAACCGTAACGACAACCAGCGAATTGACTTTTGCCCGCTCTATTCAGTTGGTGACGCCAACCATCGAATTGACATGTTCTGTCGCAGAGCTCTCCCATACGTATGGGTATAGCGGAGGGCTATCCGAGCAGCTCTGCGAAGGACCTCTGCAGAGCTGTGGGCTGTTTTAGCAACAGAGCTTTGTTCACGAACTTCCTTCACTATTTTGGTAACGTCAACCATCGAATTGGCTTGTTACGTTCACAGAGTTCCATTCCAAGGCCTTCAAAGAGCCCTCTTCACATGCCCCATAGAGCTATTCAGTTGGTGACGCCAACCATCGAATTGACATGTTCTGTCGCAGAGCTCTCCCATACGTATGGGTATAGCGGAGGGCTATCCGAGCAGCTCTGCGAAGGACCTCTGCAGAGCTGTGGGCTGTTTTAGCAACAGAGCTTTGTTCACGAACTTCCTTCACTATTTTGGTAACGTCAACCATCGAATTGGCTTGTTACGTTCACAGAGTTCCATTCCAAGGCCTTCAAAGAGCCCACTTCACATGCCCCATAGAGCTATTCAGTTGGTGACGTCAACCATCGAATTGACATGTTCTGTCGCAGAGCTCTCCCATACGTATGGGTATAGCGGAGGGCTATCCGAGCAGCTCTGCGAAGGACCTCTGCAGAGCTGTGGGCTGATTTTGCATGGTGACGCCAACCATCGAATTGACTTGTTTTGTCGCAGAGCTCTGCGGAGGGCTGTACGAGCAACCTCCATGGAGGAGCTCCGTAGAGCTGAGGGCTGTACGAGCAACCTCCATGGAGGAGCTCCGTAGAGCTGAGGGCTATACAAAACTGAACCTGTGACGCCAGCCATCGAATTGGCTTGATTTGAACGCAGAGCAGAGAAAGATTTGAAAGCAAAACTCAACCGTGACGACAACCAGCGAATTGACTTGTTTTGTCGCGGAGCTCTCCATGCTTTATAACCGACGGAGGTAGGGCTGAGCGAGCAGCTCTGCGAACTCTGCGAAGTCTTGTTTGTTTAGAAGAGCCTTTGGTACGTTACAAAGCGTAGTAGTCACATTGAACTGGCTTAAAAGCTCTATACAAAACTGAACCTGTGACGCCAGCCATCGAATTGGCTTGATTTGAACGCAGAGCTCAAAGATTTGAAAGCAAAACTCAACCGTGACGACAACCAGCGAATTGACTTGTTTTGTCGCGGAGCTCTCTACACGGAGGTAGGGCTGAGCGAGCAGCTCTGCGGACTCTGCGAAGTCTTGTTTGTTTGGGAGAGCCTTTGGTACGTTACAAAGCGTAGTAGTCACATTGAACTGGCTTAAAAGCTCTATACAAAACTGAACCTGTGACGCCAGCCATCGAATTGGCTTGATTTGAACGCAGAGCTCAAAGATTTGAAAGCAAAGCTCAACCGTGACGACAACCAGCGAATTGACTTGTTTTGTCGCGGAGCTCTCCATGCTTTATAACCGACGGAGGTAGGGCTGAGCGAGCAGCTCTGCGAACTCTGCGAAGTCTTGTTTGTTTGGGAGAGCCTTTGGTACGTTACAAAGCCTAGTAGTCACATTGAACTGGCTTAAAATCTACGGAGCTCTATACAAAACTGAACCTGTGACGCCACCCATCGAATTGGCTTGATTTGAACGCAGAGCTCAAAGATTTGAAAGCAAAACTCAACCGTGACGACAACCAGCGAATTGACTTGTTTTGTCGCGGAGCTCTGCGGGGGTATCACTCAGGGCTGTACGAGCAACCTCCATGGAGGAGCTCTGCAGAGCTGAGGGCTGTACGAGCAACCTCCATGGAGGAGCTCTGCAGAGCTCCTCCATGGAGGTTGCTCGTACAGCCCCTTCTCATAAATAAAGGTTGAGAAAAAAATCACACCTACCTGTGGAGTTCAAACTCGTTCGGACTGTGTCTCGTGGGTCTGTTCGGCCGGGGCAGATGCGGAAGGAACGGTCCGGCCTCTCTCCCTCCTCTCTCACTGTTTGCCTCTGCGTCTACTTGTGCCCTGCGGAAAACAATGGATAATCCGGGTTGAAACGGTGAGCCATTCTGTACTTCTGACTGCTGTTTGGAGACCCTTATAGAAAGTGCCAAAGCCAGGGGCGTCACGAGTGGTCTTCACCGCCTAGAGTGCTTTATCCCGGGACGTGGAGGGTACTTGTTGGAGCATTGTGCGTTCAAGGGTAGTAGTTCTAGTTGTGATCAACCTG
The DNA here is from genome assembly GCA_013266295.2 of Branchiostoma floridae x Branchiostoma japonicum. Taxonomy (NCBI): domain Eukaryota; kingdom Metazoa; phylum Chordata; class Leptocardii; order Amphioxiformes; family Branchiostomatidae; genus Branchiostoma; species Branchiostoma floridae x Branchiostoma japonicum. Next base: position 28,684,232 of record CM023825.1, read on the forward strand.
GATGCCAGGCCCCGTTGTATGCAGAACCGTGCCTATCTAATACTATGTCTGGATGGGTTAGGGTTAGGACCAGGCACGATTCTGGATAGTCTCCTCGTATCCAAGAACGTAGATTTGCCCCAGGCACGGTTAAAGATACCCATGCATGCCCGTAGCCGGGGGGGGGGGCTGTTTCGGAAGAACACACACACACATGCTCAAAGGTCCACTTTTTTTATGTAAAGGTCCAAGATTTTTCTTTAATAGGTGCACTGATTTGTATCACCAGCGGGACTGGAATCTTATTTGTCTCTGATTTTCCCTTTGAAATCCTCGTAAAAACGCAGGAAATGCAATTTCAGAAGGTTCAATTTTCAAAATTTTCAGGGGGAGCATGCCCCCGCACACCCCCCCCCCCCCCCCTAGCCTAGGAAGCTCGCGCCTGCAGCGTTCGGTGGTCCCTTGGACAGTTGGAAGAACCCCCCCCCCCCAAAAAAAAATCCTAGCTACGGGCATGCCACGGACTATCAAAAACCGGACCTGACCATGGTTCTGGGTAAATCACGGTTCTGGAGACAACAGATTCATAGCACGCTTGGCGATACCAACAAATATCCCTCCGGCTTTACCCTTTAGGGGAAGAAACATGTGTCCCTACCAATAGTTAGCCGGCGTGAGTTGCACATGGTCTAACTTGGGTCTGTAGTAAAAATTTCCTTGGGGGCATGTTGGTCCTGGAGCCTATGAGCTGGCCTGTAGATGTGTATGTAGGCCCTGGAAACAGTCTGGCATCCAGGCTACGTTGTACATGTGTTGTGGCATCGACTAATTAATAAAACGTAAATATACCCCCACATGCAATATCTAAGCAGCGTTTTCATAAGTCGTCTAACACGTATGATTGTTGATATGAAAGCTGACGACGTTGAAAACCAAACTTCAGTTACACTCAGAAACAGAATAATGACACTATCCCTTATCCAGTTGCAAGAGAATTTTCTCCACACATTATGTTGTCTGTGTTGGTTGACCCGGAAAAGGACTAACAGTATGAAACAAACCTGATATGGCGTAGAACTCAATGGGCGAACTTGGCATAGCTTTGTGTGAACTTGATCTCTATGACTTCAATAGCTGTATAAAATTGTCATTGTTTGGCTGCATCAAAGCTTTTCTCTTACCAGAAGCGAAGGGCTTTGTAAGAGATGGAAACGCTCTTTGGTTACGATTATGTTCAGAAAAGCGAGAGGTGATATCATAGTGTTTCCATATATAGGCGTTGTGTATTGTCTTTGTAGTACATTTATATGCAGATTGAAAACGATGTCTTTAGAACTCATGAAGCTTATGAAATAGAGTTAATGATACGAACAAATCCTCTCGTTTCACTTATTGTTTTCATTGTTATAGAAATCAAATCAAATCATTTCCCCTATTCATAACCCAAAGATCATTGAGCATGAAACTGTTTAAAGTACTACTAGTACTAGTTTATGCTGTTCTGCTATATGCAACCCTTTCTTCCATTTCCGTTCTTTTGTTGTACATTGTGTATTCAGGATGGGGGGAGGGGGGTAGATTTTCACCTTTGGAAAGTCAAATGATAAACCTTTTCCCTTGTGTTGCTTACATAACCGCCACTCGGTGTAACACATTTAAATGACATGTATGTGTGACCAAATACACATGTCTCACTAAAGAGGCCATTTTAGACATTGTTGGTTTCCAAGGGCTTTTCGATTTGTTTTCAGAGATATGATGTTGCTTTTTGAAGGTTAAAATCATCCATATTTGACTGGCTAGATGTTCACAAGCAAATATAGATGATATTAAACCTTCAAAATGCAACATCATGAGTGCTTGGAAGCAGGAAGCTTTAAGGCAACATCAGATTCAAGATTAAGGCCCCTGTCACACATTCAGAACCTTCCCCTGACCACTGGCAAACCATTGAACCTACTTCCGAACACCAGCCAACCACCAGCCAACCATGGACGAACCACCCGTCCACACCCGAATGTCTTAAACGTTTTGAAACATTCGGCTAGCGCAGCCGAACAGTAGCCGACCTCGCAGAACACCAGCCAACCACAGCCGACTTTGCTCCCGACCTACTCCTAGCCATGGTTGGGGGGAGTTCAGCAGTCTTCGGGAGGCCATATTCGCCTATGTGTGACAGGGGCTTAACTTCGATTTTCAAACAGGTGTAAAAACGCCTACCTGTGCCTCGGTCCCGGTATGGAGGGTAAGGAGGTAGACTTGGTGACGGCTGCAGGTAGAGTCGTCTTCTTTTTCGTCCTGGCAAAGATCTTCTCTTGCAACACCTGACGTCCCTGTGTAGACAAGAACGTAAAAAATCTTCAAGACACCTTCTTCATGTACAAAGAAGAATCTAGCCACTAAGGATGCCAAGACGTTTTAAAATAAGTCCACTGTTTTCAGCAGACCCCCTACGTACGGTCTGCACTGGTTTCATCAATCATATGTCTGTAACGAAGCACTGTTAGAGAGATAGGTTTAAAGACTACTGAATACACTGCCTATAAAAACAACAAACTGTAGTCTATAGACTGCGGACAGTTGATGAGGCACCCTTACTTTGTAGCATTCTTTAGACGCTATCCAGAGGACAATAGGTCCATCAATTGGCTTTATAGCGAGAGAGGGTAAACAAGATGGAGGTAAAGATACACTATACAATCACAGCGGGGACACGCCTGGCTTTATTCGCTGACAGCGGCGCTAGCTTTGTGACACGCGGGAGAGCCTAGAACACGGGACAGCGACGGTGAGTCTGCAGTCACAAGTAGTTCTTGTCTCCTTGTAAGTGTTGGCAAAATCTCTGAGGTGTTGAACATCCTGTTGGAATATGCGTGTGTCTACTCGGAGTAGTAGTCATGTAGCGTACACATATCCAAATGACAGGTTTCTAGTTTGAATGGCATATTGCAAAAGTACAGCGTATTCTTAATTGCAACATCATTTGGGAACTGAAACCAAATGCACTGACGCCATACTTACATTGTTGGTTTTGCCTCTTGCCTACTATTTGAGCGTCAAATAATTGTCGAAACTGTTATAATGCGCACAGTAGACAAAGAGGCAAAGGAATACTGCATTTTAAGATACTGAGAAATGAACACGGGACATGTCATTATCAGCTTTCTTACCAGTATTTACCTCCATGGACCTAAAAAGCAAATTCCAATACATAATGACATGCGACAATCCATACATGGTATACATAGGGATATAGAGTCCATTCCGCGTCACCGTGCGGGTGTTTTCTCCCATTGTTTGAAATTGTTTTGAAATATTTGTAACCACTTCTAATATAATTTCATAGTTTGCAAACCTTTCGAACTTGGTTTTAATATTGTAAACAGTTTTCCCAAATCAGAAAACATTCGAAACATTGTAGAAGCCATGTAAGTTGTTCCGAAAGAATTCTAATAAAAGACTTCGCGGTAAGACCATTTTTTCGAATTATTTCGAATTTTTTGTAATTGGCTAAATGATCTGTGAAATCGGTAATCCACTCTGGCCAGAATAGCCCAAAATAGAAAGGCTGATGAATGGACGGGGGCATCCCGTGGCGCATCCCGTGGCGATCCTGAGCTGACCAGCGGTAATGTAAACAAACACCCCATCAAACTACCGCGTGATTTCCCACAGCTTTTCTACCCTATCATTCAACTGCAGATTCAACAACTGAATAAAATAGGTTTCTCTTAGATCTAAGCGGGAGTTTTATCATTATTTTGGCAAGCTTTTGACGAGGAAAACGCTAAAATCTGCGTTAGTCTAGATTTCTAACCTCCTTGGTACACCTCGGCACCATTTGGGTACCAGAAGCTCATGTTTACGTCCACCCAACTTTGGCGGACCACAGGGAAGAGCCGCGGCCACGGAGCGGGGACTTTCCGTTATACATTCCTTCTGCCATATTTCTGAGATGAAAAAAATAGGTACGCATCCACAAAAATGCCTGTAAACTCGGCAATCTTTGTCGCATAGCGCCGACAGAAAATGTCCGCCTTCTCCCCGCTCGTCAACAACGCCGTCTGCGCAAGTCATGTTTGCTTCCAAATAAGGAAATCCGCGGTAGCTCGGGCGGTCTTCGGCAAGCATCGGCGTGCGTGACGTCACGATCGGACTAATTTGTATATACACTACAGGCGACCTGGTGTCGGCACGAAGTACAAAGGAAGGCGGAAGCAACAGATCGCCGCAGGCAAATCTGCACACCAACTTCACCAAGTTTATTTGAAGTTTGGCCGGTAAACGCAAAACATCGCAAGAAATAAAGCACGATAAATAAGCTGAAGCTTGTTGAAACCGACGAAAATATGATGCACGCGCTGTCATTGTGTGCAAACCCAAGCGTTACGCCGCGGCCGCGGACGTCCCGCCGCGCGAGCTCTAAACATAAACAGAAGCCGCCTGTGGAGCCGGGATTAGCGCCTTTGATAAGGGGCAATCTTCTTTTCGAAATATTTCGAAATATTTCGAACTCCAAATTGTGTTTCAAAACATTTTGAAAATAAGATCTCATTTGATTTCCACTTTCAAATTTTTTTGAAATTATGATAACATTTTCGAAAACATGCTACTTAAGTACTTACATTCTTTATGATAATTTCAGAATATTTATAATACTTTCGAATTATTTGAAAATTATTACAAAATATTAGAAATATGATTTAAAAAACCGCACGGTGACGCGGAATGGACTCTATATTAAAGACTGTATAGACATTAGAAATTATAAAAGCTCACTCCTATACTAGCCACCCACTCGTGTATTAGTTAAGTTAGCCTTATGAAACGGTAGTTATGTAGTAATAGATGCCATAATTTGTACCCTGTACAATTTTCGTGCAATAAAGTTATTATTGTTACCTATTGTGTCCAGAACCGGGCCTAGCTAGTTCTATGCCTGAATGGATTAGGGTCAGGTTCAGGCACGGTTCTGGATAGTCTCCGGGTATCCAAAAGCGTAGTTTTGTCTCAGGCACGGTTCAGAACTGGCTACGACACACCTTCCCCGAGTTCGAATTCGTATACCCCCAGCACAGAGTAACAATGGTGTCAAGGGCTTGTGGCCGGAAGTAGATACCGTCACATGGGGTATTGTAAACAGTCAACAACATGTTTTCACTTCTTCCGTCACACATACAACCAACTAGAAATAGGACTGGATTTAAGCACTTGGCTGTTGCGCTAGTGTCTGGCTGTTGCACTAGTGCCACATGCCTGTATACAACACACATCATCGGTGAACCACGATCACTACTGGAATAACGACACATTAGCCTTACAGTGCGGTCATATCGTCGTAGGTCGTCGTACGATTTTTATGTCGTAGAATTTTCAAGCAGGCTACGACAGAACCAACCGCCGCCGTAACAAGACAACTGAAGTTTGTACGGCACATGCACGACTATCCCAAGAATGCCCTCAGTTTGCGATCGTACGACAATCGTACGACGAATGTGACCTGGCCATTAACAAGATTCACCTCTCTGTACATGATGACAACGCCGTCCATTTTTCACAGTAGTTGGTCACAGTTCTTCCTCAGGTCTATACATGTACCTGTACCAGCCTGCAGATACTAGATAAGTCGCCCTGGCGACCGTTTGACAGAAACAAATTGATCATTTCCCAAACGTGCCATCACTTATCAACTGTCAAAACCTTATAGTGTCAACCTTTGCGGCTTATATGACCCTTAGAGAGACGTCCGTCCACACTAAGCAGCCAAAAACAGAGATGGAGTCAAAAGCAGGAGTCTAGCTCGACGAGGTGTTTTTTTTTTTTGCGAGGTGAGGTGTCAAGAAAAGGATCCTCGCCATCTTTAGAATATCACGATCATTCCATGTCCTAATTCCTTGGTTCCCTAGTTCGTCTTAAGTCAAAGCTTTGACCAAACTCTCAGAAAGCTCAGTCCCTTTCTAAATTGGGGGTATACTATGTAGGTATACCTACGAAAGAAAGACTAACATAGATTTTTCACAATAGCTAATGTAGGTCGTTGACAATGTAGGTCGCAAACAGTGTTATAAACTTCAGCATTAGCTGACCTAAAAGAGGCAAGACGGCTCTATCTATAGTATATATACACAGAGTAGCAGATCTACTGTACACAGCGTTGCCAACCTTTTCTTTCCTGGTCTTCCCCACCAGGCCACGACGTCTGTTCTTCGACCCAGATTCTGGAGACAAGTCGAAGACCTTATTGCACCTGATGGTCCTGTACTCCCTTAGGATTAGCTGCTGCATGGAGCACACGCAGGTAACCAAGTCGTCTTCACGCGACGGCCATCTACGCTACCACCTGCGGTGTTTCCTTTCGCTACCCGATCTCTCTCCCTCCCACTTTCTGTCCTCTTTGAGTACATCTCCAGTAGCGACGTTACGCGGTGAAGTTACGTTCTACGTTGAGGCTGCAGATGAGCAAGATCTTCCTGGTACGGGTTTTGTTCTACAGAGAAGCTATGTCGCAGCAGGAACAGTTCCTAACTTTACCACCAAGCCCTTCTGTCCGTGTAAAATCATGCAGATTGAGTTTGAAAGCAATCCGGGCGGCTGAGGGACACCGGACACCGATTGTTTTGTTGTAGCGTTGCAAGCGAATCTCTGCGTAAGGAGGCGGTTGGTTTGGTTAGGAACCGGAGCCGGGCGGTAGCCATGGATCGGGTGGTGAGGCGGTGGGATCGTCAACAGGCAAACAAACTCCCCCCGCTGTTTATATCTCATGTTCAGCGGAAAACGTAAACTTGTCGCGCCCCCCTGGGCTAAACACACTCCCTCCATGCGTACCTCGTGTCATCCTAAGGAATAACTATGAACAAACTTAAGGACAACTTCACACAGTTCAGCTACAGAACTTCTAGATTTAGGAATAGTACCTTACCTTTCAGTGTCGAGTTACTGAATGATTTGTAATGAATTTTTAAGTGTCTCGTGGTGAATTTTAAGTGTCTCATGCCCCAATTCAGCCATGTACGGCTGCAATGGTATGTGTGTGCACATATATGTTGCAAATAAGCCAGCCATCTATCTATCTCTCACACACACCCATTGACTTCTTCTCCGCAAATAGTTCAATTCGAACAAATTGGGCACTAATTGCTTTTAAATCGTCTGTAACATAGCCCGGGTATTGACATTGCAAACACTGAACGTTGCATGAAGGGGACCTGTCCCTAAGGTATGCTTTGTCCAGCCACGGCTTAGATAAACTGTTGTGAACACTTCTAATATGTCGTGTCTAAAGTTTACCTACCGTGCCTGATCGGTGAGAGTTCGGTCACGGGTGAACTGGCCCAGTGTGTGAGTGTGAGGGATTGTATTCTGACAAACATAACACTCAGGACCTCCCGTTTTCTTTCTTTCATTAATACTATCAAGCGGCTGAACACAGACACGATATTATACCGTAATACAAAAAAAAAATCAAGCGGCTGGATAAATTCTCTGAGGAGACAGACATTTCGGAAAGCTCCACTATATCATTCGCCTATCGCTGTTTACCTTTTTATCCACTTGTTCAACTAATTTCAGTACATTAGATCCTATGAATAAATTCAAGTACATTTTAAGTGGGGACAATCCATATAGTGTGCAAGTAGGAAAATATATTAAGGACTGTTTAAATCTTATATAGACTGCATGTTAGAGAATAGTTAAACCTGTTACGTTGCCACTGATATATATTCTGTACATAATTTCCCCCGGCCATACATATACTCTGTACGTAGAATGATTTTATTTATACATGTATTTAGTTTTGTTCGTAGTCATGGTTGACCATACAAAAGTCACTGTACTTTTTGTCGAGTCAATAAAGAATTGTATCTATTATCAAACGGCGTGATATTATTATACTGTAATACAAATAGATAGGAACTAGGTATTAGATTCTCTGAGGAGTCGTACGTTTTCGAGAGATCCAGGTAGTAACTTTCATCAGTGACTGAGAATGAGTCATGAGTCTGAAGACAAGTGTAACGATAATATAACATTTTCAGTACTAGTACTTCTAATGGAACGAAAAAATTGCGAAAACTGTGCCATTTAGTTCACGTGGAATTGATATATCCTTAAAGTCATAATATGTGCCCTAAATGGTACTGTAACAGTCTACACATATTCGGTCTGTATATGACATTTCTTTCCTTTTTTGCCCTATGATGTGCCATGTAAACCACACTACAGTAAAATTAGTATTCATTAATTGGAAATTTCCCTGTGGCTCTCTTCCATGATATATTATTACTGCGAGTAGAAAAAGAGAAAAAGAACATTAATTTCCTTGGCTACCTGGGAGCTAAGGAAATGGCAGTGGTGTGTAGGAGCTTTCCAAAACATAGACTCCCAGATAAAGTAGTCGAAGAAAAAATTACGAAAATCTTCATAATCTAAAAAAAAGGGAGCAAACCTGTTGTACTTTAACCTGTCCCTGCATGGCCCCGTCTTTCAGCGTGACGCCTCTCAGGTACGCGTGTGACACGACTCGTGAGGTCCAGACGTAATGAACCACCATCAACCTACGAGGAGGAAGGAAAGGAAACCTTAAAACGGTGCCGTCACATTCGTCGTAAGTCGTCGTACGATTTTTGATGTCGTAGGATTTTCAACCAACCGCCGACAAGGATCTAAGACAGCCTTTTCTGTAATTAACAAGACAGCTGAAGTTCGGTGTACGACACATGCACGACTATCTCAAGAATGACTTCAGTTCACGATATCGTACGACGACCGTACGACGAATGTAGCCAGACCGTTATACTACACAATATCTGACCAGAGCTGATACTGTGGTCTGATACTGACGGTACAGCACTGACAAGGACGTTATAGCCTTGCGATCGGTCTCCAACTGTAGTTGTCCGACAAAAAACAAGAAACTCTGGCCGGTTCAGTACTTATATATTTCAGTTTTCGGGCAGCTACCAATGACAGAAACGTTAACAAGATCCCTACCGAGTGTACCCTTTACCTTCAATACAACCTATCACATCATTGGCTACCAAAGAATTACCGTTATTCTTTACTCTTCTGTCAGAAACAGGTGTCTGTTGCTGTTTGCGAACAGAGCGGTTCAAAATCTTTGAATGACCAAAACACCTGTTTTCGTTAAGCTTGAAAGTCATAAAAAACATAGAGCTCATACAAATCAACAGCTGACGTTTCTGATACCCCTTCTGTTTTTGACAGTTTATTTTATAATTTACATAAGCCTTATTTTGTAAGGTCTTTGTAAAAAAAAGTTTCTTGAAGCTTATACTTATATAGAATGAGAGCGAAATGAAACATAAAATGGTCACAACTATAACTAAAAAGACCAATGTGTTTTCTGGACAGTTCAAAGTGACGTGTTACAATTCCCGATAGTACATTTTAGACCTTACACAACTAACCATCACTTCTTGGACACATAGCGGTGACAATTTCAAGAAAAACCCTAGCCCTAAACGTCACTGTACAAAACCTGGGGATGAGAAAAGTGGTTTTAGCTCACCTGTGTAGTTCTTACAACACCCACGACGACAGTCTGTTATCAAATGTTTTGTTGTGCCGACGAAACAGACTTTACACCGGTGACCCTGACCCTTTCTCTTGACAATTGCAGGCTGGTATTGTTTGAGAAGTCGGTGAAATACGGATTTGTCTTGAGTGTGTACATTCTACATGTTGTCGTTGTCCGAAATGTGGATGAGAATGACGCAGTGTAATAATCCAGGGTGGGCCCGTTACCACGCCACATCACTATGGACTGGACTTGAACCGTAGAGACTTGTTTTGCATTCTCCGTACTATCCGGCTTAGCCTGGTGAACAGACCATCGTGGCTCCCAAGTTATCTCTACGGCGCTTAGAGTGTGTCCGCCCGCCTAGCCTCCCGCCCAGCGCATGCACGCTAGGGGTTTCAGTTAAGTGATGGCAGTAATTGGAAAGGCAGGCTGAAAAAAGGAAAGATTTCACTCTCTGGAAAGTTTGATCAATCACATTAACGTTATAGGTTCTATTGGTGCGCCAGCCATTTTCATTTTATGCCCACTGTACGTTTTGTATTTGTTACGCCAACTTTGTGATTAAGTTCTAAATGTTTTATGAGCAAAGGATCCTTATAAGCACATTATATGCTTTCTGTCTAATGCTCTCGTAATATAAAACAAAATAAAATAAATGAAAGAGTAAAGACCTGTGCCAACCAACAAACTACTGGGGCTGAAACACTCCAAATTCGGCCTGTAGAAAATGGTCTCCAGGCTATATCCGGCCGTGCATAGTCCCAGGCTTAGTTACCGGTGCAAGCGGCGTGCTTTCAGCGGTTGGAGTTCCATAAAACAAACGGGGTTGCAGCGGGTCAGTTGGGCGGGGAGAATGATTTGGAGATACCCTGTCGTCCCCATTCTCACGTTCTGAGTGGACAAGCCGGGATTGGCCCGGGGTGAATAGGATAAGATGTCGGGGTATTGTTGTCGCGGTGCCCCCCTGGCGTAAGGAATCAGTGATCCTCGCACGGGACCTACTATAGGGACAGCTCGGTAGGAGGCCTGAGGGCCGGTGTGACTGTCGGGAGTTCGGGTTAGGGTGTCCTCATCGGGCATTGACGGGACAACAAGTGGATTTAGCCTTTCAGACCAGGGGTTTGGTAGCCTGGGTACCAAACCTTTGGTCGGCTTGGCGGTAATTTTTCGGCCCCGGCACAGGCGAGTTACGCCACGGACCTATCTCCAGCTGGTTTCCTGTATCCGCTGACTTCCTGTATTACGCTCAGTCTTCTATTGCCGCCGACGTGAGCGAAGAAATTTTACCCCCCCCCCCCGAAGCGCGGTAATTGAGGCCTGGTTGGCGGCCCCAAACGCTCTCGGCGCCGAAGAGATAGCGCTGAGCTCACGGCGGTCTGGTTACCAGGCTAGGGGTTTGGGTACCGTTTGGTCACTTTCTCGCCTTGCTAGCGGTCCTAATAAGGGCCCGGTCACATTCATCGTACGGTCGTTATACGATCACGAACTGAAGCCGGAGGTCCCGTGTTTGAGGAGAGCCACACCTTGATCACGTTAAATATCCCACCACACTTATGGAAAAAAATGTCCTTCCCGGTGTGAGTGGTTCAAACCTTACACCCAGGTTTGACGTGTCACGGCACGTCACGGCACGTCACGTCACGTCACGTCCGGCCAATCAGAAACGTCAGCATTAACCGCAAACGTGAAGCAAATACAGCCATTGGAAGCAGATCAAATAATCTATACATCGATCATAGACATGAATGTGAAAATGAGCATAATTTTTGCTGTGGGTCTCTGTCAGGTTCATAATCCATTTTTTTTGTCGTCTCAAAAGGTTTGGAAACTACCTACACACACGTATACATACGTACACACGCGCGCGAGCGCATTCACACACACACACACATGCACAAACATACACACACACACACACACACACACACACACACACACATACACACACACACACTGAACACAGTATCGTTGAAGGTTAGACATCCAGGTGATAAGATACGCCAAGAAACAGTTACTGAAGCAGTTGGATATGATTTTGGAAACGGCGCGGTCAAACGTTAACGTTTCAGGTAGCATCCACTACATGTACCTTTCGTCAGTGACACTGGTGAGATCTTGAGATCCACAGGTTTATAACCACGAACTATTAATTGTCTAATTTGTACAATTTGTCTACAAGCAATTTCAAAATCAAGATGCTCCACATCAAATGTTTACTCAGGTAATGAAAAGTTTATTCTTGAAATGAGTGATCAGAATTAAAAGGTTTTAAAAATAACAATCATTTTGAGCTAAGGTATCACAATGTATTATAAAGAGGATAAAATTTACCGTGAATAGTTTCATCAGGTTGGTAAGTCACTGAATAAAGAGACTCTTTCTACACAACCAAGTGTTTTATTCAACCGACGTTTTGGTGACCGTCTGTCACCTTCTTCAGGGCAATTCTGACTGGTTCACATTGCACTGCAGCATAGGTGTCGCTGCTGTAGATGCGTTCCCAAACGTATTTACATATCTACAAGTACACTTGCACCTGTGCTGCAGTGCAATGTGAACCAGTCAGAATTGCCCTGAAGAAGGTGACAGACGGTCACCGAAACGTCGGTTGAATAAAACACTTGGTTGTGTAGAAAGAGTCTCTTTATTCAGGAGAAAATTTAGTTTCCACAGATAGATAGAAAAAGTTAAAGTTAGTTTCATCATACAGTGTCAATGGTTTCCAATGATTCAGCTCTTCATATAATGCCAGATCTTTCATATCTATGAATGAAACATTCATTGTGCGACTACAGATATTAATTAGTATATGTATATGTATATACAATACAATATATCCATAATGTTCAACTGCCATTTTTCAAGGACAAATAAGTTTGACCTTCACCAAACCATTTATTGTTAACATGATTAATCTATACCTATTACAATGACTTTAGATTGAGAAAATAGAATATATTTCTTGCACAAGTAAATACACGTAGCTGGAATTACTGGAAACTGTTAGTATCATAATATCATTGTCTTATTACTAAAGAGTCAGTGATGTAAGTTATCAATAACCACTGTAATGTCTTTGTATATATACTAAAAAAAACTGGTAAAATACTGCTAAAATGAAACATTAGACAACATATACACCAGAAATAATTTCAAACTTTAAAACAATAGCTTAGTAATAGAAACTCCATGGGATGTCATATCCCCAGTTCCCTGTGGTTCTTCAGTAGCCAGTTGTGGTAGTCGTTCAACTTGTGGTCATTTGGCATCACCTGCGGAACAAGAAATCAGAGATTTCAGACTTCTGGGAAGTACTTTGGGTTTTCCTGAATTTATTGGAACTGCTGTGGAGATTGTATGACATACTTAAATTGGGACTAGGAAAAAAAAAACTGTGCAGGGTTGGAGGGTCGCTCATACAATCCTCGGCTTCCTGAATTCCCCCATGTTGACCTCTAATTCCTGCTGACTCCCGGCCAGATTCTGAGACCTTCACATTCACCCCATTTCCTGTCATTCTGCCTGTCAATGTTCTCCCTACCCACGTGCTGTCAACCTACAGTCAAGTTCAACCCCATTTCCTGTGCCGGACTTTTTGACCACGTGTCATTCTGCCTGTCAATCTCAAGTTAAAGGTCTATCCTGTACAAAATCTCAGCTGTTTAATAGAGCATGTTCAGTCTTTTTTTTTTCATATCAATGAAGCAGACACAGGTACTGACTGTCATTTTAGTGTCCATGATTACAATTGTCAATGCTCAAGCATACACACTAACACAGCATCTTTTTAAATTTTACTCTCTCACTCACTCACTCACTCACGCACTCACCCAGCCACTCATGCACGCACGACGAAAGAACGCACGCACGCACGCACGCACGCACGCACCCACCCACGAAGGCACGCACAACGAAAGAACGCACGCACGCACGCACGCACGCACGCACGCACGCACGCACGCACGCACGCACCCACCCACGAAGGCACGCACAACGAAAGAACGCACGCACGCACGCACGCACGCACGCACGCACTCACTCACCCATCCACTCATTCACTCACTACTAAATAACTCACTCACTCACTCACTCACTCACTCACCCACCCACTAATTCACTCACAACTAAATAACTCACTCACTCACTCACTCACTCACTCACTCACTCACACTCATTCACTCACTCACTCACTCAACCAACCATTCATTCACTCACTACTAAATAACTCACTCACTCACTCAACCACTCACACACTCATTCATTCACTCACTCACTCACTCACTCACCAACCATTCATTCACTCACTACTAAATAACTTACTCACTCACTCACTCACTCGTTTACTCACTCTCACTCACTCACACACCCACCCACTCATTCACTCACTACTAAATAACTCACTCACTCACTCACTCACCCACCCACTAATTCACTCACAACTAAATAACTCACTCACTCACTCACTCACTCATTCATTCACTCTCACTCACTCACTCACTCACTCACTCAACCAACCAACCATTCATTCACTCACTACTAAATAACTCACTCACTCACTCACTCACTCACTCATACAACAATGCTCTACGTAATGACTACATAAAAAAGGAGATAATTTATAGCTGGCCCCTTAAAATCTATTTGTGATTGACTACATGTCACTTACCTGTCTCCACTCGTTGACACAGAAGATTCGGTAGGAGTCGTTGCCGTACTTGCCGATACCGTACAGCTCATCAGGGTAGGTCCAGTCTTTAGTCAGGTACTCCTCTGTGTGGAATAGCAAAAAACAGGTCCTGTACTAGGAAACGGTCTTTGAAACTTTGTGTCATAATTCTATCATTCTAACAATATTGCAATTTATGTGAAGTTTTTTTCCATTCTTCACTCAATTTAGCATCATTGTTAGGGGCCCTTATGCCTTTAGAGTGTAATGCCTAGCATGTGGAAACAACTACATTAACACAAGCAAACAGTGTCACACAGACACACCAAAAGCAGGTAATAACCAACAAAAGTCAGCCACAACTATGCAATCTGTGCATACTATGCAGCACATTGGCAGAACGTACTGTGACTGCGTGAAACCCAGATTTTTCACGGTTTTCATTGGATGTTTGGTCAACGTTTCATCAGAATTTTGCCCCTTGCAGATGATATCTTTTCCGACAGAACGTTTGAAAACTACAGATGAGATGTCATTCTTAAATATGTGAATACAACCTTAATTCAGACATTCTGCCGAAGTGCTATGTACAATACATTACAGGTTTCGCGCAGGCGCAGTACGTTCTGCAAACGTGCTATGTATTAGGCCTTTTCTACCTGAGAACCTGATGAGGATTTGGGCGCGTTTCTTGTACAGTCCCAGCGGCTGGAGGAGCTCGGAGATCGGTTTCCAGTCCGCGTCCCGCGTCGCCTCCGCCGACGGCCAGCGTCGGAAGAACTCCCACATCACCGGAATCGCTGCTTGACCTAGAAACATTGAACTTGAACATCAGCAACATTATTTTGATAGCCTCTACCAGGCTTCAGAAGTGGCTGGAAAGAGTAGAAATTGGCCAACTGACACACGCTCCTCCACAGCGTCCTATTAAACCGCCCTATTGAATATACGTGTGTGAGTCTTTTGTGCAATACATTATACTGCCGCATGAGGGCTTCTGGAGCCTGGGTTCGTCACACAGACAGACGGTCCTGGGACAGAGATCATGCTGGGCGAGGCAAACTATCCGGGGAACGAGTTAAGTATTCACAGACGGAGAGAATGCCCAAACTCCCTCCGTGGCTAACTTCCTTCCGTGACTAACTCCCTTTTGGGCAAATGTAGAGGGGTAATCTTACACCCTCACATCGTCACCAAATAAGGTACTTTGTAATGGTCCGTTTCATATAGTGTATTACCATTGTGACAACATTTTATGCCCCAAAATAGCTAGGAATTGTCTTGTTTTAGGTCCCGATAGCAGTGTAGCAGATCGGCACGCCGCCGTGTACCGTACTCATTTAATTTGGTACGTACTAGAGAACGCGCACGAAAATACTAGTACCACCAGAGTAGAGCACTAGGTTATCATAATAAAAAGACACAAAACAAAACAAAAACGTCAGATATTCATGAAAGAAAGTTTATTTTCCATAGCCTGGACTGACATAATTATTCCAAGCCACGATCTATACCTATGGCTTCTCCGCGGACGCTAGGGACGCGCGTGCAACTGACAGATAACATACCAGGGGAGTTAGCCCGCTAAAGGAGTACAGTTTGCCGCTCCCGAGAGCTCTCTTTTAAGCAACCAACTCCCCTGGCATGTTACCTGTATCTGTCTATTTGCAGGCCTCAAAATTAACTTTTCTTCCTATTGTCCCAGCACTGTCCCAAAAATAAATTTCAATTGTCCCGAAGTGAGGATGAACTGTCCGAACTTATTATATTTTTTGGGAAGTATTCTATGACTTTAACTTAAAGTCAACTTTATTTTGCTTATTATGTTCACTCCCTGGCGCACTATAATTGCAGAGTAGACAGGAATTTGGGGGGACTTTCCGAATCCAAAAGCCGGGATGTGTGCTTGATAAACAAAAGAAGGGCTGACATTCTGATGTTGATTATTTTTCTATTGTCCCAAAAATGTCCCAAAGTGTCTTTTTAGTTGTTCCAGCCTAAATTTTAGTGGTCAGTGGCCATTGGATCACCCTTAATTTCGAGCCCTGTATTTGGCCAATTTCTACTCTTCCAGCCGCTTCTGAAGCCTGGTAGAGGCTACCATTTTGACACTATGGCAGTAAAGCAAAATGGCAGTTTTTGGCGACACCCCATGGGTTGGATCCTTAAAGCTAATACACCCCTTAGACCAGAAATCTTAACATTTATTTCACACAAATTGTTAAAGTCAAATCACTGTAACACTAAAAGTAACAGCTGAAACACAGGAACTATAAGATAAAAGAAAATGCACACTCTTTTGAACGAGACATGAAATGCTACCTAGGGTATAGAATTTTCTTCTTACACAACCAGTACGGTTCTCACCTGCTTATGTTTCGATGTCTATCAGACACCGTGCCTGATCCTAGCTCTAACCCATTCCGGCATAGAACTAGGCATAGGCACGATTCTGGATACGATACCTGGTTATGCCTGTAAGCACTTTCTAACAAAAAATCTAAGAATGACAAAACTACGAACCTGTGGTCCGTTGTAGGAAAATGGTCGCCACCAGCAGTTTCCAGGGGTCGTGGAAAAGATGCTCCTGGACGAGGTTGAAGGGGGAGCGCGGCGGCGTCCACTTGGTCGCCGAGAACTTCTCCTTGGGCGGCGGGAGGTTTCCTGCGGCGCCGCTGAAATATGGACTGACTCCCGGTTCTGAAAGGCACCATGGTTTTCGGGTTGTGAACTTGGTTTGTTCGGATTTTTTCCAAGGGTGAACTACTAACAGACAATGGAGAGAGACGTACAAACAGTAAACCTAAACTAAAAGGATGTCGAGAAACTGGCCGCTGACCGAACTTGCTGGACTGCTCGAACTGCCTCATGTGTGGGAAGACACCGGAGCCCCTAAGTCTAAGGAATTTATTCTTTATGAATGGATGGATGTTTGTAAAAACACCTCAGTCTGCTTACTAGTAACTTGCTGCTGATCAAGATTGTTTTTTTTAGTCATCAGTCACACCAATTTAATCTATTGGTTCTCGGATTTTTTTTCAGAAAAAATATGAAGCGACAGGGAAAAATTAAAAAATTAAAAACAGGCCTGGGTATCCTATTATAGCCCCAAATCCTATGATAGGAGCCATGAAGTCAACACAAAAGACTGGGTTAAAATTTAAACAGTGAATTTGAACTTTTAATCAAACCACTGCATTGATAGATGGAAAAACTGTAACAACTAGGAAGAAAGGGGCTTTCTTCAACTGTTGGGGACAAAATATGAGCATTTTTATGTTGATTCAGAACTTTTTTTTTCTTTTTCAAATCAGAAAAAAATGAAGAGGCGAATCCGAGAACCAACAAATTAAATTGGTATGGCCTCATGGCATAAAGTCTCGTTTCCAGAGCATTTGTTCACGGTGTGGTCACCTTTGTTGCAAGTCATTGTACGACACAGAGGTCGTAGCATTTTCAAGCAGGCTGTGACAGAACCAACTGATAATAAGGATCTAAGACAGCTGAAATTTGTACGACACAGGAACAACTATCCCAAGAATTCCTTCAGTTTGTATGACAACTCTGAGCCCAGGTTTTCCCACCCCTATATTTTTCACCATCATCTCATTCTGAGCAAACCCTGAGCACTCTCCTCCTGGTGCCATTTTACCAACTTGTATTACTATTCCTCAATCAGATCATCTAAGGGTAAAGGTCAAAGTCCCATAGCCTTTTCAGGCCGTAGGGACAGTAGGTTGTTGATCCACTGTGTCTAGGGCATGGTATTGGAAGGTGGAGTCCATCCCTCTCCTTCCACCGCCTTTTATTACCTCCCCAATCGAAATAAGGGTCCCATTTTACACTTGGATGGAGTGAGGAAAGTCGTGTAAAGTGCCTTTCCCAAGGACAGAATGCCTGAAGCCAGGAATACAAGGAATCGAACCCGCAACCTCTCAATCTTGTGTCTGGTAGCCAATCCTTACATGCCAAAGTAATGCACTCCTGTTGAAAAGTAACTTAGGTTCCTACCATTACACTGGAAAACTTATTGGTTGGTTTGCCTTAGATTTTTGGAAGTTTCAGAACTTTTCTTCTCTCTCTTTTCAGAACTTTTCTTCCGCTGAAAAAACAGAGCAAATGAGAAAGCACAAACAAGTCCAACCTGCGGGTGTAGGGCTACAGAAATATTTATTTCATTCCAGCACCTAATTAGTTTCTTTTCACTCTCAGACTAAAGACTGGTGCAGTATTGGCAGGCTATATAGAGGATTTCTGGACTATGTACAGATAAAATACTTGCCTATACATTCTCTTTACCAGTATGAATACACAGTTTGAATCAAATCAGGTTCAAGTCCATTCAGATCCAGTTCATCGCAAGTTTTTTTTCAAATATTATAACACAACACAACTGTCAGAACTAGAGCTGTGTACCTAAACAAATTTTAGGTACAGGTACACGGGTTTAGGTACAGGTCCGGACCTGAACCTGTACCTGAACAATTCAACAAATTAACATGTTCTTCTGTACTCCTTTCATAATGACAGAATCATTAATAAACTTGACAGTTGAGGGTAAGTTTTTGTTTATGGAGAATTTTTATGCAAAACATGGGCCAAACTAATATATTTTACTTTTCATCTCCTACCCTGCAACACAAACCTGACCAAAGTGACATCTAGAGGGAGCGTAACTAATATGCAACAGATCTTTCAGGGTAGTTAACAAGTCAGTCTGTAACACAAACACACTGTCCTTACTTTGGGACCCATGGGGGACCAGATATTTACGCATTTTAGGTCACAAATAAGCATAAAATTGGTGTGAAATTATTTCGGTACAGTACCGGTACTTAGGGATTAGGTATTTTGGACCTGTACCTAATCAATTTTTCTGGTACAGAACCGGTACTGTGTACCGGTACACAGCTCTAGTCAGAAACATCTACATGTAGCAACCTACATAAGTCATCTTGCACTCACTGCACTACAAATACACATTTCATGTTTAAATTACATTTTCGTTCGTGATAGTGCAACATACATGGTGACATCTCTACTGTTACAAACATACAAAATATATGAAGTGAGAAAAATGCCAATTTTGACCAGGAATGTATCAAATGATTGAAGTCCGTCAGTCAAAGCAAATCTTTCTGAGTTATGTACAAAATCTCTCCAGTCACTATAGACTTGCAGCCATTTTAGTTGCTCACACCAGTGCAATTACAGATCAAATTAAACTGTCGGTACGTCCTCCAGGTTACAAAGATACGTCAACAATCTTGAGTTAAATGAACAAAGCCCAAAATTCATCCAGAAATTTGAAAACAATACCTGGTCTTAAATTAAAATCAGCGACTGGTAGAGAGCTCTTTATCATTCAAGCAAAACCATTTTCCCATTATATCAATAAAGTTTGTGCTAATCAAGTCTAATTTGGCTCTGCCGTAGTTTACAAAGCATTTACACCAAGTGTAGTGTCAAGCAGATAATTCTGACAGGGATTTTCAATGGAATCGAGGATAAAGGCTACCATTGGTGTTTCCATGGTAACATATTAAATCACTACTCTTCTCTCCATTCATTGGCTGCTACCCTTGGTGTTTCCATGGTAACTGATTAAATCATTACTCTTCTACCAGTCATTGGCTGCTACCCTTGGTGTTTCCATGGTAACAGATTAAATCACTACTCTTCTACCAGTCATTGGTTGCTACCCTTGGTGTTTCCATGGCAACTGATTAAATCACTACTCTTCTACCAGTCATTGGTTGCTACCCTTGGTGTTTCCATGGCAACTGATTAAACCATTACTACTTCTTCCTGTCATTGGCTGCTACCCTTGGTGTTTCCATGGCAACTGATTAAATCATTACTCATCTTCCATTCATTGGCTGCTACCCTTGGTGTTTTCATGGCAACTGATTAAATCACTACTCTTCTACCATTCATTGGCTGCTACCCTTGGTGTTTCCATGGTAACTGATTAAATCATTACTCTCCTTCCAGTCATTGGCTGCTACCCTTGGTGTTTCCATGGCAACTGATTAAATCACTTCTCTTCTACCATTCATTGGCTGCTACCTTTGGTGTTTCCATGGTAACTGATTAAATCACTACTCTTCTACCATTCATTGGCTGCTACCCTTGGTGTTTCCATGGCAACTGATTAAATCTCTTCTTGCAGTCATTGGATACTTCACTAAATTTCGTACCATTACATTTACATGTCAGTTGGTAGGCTGAAGTTTCAATCATACATTACCTCCACACAATCTTTAAAAAAATAGTTCCGACGGACTAAATTTTTTAAGACTTCATTTTACCAAGGCTACACCACAGCCAACCTTGTCATCCCAATTCTTTGAAAGATCCCCAATGTCAGGTTTCAATGTCAGCTACTTTCTCGCTTATGAAATATAAATAAAACACAGCAGCTTTAGTTACAAGCTTTTCTAGCATTTCTATTAACATTACTTAAATTCCTTTGTCAAAGATGGTGTCTTTCTGTAACAGACTCCAACTACATACTGAACACGGTGTTAAGGTATAAAATAAAGCATCCTGTCTCACACTCACACTGTCCAGTTATCATACGTCATTTCATCCTGTTGACAGTGAAATTTCTAGGTCACTATGATTTTACATTTCAATTTAAAAAAAAATTAGGCCACCTAATTTCAGAAAACATTGCAATGAACTGCTGTGTCCATTTTCAAGTCTGATCACCTAGCATTTTACAGCAAGCAAGGGTCTTAAGGTTTTGTTTTACTCCATTCTTGAGCATACCTCCAATTTTCTACCATAACAACATGGTATTGATAGCAGGGACACCATTGGCCCTCTAAAGGTTAAAAACCCACCTGCATTCTGAAGAATGTAGCAACCTATCCATGTACAATGCAGCATTACATTGTGGAAGTATATGTGGAGACCCCACTCCGTTTAAGTCTTTCTCCTGCCAGCAAATCGTTGGTGTACTTATATATTGTCATCGATTCAAAACAAACTTGAAATTAACTCACGACAAAAAACTATCCACAAAAAAAAAAACATTTCTACACTCTACATTGGTATATCAAATTTGATTTCCAATAATAGTTGGTGAATATAAAAAAATTGCCTACTCAACAGCAAATTGATTGGATTAAAATGCTCCAAAGCTTGAATCTAGTTGTTTAGAATAGCAATTACCTACATGTTATTAACAGTACGACGTTGGCTACATTTTTTTAGGAACTGTAGGATGGGGGCATTAGAGGTTGTGTGGGGCTAACCTCACTTTTCTCCACGGAACTAACCTCACCTCTGTTGTCGCTATTTGTTACTGTTTCTAACTCCCTCCCCCTGGCCCCCCCGCCCTCTCCGTTAGTGGTAGCTCCCGGCGCGGAGGGTAGCACCGGTTGAAACGCACTCCCGCCGCCGGTCGGAGGAGGGATGGCGCAGTGGTTGGTCGCTTGTCGGCCCAATGTTGGCGGGACGACGGGCTGGAAAGCGCTTCTGCGGTACTCTTCGGTCGCTGCGGCGGAGACGCCTCTGTCGGAGGGTGGCGGCGCCAGACGTTCGAAGATGTTCCCGCCGTCACTCAAGACCCTGGTTGTCGTGACGACGCCCGGCGCCTGCGGGAACACAGGCTCGAACGCGCTGACCGGCTCGTTGTCGGACCTGTCCGTGAGCGGGGAGATGCTCCTCGGCAGCGGCGAGACCGACGGCTCGGGGATGTTCGAGCCCCAGCTCTGGGTTCTGGACAGCGGCAGGCGGCCCGTCGTGTTCGTCGGCGGGAGGAGAGTCTGCGCTTGCCCCGTCGCGGGAGCCTGGCACTCGATTATCTCGGGAAGATACGTGGTGCTCCCCGACTCAGACGAACCACGAGACTCGGAGTTGCTGGCTTCCCTGGCGGGCTCCGGCGGCGGCGTGATCACAGCCGCGTTCTCCTGTTGAACCGGACCAGCGGTCGTTGGCCCGGCAACCACTTGTCGTTGTTGTGGCGCCCCCTGGCTTTTCTCGGGGGTATTGAGCGGTCTGAACACGAGTGTCTCGATGTTTCCTGACCTGGGTGGCTCCGACGGCTGAGCCGCAGCTGGGACTTCAGCCACCACTTCAGGCTCTTCCTCACAGTCTTTCACATCCACGATAACAAAACCCTCGTCCTCCTCTTCTTCGCTCTCCGAGGGCATCATCTCTTCCGGACTCATGCCCTCGCGGGGCGGGGACAACTCCCGGTCGTCTCCCGACGCGGCCTCGGAGATGGAGATGATCTCGGGCTCGGCGGCCTCTTCCGATTTCTCGGCGCCCTTCCCCGACAAATCATCTGCAAGTACAACTACCCCCGCCTCAGTAGCTTGGCTGGACTCACCTGTTTGGGACTTGGCAGGAGATCCCGCAGCCGCCTCGGGCTTCGCTTTCTTGGTCGGTGAAGCCGCCTCGGTTTCTTCGGGAGCTTTCCGCTTCTTGAGCGGTTTTGGCGCAGTGGTCTTTGCTGGAGGCTTTGTCTTGGGAGGAGCCTTTGCCGCCTTCTTTGCTGCTGGTTTGGCCTTCTTCTCTTTCGCAGGTTTGGCTGGTTTCTTCACCGCCGGTGCCTTTCTTTCCTTCTTCGCTGGGGCTTTACCCTTCTTCGGACTTTGGGCTGCTTTCGGACCCATTGGGAACTTGACCTTGACTTCCTGCTTGGCTTTTGGAGGTCGTCCTCTTGGCTTCTTTGCAGTCGGCTCCTTGGAAGAGCTGTCCGAACTCTTGGATCTCTTCTTTGGTGGAGAAAACTGCATCTTAACCAACAGCTTCCCCGGCGTCTTCTGTTCCTTTTCTTTCTTTGCTGCTGCTTTTGAGGGTCGGCCGCGGCCCCTGGAGGTTGAAGGCGTGTCTTTCGCGGCTTTCTTTGCCGCAGACGTCACCTTCCCGCCAAACGTGAAGGACTCAATGTCGATCTTCAGCCCCTTGTCCTTGCAGTATTTCGCGATCTCTGTACGCGATCGAAACTTCTTTCCTTCAGGACTGTGGAAGAAGAAAATATAGAGTTATTATGAAGCAAGTTTAAACTCATATTCATGACTTCTACCAACACAGATGAACTTTTCAAGATAAGAAAATAGAATATTTTACAAGAGAATATTTGTGGAATTAGAGTATCTTAACTAAGATTATCTTCCAAATTGGGAACCCTGCATTCCAATATACTCACATACACCTTTTTCTTTCCATAATGAGCAGAAATAGAGCTCACCTTAATAAAGAAACAACTTGTCAAAATGTCTGCCAATACGCATACTTTGTCGGAAAGTTTGTCCATATTACAACCCAACAACACTACAGTATAGGGCTAGAACATTTAATTACGTAATCTATAGATCTTCCTTTCACAAGAGTTCCTGTTTTTCTTCTTTTTTTGACAAAAATTTGTCTGTATTGCCCTTGCCAAAGAATTTGACAATTTTCAAAAAAGCAACATTTAGAAATCTTGCCATCCCAGCGTACGAAATACTAGGTTGCCCAGTTGCATTGTGCAACCATATTTTGGTTGGTGCAACCTATTTCTACACCCAGGTAGCTTAGTGCACTACCTAAATTTTGTGGTAAGGATGCCCTTTTCTTCCATTGGGAACTGTTTATTGAGAAGTTCACATGGAAGAGCTCATCACTTCAGGTAAGGGGAAACAACTCTGTGTCAGAAATGTGTAAATTCACATTGCACTCTAACAAAGTTAATCATAATGAAGAAGAGTTTAAATTCGGGGACCTGGAATTTTGATGGGCAACCTAGCTTTCATCCTAGGTTGTCACTGGGCAACCTGGCTCAAAAAAGTATTTCATACACTGAAAAGCAACATTTAGAAATCTTGCCATCCTCCAATGAACCATGAAAGTCCATTGATCAGATTATGCACATGACTAGGCAGTGAGGCATGAGTCACTCCTGACTCACTTTACTGTAAAAATGATTGACAACCAAGATAAGCCCACGTCTATTTAATTTCTTGGTTCTCACAGATTTGCCAGCACCAGGTTTGGTCATTTGCAAAAAACAACAACAACAAAAAACATGTACATGTACCATTCAGGTTCTGAATCAATCCCCAAAATGCTCGTATTTTGGCACCAAAAGTCCTTGTCTTCCTAGCTGGTACAGTTTTTTAATTCATCAATGCAGTGATTTGATTAAAAGTATAAAATTCATTGTTTCAGCTATAAACCAGCCTAGTACATATATGTACCATTTGGGCCTATCATAGGATGCCTAGGCCTAAGAAAAAAAAAGTTGTGTTTCCTGTTTCAGTCCTGAAAAAATTAGTATAGGCAGGTAGAGGTTATCTTTTTTTTTCTTTTTCAGACTTTGGCGATCCAACTCATACAATACAGTATTTCAACAAAGTAAAAATTGCATGCAGACAATTATATTTTTAATGTCAATGTTGGAAAACTGATTGTACAATGTTTCATCACTCAGGTGTCAGATCATGGAGCTAGAAAAGGTTGCGTCAGCTCAAAAAATTTATGTCCCTTGCAGGGGTCCACACAAAAAAAGGCTAGGGTCGGCAGTTTTTTCTAGGGTCAGTCGGGAAACAGGAAACACAACATTTTTTCCTAGGCCCTAGGCCTGTTTTGGCCCACCTGCTTCATTGAAATTCGAGAACCAACAAATTAAATTGCTGTGTCTTAACTCCAGAATGTTTACCTGTAGAAGTACGTGTCTGTCTTGCCAGCGGACGCACCAGACTGGCGTAGAACGACCTTCTTGGTCCAGCCCTTGGGGAGGGGGGTCTCCGACGCCATGTTGTCCTCAGGAGTGGTTCTTTCCTTTACTATACGTCGTCTGCAAGCAAGGAAAAGTGGAGTTGGACAAAATTAGAAAGATTCCTTGATAGACAACAGCTGAGACAGTTTGCATCAGGCAATGCCAACAGCTTTTAGTATCACAATAGCTTGGTACAGCTCGGCAGAACGTACTGCAACTGCGTGAAAAATGTATTGTACATAGTACTTCAGCAGAACGTCTCATTAAATTGTATTTGTGTATTTTATTACAGGTTTTTTTCTAAACCAGGGAAAAAAGGCGCTGCTCCCTCATGTAACCAGCCAGCACCCTCATGTCAATTTTCAGATTGAACCCTCGACCCTAAGTGGCTACATACTAGTAGTACACAACATTTTTATGTAATTTTAAACTCTTTCTCAAAATGATCTTTTTCCAGTGAAAATATAAATACAAAACATCGTAACAATGCATTCTAGCATTACAAACTGTGTTACTCTTGTAAAAATTTGCATCGCTCCCTCGCCATGCTAGTGATCTGCTCCCTCATGCAATTTTTTTCAAGAAAAACCCGATTTAAGGATGACATCCCATCCATAGTTGACAGATGTTGTGTCAAAAAACTTTGACGTATTATCTTCAACTTTGACCTATTATTACCCACAGTGCATCACACTGCCCATGCACAAGCCTTGAAGGTGAAACAGCTTATTTATTATGTCTTACCTGTCGAGTTATAAATTATCCAGCTGTTGCAGAAGGTTAACACTCGAGTACAGTAACACTGATAACTGTTGGTAACCTGAAGGGAAAGAACAGGATATAAATTATAACACAGTTGTTATTGGGAGGGTTCTTCTATGTGATGTAACATAATAAATAATAATAATAATAATAATTATAGGTAATCTTTATTGTACATTCATGACCAGAAAACACAAGCAGGAACTATATCAGTTGGGTGTGGCATGGGTTCGATTCCCAGTGAAAACCCCAGGCTGGGAATCGAACCCACACTGGACCCGTTGGGCTGGTCAGTTGGTGGTGCTTGAACCCCACTGTTACATGGGCTAGGTACAGAGTTCTTTCGTATGAAACGTAACATAATAGATAATAATAATAAATAACAAATAGATAGCCTTTATTATACATTTATGCCCTATCGGGATAAGCACAGGCATAAAATACTGAAGTAATAGAAACGTACATACATTGACAAAAAAATTCTAATACTAACCTAAAGCATAGGCTCTAAAACTACTCTAATAGTCATATACAAAATTGCATCATTATGTATAATTATGGGGGAGGGGGGCGGGGGCTACTAAAACTTGAACAGTTCTACTAATAATTGTACTAAGTACCCTGCGTAAGTGACCAGTACACTACACTGAATCCTTGATACATTACCATTCTGTACGTTTGCCGAATGTTTTATATTTTAGCTGGAAGTCATACGTTTAAACGGAGACAAGAACGTTATACACTAACGCCCCTCCCTCCCGCGCGCGGGAAATAAAAACAACTCGATTCTTCTGCACGAAATCTGATACCCTATACCGGCCAAATGTCGTCTAGGGACGATGCATAGCTCTGTTTGAGCGCATTATAACGTCTCTACGAATGCCTGTGATCACGTTAAAGAGGTATAAAGCTGATTAGTAGGCGCTAATTTGCTAATTTTTGCCGAAAATTGCAGAAGATTCTACTCTACTCTACTCCACACCAACCTTCCACCTTCCGCCATACTTGCGGGCCTGCATGCCCTTTTTCGTAAGGCGTAATCAGGGCTTTTTAGTCTCCGTAATCCGTAGGCAGACGTCCCAAAAGTCAACGTAATTCGTAATAGTACATTTGCCAAAAAGCGTAAAGGCGTAATCAGCTCTGAGAATTTAACGTAATTCGTAATCGGCGGTGAAAATTTTGCGTAATTCGTAATCACTACCCCCCCATGCAGGCCCTCATACTTGTTCTGGCACGATGGGATCGAACTTCAGAACGAGGCCGTGATGACGTCATTATGGCCACGACTTCACCAAAGATGGCGGACCAGTGACTGAGATTCGGATGTTTCAGACGGAAATCTTGCCATTTTTCGCGTCGCGCTTGAGTTTTTCCAGTATTTCCTGAGGAAAGTAGCATGTCGAACGTTCTGGTGAACCGGTATCTGCCGGTGGCACGGCAGCATTTCGTCACAACGCTTACAAACACTAGTGTGGTGGTCAAATCCGTGTGCGCGGTCGTCTGTCTGAGCTACCTGGTTTCCCTCGGAGTCGATCTTGTCGAGCCGTTGAGTATAAACCCGGGGTTTCTCATCCCCTCTACATTCAGGATCTGGACTCTACTGACTCATGGCTTGCTGGAGACGCAGATACTCCACGCAGCGATCAGTATAGCGGCAGTAGTGGCGGCTGGGAAGCTACTGGAGCCTATATGGGGTGCTCTAGAACTCCTCATCTTCCTGACTCTGGTTACCATAGTAACTGGCATATTCTCCGCGTTCTTCTACCTGTTCGTCTACATGGCCACGTCAGATGACACCTACATCTTCGAGGTCCACATATACGGGTTGACGGGTTTTGCCGCCGGAGTCTGCGTGGCGTTGAAGCAGACAAGACCGGACCAGGTGCTGCTACCAGCCGTCGACCTACGCGTCAAACACGTACCGCTCCTACTACTGGTCGGGTCCGTCTTGCTCAAGGTCGCCACGGTTACGACCGGGACCTACCCCGTGATGACCGCGATGGGGATCCTGTCCAGCTGGATCTACCTTCGCTTCTACCAACGCCACGGGAACCAGGGGAAGGGGGACATGGGCGACGTCTTCACGTTCGCCACGTTCTTCCCCGAACCCGTGCAGGCTCCGATCGCGATCCTGGCAAACACAGTGTACAGCGGACTGGTGAAGATCAAGGTGTGTAAGAAGACGGTGAAGAGGTACGACGTGGGCGCGCCGTCCTCCATCACGATCAGCCTCCCCGGCACCGACCCCGCCGACGCCGAGAGAAGAAGGTGAGAGGTGAAGGGTGAGAGGTCATGTTGGTCTCAGGTTAAGGTGTTCGCTGGGGCTCAGGTACTTCGAAGACTCAGGATCCTGTTCTTTCAAATAACAGTAGAGCTGAAAAGTCCTACCGAAATCTGAGTGGGCCACACCTCTTTCGGGGAAGATACATGTACATGATGTGCCGATAGCTTCCTCAGTCCTGGGCACATCATGTTTGCGTGTGATATTGGCCTGAGAAAAAATATTGCCTAAAATTACAAGCAACAAACGAGTAATCACTATATATAGGCAGATGCAAATCATTGTTTGGCAAATCACTGAACCACCACCTGCTTTTTGCCTACCACCGATCCCTCGTGTTTCACTTGAACTCACTCACTATCCGGTTTAGCGTCTCTGAATCTGAATCAGTCAACTGGTAAACAAACCACTTAACACACCAGATCACCTGGCACACAGCACAACAGAACTTGTTACATCGCACCTCACATTTATGTCTAACTGCTGCATGACTTAGCCTGGAGTCCAGCCTTGTTAGCTTTGGTCCACTCCCAACGTCACTACCCCGCCAATTAGCTAACAAGGCTGGACTCCAGGCTAGCAATGGCTTCCTACCAGTTATTAGCACACTAAACATAGCTGTTACTGACAAGACTTCTCCCCAAATTCCTTATAATTATCTCTGGCTTCTCTGTTTTCTACATTTCTGTTGCAGGCTCAGCTTAGAAGTAAACACAAGTCTTGCCACTCTTGAGTCTTAAACCTAGAGTAAATCTGTCACTTCATAGCCAGAGTTGAATTCCTATCTTCCTTTTTTTCTCAACCACACAGGAAAAAAGCCCTGCAAGCCCTGAACGAACGCCTGAGCAAAGTGCAACAGCCGGAAGAAGAGGAAGGAGACTGGCCAGCGATGGAAGAAGTCGCTCCGGACAGCGTTGTCGTAGAGATAGAGGGAGACAAGAAAAAGGTTCCCACGCCTCACAGAAGTCCGCACTCTTCCACGCGAGGTACCCCGCGAGCTGCTAGTCCAGAGCCTGCCAACAGCCCAGCCAATATGCCCAACGGTCCCACCAATTTTAACAATGGCGAAAACAAAGAACCTCCAGGGGAGGGCCCAAGTTGAGGCATATACTAAAGACATAACTGAGTAATGCTATAATAATAGTGATGTATGTAAAATGAAAACTGCACAGCAGTTGTATTATGTTTATTTGGGAAGGAGCAATAGAAATGGACAACCATTTCACAAAGTATAATTTTTGTGAGTTGTATGACAGGCCAGGTCCAGTCAAAGTCATGTTTGAGGAAACTATGGCTGCAGGTATCAAAGCGTTGCAACTTTTTTTTTGTTATGCCAAAGTGAGGTGGTGGCCATAAGTTAATATATATATCATGCAGATGCATATTCTTTATTTTAGGTAACATTCTGTGTACTGCTCAAGTTTTCAGGATCTGATATATGCTGTAGTAGTGTTTGTTATTCCTTTACCTTTATTTAAGAGTTGCTCAACTTGTACTCTTATTTTGTGAACTACATACCCAGTAGATTCCTGAAAAAGTCTTGTATTCTTAAGTTGTGAACTGTACCTACTAGTTATCTGAAAAAAAAGTCTTCAAGTTCTAGTTCATGCACTCAGCTGAAATTTTTTACCTCTTACAAAGCAGTCAGTGCAAATGAAATTTATTGTTAGATTACAAGAGAGAAGCCATTTGCTTTGGAGCAGCAGTTATAATGCTAGCTAACTTTACATAACCAGAAAGCCCATTGTGTTGTTCTGTTTGCAAATTTACAGCAGTTGCAGTCGTACTATGTTTCGATGCAGCTGAATTGCGTATTTTCTCTATCTATATACTCAAAGCAGTGTTCTAGCCAGCCTGAAATTTTTTACATCAATTTTGTTTGACGTAACATGTCAAGCGCTAAAGGGGGTCCAGGGAAATGTTGAAATCTTGACCCTCTCAAACGCTATTTCCTGCATTTCGAGGGACAAATTTTGCTGTTAGGCTAAGCTTAGTTTAATGACATCTCTTTCCATATCTCTTCATGCCTGTTTTTGTCAGTCAAAGACAACAGATTGGGCCAATTTTTTGTCCGCCGCGAGCAGCAAAATTCTGTCAAATGACAGAAAGACAGACGGTGGCTAGAACACTGATTCAAAGGTAATATTTCCAGTTCAAGTGTAATGTGAATGTACAGAGTAAGAGATTACAATACATGAGACTACATGTCAACTTTCTGGAACAGGTTTATTTCTAAGACACATAGAGTTCTCAGAATGAAACAACTTTTTGAAACAACAACAATCAAAAAAGGCAACAAAAGTGCATAGTCATCTACAAGGTAGTCATTCAGCATATCACAAGATATACAAATATAGGTCTTTCGTTTTAAGTGAACATGTAAATATGAGAATTCAAAAGTATAAACTTAATTATTCCTTTTTTGAGTGAGGATTGGAGAACGGTTGCATAGATGTTTGATTGAATGCATAGTACAGGGGAAAGCTCTTTGGTTATCTAATTAAAAGTATTGACTGTACATGCTTTGATTTCCAATAAATAGGTGTTGTTTCTTATTAAACATCTTTTCCTTTTGGAATATTATCCACATTCACTGATCTCTGGCAATGTTGTGCAAATGATTCCACAATGTACAAAGCACTGATTATTGTCATTGGCGAAGCTTGTACCACAAACAAACACATTTCCAATCAATTTTTCTTCTTTCTGAACAATGTATTGCCCTAGCTTTTCCTTACAACATACTACCACAGCTCCTTTCTATTCTGTTTACGTTCCAATACACGTACAGACACTTTACAGGTCATTTGTTACATTCTTGCAGAGTAAAACAACCACTGCACATTTAATACTGAACTGAACAAAAGGCCATCGAGAAAAGACCGCGGATATAATTCCTGCATAGGATACAATATTGGTTATAACACTCAGTGCCAGTGCCAACCCCTAGTTAACATAACATGGTGTAAGACACATCAGATATAGCCTCTAAGCAGTCCCCTGAAGTGGCCACTATATTGTGTAAAGCCACATCCCAGAGGCTGTTCCCCAGGCTAAGCACATACAAGTGGTCAACATGATGAAAGTCAACAGTAGTTAAAAGTAAAAGACGACAGTTTGTCAGCAAACATGGCTTCTTCTTGAGATGCCGACGGGTGCAGAGGTTTCGGTGACGACAGCGCGTGCATAAAAACTGCAGAAGGCTCCGAGTCAGACAAAGGACCAGCCTTTCAACAACATTGTCCGTAAATATACTCCCAACGTTCAATATCTAAGTTTTTTTTCTTCTAGTAGTTGTAGAGCTTGGTCTTGGGGACGTCCTTGTCGGAGCACTCCCTCGCCTTGTTGTAGTAATAGAAGCACCCGTCCTTGCGTTGAAGCTTCTTGACAAATCCATTGTCCCATTTCTCAGCCTGGAACACAAATGACAAACACTGAATGGTGTAACCAAATAAAAGTAAGGCCACACCAATTTAATTTGTTGGTTCTCTGATTTTTTCAGGAAAAATATGAAGCGACGACAGCAAAAAATAAAAACAGCATCCTATTATAGCCCCAAATGCTACAAAAGGAGCCATGAAGTCAACATAAAAGGCTGGGTTAGAATTTAAACAATAAATTTTTAATTAAACTACTGCATTGACAGATGTAAAAATTAGGAAGAAAAGGACTTTCTTCAACTGTTTGGGGCAAAATATAGCATTTTTGAGTTGATTTAGAACCAGAATTTTTTTTTTTTTGCAAATCAGAAAAAAATGAAGAGGCGAATCCGAGAAGCAACAAATTAAATTGGTGTGGTTTAAGCTTTAGCATGTTACCAGTTCTGTTCAAACTTACACTGGGGTACAAATAGCTTACGGTTACGCAAAGAAAACAACAAAATGTGTTTGAATGTACAAAATGTATCTTAATGATTGTTGCAAATTGAATAGTGTTCAATTTGAAATTAAAAGTTATTTTTGGGGAAAAAGGTGGAATATTCACCAACAGAAACGGAAAAGAATTGAATTCTAAAGGAAGGGACGACAGTCCAACTGACACATGGTAGTAGTCGTTAGTGTAACGGGCTCAAAACAATAACAAACAGTGGTGATGTCATTGGTATTTCCTGTGGTGATGTCATTGCAACTTGACACCACCACGGCAGTTTGAGTGGGAGGGTCGCTAGCAAACCGACATAAACAAGTTTCAATCCACCTGATCATACACTAGACTAGAACATATATGGAGTGATTCTATGTGATCTCATTTATTTCACTCAAAGTTTTCAAGACAAAACAATGTACTGCATGCATTTCTAACGGACCAAGTTATGGTAAAGTTCTCAAAACAAAGCTAAAAAGTCTGATAAAGCCATGGAAGCCAAATTTTTAACTAAAATTCAGCAAAGATTGAAACTTAACTTTCTTTTTCTTTGATAGTATGAAGAAAAGTGTATTGCAATAAAGGAGTTTTGTAGTACATGTACATGTTACCTTGGGTGAGTAAAGGGGACCCCCACAGGAGTATAATCAAAGACTGGATACTACAACTACTACGACTACTACTACTACTACAACTACTACTACTAGTCAGTCTACCAAGGAAGACCAGAGGTGCTGGTCGAAAGCTCTAGGTGAGAAATTACCTTTTGAGTTAGATTAAAAGTTTTAACTTTAGTTTAAACATGTACTAGTAACTACTAGTAAAGTCTACTTACACTATCGACTTTTTTGACACTGCGGTACTCCTCCTCGTCCCGGTAGCCAGCCAGCTGGAACCGGTATGCGTTCTCTACCGCCTCGTCCCATTTCTTGGCCCTAGTCATGGACTTGGGCTGCATGGATGCGGTCACTGCTGCTGCCATTGTGATATAACGAACTGGGGGAGAAAGAAAGAAGCACATGGTAAGATTTTGCTCCCAAGATGGCGGTATGTAGTAAAAATATTACAAACTGGACAAAAAAAACAGTTTCATCTTTCTGATTAATTATTTGTACAAGAGTTTTTTTGCACACAAAAGTGCATAATTTTTCAATATTTTAGTAGTCTGTCCAAAGACCTGGAGGAAGGTAGCAGACAGACTACCAAAACATCGGCTTTTACTCAGAAATTACATGGCCATGTACAAGAAATCTCTGATGTCCTGGACACAAAATTGTTCACTGTTTTTTAAAACCACCCCAGCATCATCATCATCAATCCAGTATGGGTAACTGTTAAAAAGTACTTTTGATGGAAGTTTGAATATTCAAATATTAAACATGGGCTGCACTCTTTGCAAATCATTTTTAATACTTTAAATGAGGTCTAACATCATGGCCAATATGTGTCTGCAGAACAGAACATTTCCAAAAGTCATTTTAAGTTTTAACGTCATTTAAATACAACCGTTTTGCTTGGAAATTTGCTGCTGTCCAAAATGTGATTTAACAGGTGGTTGACTATTGAGTATTACCAAATTTGTGTCTTTCTGGGATTTGACCACCACTTGGTAAAGTACTTGTGTGATTAGAATGGCGTATGATTACGCCAGAAGTACTTGTGATACTCCCTATCACAAATGCAGTGAGTCACTTTTCACCTTGAAATTGAGTTATTCAACAGTTTCCATGGCGACATCAACAACCTGTTTCAAATAGTCCGGTAGAGGACATTCAAGACTAATGCCCTTTACTACAGAAACGCGTTTTTTAATGTGAAATAAATATTTCATACTTGTTTTTTCTTCTAGAGACAGTTACATAAGACTGATGACTTGGTCTCACGAAATATCCAGCTCGAACGACACAAAAACCAGGACAGAAACGCATAAAAAATGGCCGATCCCACCAAAACCAACTTCTCTTCCAAAAACACCCTCTAAAAACATGACAAAAGTTTGATTTAAAGGCCAGAAAATCGACACAAACCTTTTCTCGACGTAATGGTGACAGAAAATCTCTTCAAGCGTCCTTCTTCAACGGTAGGATGGCTCAAATGAATGAAGCTCCTCAGAAACGTCTGCTTGTATACTTGTGTTTCCCTGTTGCCTGGCGCTGTTTAAAAATAAACACTCATTAAACATGCACGCATGCGCTCTAACGATTTGAACAAACTCTCGTAAATCCTCGCGAGAAACAAAAAACTTGACCCGGGATAAACTTTGACCTGTTGACCTCGTCGCAGTGCATGACGGTAGGTAAACAGGTGTTGTCCGTTTGTGGCATGTTGCAGGTATGTCCGAAGTCTTGGTGGCTTAATATTTCTTTAAGAATATTGTTTCTGTGTCCACTATGAAGATGAGAAGAACAAGAAGAAGGTAGAGAATGGACAGATAGACTTAGAGGTGAGTATAGGTGGCAAATTTTCCATTTTTATGCCGTTCATGTTCGATATTACGGTTGAGTTGTTTTCTAAGGCACCAGTTGCCATAGTTAAAGCATAATACGAAAATTTGTAGGTTTATGTTGCAAAATTGTGCTCCAGCGGTCTTTTGGTGGTTACCTTACACTATTCTAACTAAGGGGTAGTTCCTCACTCTCTCCTGCATCGAAAATTTCCATTTCGATTTTGCCTTTGTAGGCCGGGATCACGATCAACTAGTGGAGATCGAATAAATTGAGATATCCCATTTGTGTATGTGTAAAGATATATACTGTAATAGAGAATAACTATAATAGTATAAGTGCAAAAATTTTATGCATAGCATACTTAAGCATACTACGTATTACAAATCCAACGGCGTCGTGTGGCGTAATGGTAGGGCATTCGGCCCAGAACCCATAGGTCCTGTGTTCGATTCCACCTACATGCCCCGACGTTGTGCCCTTAATTCGGAAAGGCACTTAACAAGACTTTCCTCACTTCACTCAGGTGAAAATGAGTACCTAGCTTCGGTTAGGGACGTCCCTCAGATAGGACGTTAAATAGAGCTCCCGTGTTTGAGGATAACCACACACCACGCACGTTAAAGAACCCACCACGCCTTTCAAAAAAGAGTGAGGGGCATGCCCCGGTGTGCGATGCCGATGGTTCAAATTATACAGTCCGGAGTCTTGCCAAGAATTGCCATGCCAGACTGATTAGTATGATGATCACGGGCATTAAAGGAAAGACAAGACAAGTTATAGAACTTATAGTTGCTCAAGAGTATCAAGAATAAATTTTCTGAAGGACACTGCAAGATTTCCCCGTGCTCGTGTGAAATAATGGGAAATGTATAGCTAGCTGCAGCAATAGACAATACAGGAAACCAAGTAATGAGGCTAAATTTAGACACCATGAAAGTGTAAAGCAGAGAGTAAAATTTTATGTCCCCAGTAACACTTGTTGTTACATTATCAACAGAAATTGTTCCAAAAACAAGTTGGCTGGTACAAAGTCATGGCTTTTCCTGAACGTAATTAAATGCTCTTGTCATTTGGACTTGTGACTCATTATGATTTTGGACAAGTAGCTATGTATATCTTTACCAAAACTGTGATGAGTCACAAGCCCAAATTCCAAAAACAAATGTTCAGGAAATGCCATGACTTGTAGCAGCCAACTTTACTTCCTGTTACATGTAGGTTTAAATTTGGGTGTCTGAGCTTTCGATTTGTGTGTCTGTCAGCAGGTTGATA
The DNA here is from genome assembly GCA_013266295.2 of Branchiostoma floridae x Branchiostoma japonicum. NCBI lineage: Eukaryota > Metazoa > Chordata > Leptocardii > Amphioxiformes > Branchiostomatidae > Branchiostoma > Branchiostoma floridae x Branchiostoma japonicum. Next base: position 28,719,758 of record CM023825.1, read on the forward strand.
CTAGTAGCATGTGGATGGGGAAAGATTGACAGGCAGAATGACAGGAGGTCGAAAGCTCAGACACAGGAAATGGGGTGAACTTGAAGGACATGAAAACCCAAAATACTTCCCATAAGTCTGAAATCTCTGATTTCTTCTAATCAAATGTGTGATTTCTGTTTGCTCAGACACAACTGTTTCGAAGGGATTTCTCAGTGACAAAGTAGTTGTCATTTTTGTATGAAAATGAGATTTGCTATTATTAACTGGATTATGCCCTGCAGATAATGGGAACTATCCATCAACTCTGCACCATTAGCCCGGTTAATTGATTAATAGAAATGTTAATTGCCTGTTACGCGGTACATGTGTTAGGCAGGCGTCACAGACAGCTGGAAAATAGCTCGCCTGATGAGTCTGCGAGCTCTATATAGAATACAAAACAGTGTATTACGTATTGCCCAAAGTATCGGCCCGACCACGAGTTGGATCGCCCAAAGGCTGGATGGCGATCCGACTCGCGGGAGGGCCGAGACCGAGGGCAATGCGGAATACACCGTGTTGTATGCTATTTATATCATACCCACCCTAGAAAACACGTCTTTCAATGCGAAATGAGCGGAAATTTGGTGTCCCTAAACAAAAAACTGCAACAACATCAGTTCCAACGTCCGAATCCTGTATTGGAATTTTCAAAAGCGGTGCACACGGTTGGGGCGAAACACGTACATTCGAATCGTTCTATGGAAGGCCGTTTTTTTATACGCCCGATCGTACAGTAAAATACAACACGGTCAAGAGCACTAGCTACATATCGCCGCCCGGGTATGATAAAAAGGCTTATAATTTGTTGGCAGCAATATATGGCCTGGGTGTTCTGTTGATCACTGCACAATTTTTAAACAGATTGGGTCCTAAATCCCGCCTGTCCAATTGCAATTGTGATAGGCTAGTCTTTTGAGCGAAAATTACTCAACTCACTGCCGATTTTGACATTTGGTAACCCTCTGGTAGGCAAGAAATCCAGCCCAAGGTTGTTGACATTTTTATGTGATGCCATCTTTACAGAGAGCAACAGATTTAATACAACTATAATAATCTACCTGTTGTTTACAATTGTAGCCAGGTTCTTCCTCTATCCATGATTTTATAATCAGAATCTAGTTTCCATTATAAATTATACACTTTTCTATTACTATAATATCTGTGGTCTTAAAAATGTTTCGTATATATGTACTTGTGGTAACTCTTCTCAAATTTCAAAACATGTTTTTATCCTTTCAAATTCCAGATGTATAATGTAACAGATTCCTTTGGCTAATTCACAAGCCCTGATTACAGTCAGTAATGTGTCTGATGGATCTCATTATTCCAGTAATATAATTAGGTTCAGAAAATCTATGGATGTGATATTCCACTGGGGCAGTTTCCATTTTTGAAATATTCAGTCACGTTTCCCTTTCTAGAAGACATGTATATTCATCCTTAAGTTGATCTGTTGAATAAAAGCAACATCTGCAATGATAGGTTTAAACAGAGTAGGTTGACAGTAGGGGGGAGGGTTGACAGGCAGAATGACAAACAGGAGGTCAAAAAGGTCAGGCACAGGAAATGGGGGTGAACTTTAAGGTCCCAGAATCTGCAGCAGGAATTGGAGGTTGACATGGGGGATTCTTGAAGCCGAGGATTACATAGGGTGACACCCTCCAATCTTTCACAGTTTCCGTCCTAGTCATGATTTAAGTACCTTCTTGGTTGTTCCGATAAATTCAAGAAAACCCAAAATACAGTCTAAAATCTCCAGCTTCTTGTTCCTATTATATAATTCATATCATACCCGGGCGGCGATAACGTTCGATACGGTGTTCTCGACCGGTCGGTTACTTTACGGTACCGACCGGGCTTCCATAGAACGATTCAAACGCCCTAACCGCGTGCGCCGCTTTCGAGAATTCCAATACTTTGGAATTGATGTTGTTGCATTTTTGGGGTTTAGGGACACTAAATTTTCGCTCATGGCATTGAAAGGCGTGTTTTCTTAGGTGGGTATTTTTGACATATATAAAATACAACACGGTGTATTCCGCATCGCCCTCGGTCCCGGCCCTCCTGCAAGTCGGATCGCGGTCAGGCCGATACCTTGGGCGATACGGAATATACACCATGTTGTCTTCTATATATAAAAATAACTTAGAATTTCTTTTCCAGAAATCCCATATCTGCAGCCCCTAAGGACACAATTGGTTGCAGTCTTCCTTCCCTGCTGACTGAATCACTTAATTTACTTTCTCTACAGGACAGTCGACAGGGTCAAGTCGGTCTTATGAATTTTTTAGTGCCTGTAGAGTCACCGAGGGAATTCTCTAAATCCTCCATGCATTATACATCTGTAGTCATAGTCTTCCTGACAGTGTGTAGACTGTGCAGCTGGGAGTTTATATAGGGAACTGACACGTGTTTAAACATTTGATAGTAATCCTATTAATTCTTCTGATTTGAATGTTAACGCGCACCTCAACTTCTGCATTCCCTGACAATTTGTAAGTACACAAATGTACTGTAAATGTTGTAATATTCATGGTATTTTAGCTAATTATAAGTTTGTAGTTTTTTCTGTCACACCCATGGACTGATGCCTCATCATACTGCAACATAACTCAACATATATTATGAACATTTGTATATATATTTTTATGTATATTTGTGAAGGATCTAATGTTATACCAAAAGGTCAGTGATTTGAACAGTGACCGTACTTTAAATCAGCTTTAAATAGGATTATATCCTGGCATAGGGCTTACAAGTTTCTTCATGGATGATCCTGAAGATTTGGATTTAAATTTGATTTGTCTAATATTTTTTCTACATGATCTTATATAATGTTTCTACAGGATTGTATAATTGTACATACCAAGGTTTGATTTGCTTCTTGCAACAATTTTGTAAACTATGACGGTATTGTCTGCGCTCTCATACTGAAGACTGTTATAAATGTGTCAAGGTGTGAATTCTCTCACTTCTTTGCTGCTGACTTGTCGACTTGCAAGAGGGCCTGCATGGGGAGTAGTGATTACGTATTACGCAAAATTTTCGCCGCCGATTATGCATTACGTTAAATTCTCAGAGCTGATTACGACTTTACGCTTTATGCGGCAAATGTTCTATTACGAATTACGTTGATTTTTTGGGCAGTGCCCCGATTACGCCTTACGAAAAAGGGCATGCAGGCCCTCTTGCAAGACAACAATCCCCTATAAACATCAGTGTACGAAATACTTTTTTGAGCCAGGTTGCCCAGTGGCAACCTAGGATGAAAGCTAGGTTGCCCATCAAAATTCCAGGTTGCTTGCTTCTACATTATGATTAACTTGTTAGAATGCAATGTGCAATTATACATTTCTGACAAAGAGTTGTTTGTCCTTACTTGAGTTCTTCGGGAAGTTCTCAATAAACAGTTCCCAATGGAAGAAAGGGGCATCCTTACCACAAAATTTAGGTGCACTGGGCTACCTGGGTGTAGAAATAGGTTGCACCAAGCAAAATATGGTTGCACGGTGCAACTGGGCAACCTAGTATTTCGTACGCTGAACATACTTTGATACTGTATCGGCTATTTCACAATTGAGTGTCCCATTTACTTTTCCAGATGTTACCAGTTGATAAGAAAGTCTACATAAGATATTACTGTTTTAGACTTTTATTTTCCAAAAGCTGGTGTGACAAGGAACAGAACAAAGAAAAAAGTAGGAAAATCCGTCAATATTTGGCGAAACTATCAACAAAAATACTACATAAAAATGCCCTATTCTTAATGTTACCAGGCGTCATTCAGTTTTTTCGCATTCTAACAATTACAGCAGAGATCACAAACATGGTTACTACCTTATGATTTCTTGTTTTGTACAAGCAGTCATATGTTAACTAGACATTTATTACCATTTTTTGGCGATATGACAACTTTTTTTGGCAAGAAGGGGTATTTTTTTTACTTTTACCCACATGTTACCGATTTTAATGTAATATTTACTTATAGATTTCAAAGTCTGTAGCATTGTTAAATTATGCTGTTATAAGTGTTAGTTTGACATGTAAAGGTTTGATATGATGTATGTAAGAGAGCAAAGGTAAAATGAGATCATTCCTACTCTCATCTGACTCACAGCTAAGGATTAACGTAAGGGCTGTTATTTTCCGAAAAATTCTGTCCCGTCCGTACCCCCTCTTAATTTCTGCACTAAGTAAATACCACAAGCTTGTAATTGTGATAGTTTATAAGTCTCTATTGCCACATACCAAACTACCATATAAACCATTTCTGTGATAAAGACTTTGCCTGATATAGCACAATAAAACCCCAAATGTCCCGTCCGTACCCCTGTCCCGTCCGTACCCCCACCTGTCCCGTCCGTACCCCCACTTTTAGTTTTTAGCCAAATACTGTTGGAAATGGCATTCCCATTGCTTAAAGGACACATACTAAAGGCTTAAAAGATACAAACATTTGTTCTCCTCAATGAAATTAGAAGTAATTTTTATAATGAATTCATCAACATTTGCTTTCATCCTAGAAAGCTCTTGTGGACATTGTCTTTCCTGGTCTCAAACTTTAGAGAACAGTTCTGGTTCTCTAAAGAAGATATTGAAAAGATCAAGAACAAGGTGCAAAAGAAAACATACCAGTTTATGTAGATGTGCTAGAAATTAGAATTGTTTTTCAAATTTTTGGGGGAAGAGGGCTGCCAATAACTCTGGACTACATTGCATCCTGCAGTGGCCAGCTTACCCCCCCCCCCCTGTTTATTTTCTTTTAGCAAACTCAAATATATAAATGGACATGTTCTGATATGTTATGCTAATGGCTGATTTTGGCAATATCAATAAGGAGCCTTTGATACCTACCATCAGCTGATTTTTTAAGGAAAATACTTTGTAATGCCCTAAACTACATGTGCATGAGCCACCCATATACATGTAGGTAGAAGTGTTCAATTCATGTTAAAATGTAAAGAACAGTCTAATTAGAATGTCCATCTCTTTTTTTTCTTATATTCTAGACACTTACAGTGTTTGTAAAAGCTTCATTTCACTGGTATTAGTGAATAGATGTGTTTCAAAAGGTTTGGACAGGTCCCTGCAGTATCAGTCTTTTTGACCTGTTGTGTCACGTCCGTACCCCCACATACAATCATAAAATGATCAGACAAAAGTCCCATGATGTGTTGCCCTGGTATAAAAGCTAGAACCTTTTGTAGAAATACATACAGGATGAAATACTACCAGAGTTTAGCAATCAAAGTGCCTGAACTTGAAAATTTGGTATTTGACCTTTCTCTCCACATGAAATGACAGCAAGGTGTTTTCATCGCTTTACAATAAATGACCAGAAGATGACACAGCAAGGTGTTACTGCAAATCAAAGTTAGTTTTCTGATGTTGGGGATACTACTAATGGAAGAAAATATTCAATGGTGTTTATCTTTTGTTCTTTATTTGGGTATACTGTATGTAACTGTACATACAATATTACAGTTGTCCCGTCCGTACCCCCTTAGTGACCCATTATAAAAAAGACCTGTATCATGGTAACCGAGATGTGTTGTGCAGAGATATTTTAGGATACGAAGCCCAAAATATGCACCTTTGAATTGCCAACATAACTTTTGAAGTATATGAAAGTTGATTTTTCACCCCCAGTGACACCTGTTTGGGACACTCAATTGTGAAACAGCCGTATACGTATTCTCAGCACATAATATGGATAGTTCATGTTGATACCGGCATTGATTCTTTCCTGGCAGACTGTTGACAATACTGTACAGTACTTTGCTGTACATGTGATATTGACGTATGTCTTCATGTTTTATTCTGGTAGCAGAAATCAATCAAGGATATCTATTTAGCTCACTGTTAGGAAGGGAAACCTTTGTCGTTTATTGACTTTGTAACATTGCAATTGAGAAATGCAGCAGCATGTGGGAGATGGTTTATAACTTCTAGGTGGCTGAGCTGTGGGTTTGTGTAATACAAATTGTATCTATTTGTCCGGACAGAGCAGATTGACAGTACAACTTCAAGGGTATGGGGAAGATCTACAGGCAGAACGGCAGGAGGTCTAAGGTCTCAGACTCTGGCCTCGAGGTATTAGAGGTTGACATGGGGGAATTCAGGAATTTTTGCCTTCTTCTTCTTCTTCTTCTATCCAGTTTAACGTCTTTTTTTCCCCGGAACGGGGGTTAGACGTGCTTGCATCAAGTGCAAGTCTTTTTTATGAAGCAGGATTTTTTACGGCTGGATGCCCTTCCTAACGCCAACCCAAACCCTAGTAGGGCCCAGGATCCCTCTAACTGAGGGGGGAAAATACGTGTTACCGGGTAAGTGCCTTTCCCAAGGGCACAACATCTGGGATACAAGCCGAGGATAATAATGCATACTTCCCAGAATCTTGAAATCTCTGATTTCTTCGATGAAGGTTATAATTAGACATCCAGGTAATTAGATACACATTTAAGGAAACTGTTACTCAAGAAACTGAATAGATTTTGAAAAGCTTGAGTAACAGTTTCCTTGTGTCTCTGATTGGTTGTTTTCTGGCTTGTGTTGCAGACAGAGAGGGCTGAGGATGGACGTCGGGGCGGGTGGGGATGAATACGCCAGCGGAGGTGCCAGCGACTCCGACGGACCGACTGTCCAATCTCCCAAACGTGCCAAAAGCCGCTCCAAAGTCTGGGACAAGGTCACCTGGTTCGCTCGCCGCAAGAGCTCCCGAGGCTGCAGCCAATCGGAGGCGGCGGGGACCCCCCTTCCCGGAGCCGCGTGTCTTCCCGACGACCGTATGGACGTGGACTCGACCCCGTCCAGCCCTCGAGCGCTGTCGGAGTGTAGCTCGTCCAGCGAGGGGGACTTGAGTATGGCGGAGTCGTCGCACGTTCGCCAGACGAACCCAAACTCGCAGGTCGACTCGCAGAGCTGCATCAAACCCAGCGTGGCCCGCGCGCTCTTCCACGAGATCGAGATGGTTTCCTTGGCGACGCGGAAGCCTAAGATTGTCATCCAGAGGAGGAAGACGTTGTCGTCACAATCCTCGGAGGAGTCCGACTCAGGGAATTTGTATCCGCGGCCGACGTCGTACCTGGACTCTTTGCACCCTTCTGTAACAAACTCGTCCGCAAAGTGTTGCCCCGACGACCAGAATTTAAACTCCGCCCACGATCACCAGTATCGAGCCAGCTTCTCCTGTAGACTGCACTCCCACTGCCCCTCGGCGCGGAACGTACCACGCAGTGCGGTGGGCCAGACGCCGCACTGTTTACACGTCGGAAACAAGAGAACTGCCTCGCGGTCGCCCAGTCCGAAACCGCGCCGGGGAGACCAGCTGGACGCGGCGAACTCGAAAAAGAGCCACAGTCGGAAGCGGTCAAACGACGGGCGGTGCTGCACGTGGACGCCAGACTCAGTCCATTGTCTGGGAGCTGGAGGGGTGGACGGCACGGGGTCCAGGTCCCCCTCTCCCAGAATGGGCCAGTCCGGCAAGCTAGGCCGGGACGTACCATTGTCTTCTCACTTGGGGGAGGGCAGGAGGCAGCTAGGGGAGGGGGTGGATGGACCAGAGTTCAAGAAGCGAATGGAGGTAAGGATAAGAATAGAAAAGGCAGCGTGCAAAATACTAGGTTCCTCAGTTGCACTGTGCAACCATATTTTGCTTGGTGCAACCTATTTCTACATCCAGGTAGCTCAGTGCACTACCTAAATTTTGTGGTAAGGATGCCCCTTTCTTCCATTGGGAACTGTTTAATGAGAAGTTACCATGGAAGAGCTCATCACTTCAGGTAAGGGAAAACAACTCTGTGTCAGAAATTTATAAATTAATTCACATTGCATTCTAACAAAGTTAATTATAATGTATATATATATAAGAGTTTAAATTCGGGGCAACCTGGAATTTTGATGGGCAACCTAGCTTTCATCCTAGGTTGCCACTGGGCAACCTGGCTCAAAAAAGTATTTCGTACACTTTCGGCATGTCTGGGGCTGGTTTTGTCATGGACCAGTGCAGGTTAGGTGCAGGTAGACATGAGAAATACCTGCACAGCTCCAATTTTACCTGCACTAACCTGCATATACCCAGTACATGAACCAGTGCAGGTTAGGTGCAGGTAGACATCAGAAATACCTGCACAGCTCCAGTAACTATAACCTGCATATGCAGGTGATATTTCCAGCCCTGTCTCAATTCACTTCTCTTCGTCACAGCTGATGATGGACTGGTTTGGAGACTTCAACGATCAGCAGAAAAACATCGTCATCAAGAGGATACTGGTCAGTATATTTTAACCTTCAGCATGCTAAGGTAGCCAAAATTGTAATGGTAATGGGTACCAGGCAGCAGAGAGAAGGTTAAAACCAGTTTGTGAGATGTTTGGATGTAAAAGCATGCAGTCATTTTTTCTGATAGAAACATCTTGGTTTATTTATTTTTATTTATTTATTTTATTTATTACAATTTTCCCCATACATGTACATGTACATGGAAGGCATGGTGGAACAGTTGGACATAAGGACACCTTTTCAAAGCCATCATGCCAACAAGCTAGATGATGACATGGATATAATTTTTAAAATTTCATATATGCATTTTTGAAACATGCAGCAATGAGAGAGAGAACAATTGCTTATTATCAAACTGTGGAAAAAAAAAAGTATAATTTTTATCTCCCCCCTCCCAGGACCAATGTGGACTGCCCCAGATGCACCTGTTGTCGGTTGCCATGGAGCCCATCCTGCACCAGACCTGTCCACACAACTGTCAGGACCTGTTGGCATGGTTACCAGCATCCATCTCCATCTACATCCTCTCCTTCTTGGACCCAGGTCCGTTCAGTCTATATACTCTTGTTCCCAGGGTATTTAAGAACCAAAAGTATATATTCTTGTTCCCAGGGTCTTTGAGGATCCTAAGGTACATATATACTTGTTCCCAGGATTTGACCAATATGTAAGCTCTTGTTCCCAGGGTCTTTGAGGAACCAAAGGTGTACTAAGTATATTCTTGTTCCCAGGATTGGACCAAAATGTAAACTCTTGTTCCCAGGATTTTTTAGGAACCGAAAGTTAAAATTCTTATTCCCGGAATTTTTAATAGCAAGCTGTATACCTGTTCTGTACCCTGTGGTGTTATAATGACCTGTTGTGTTACAGTGAGCCTGACGCGGGCCTCCCAGACGTCGCACGTGTGGTACGAGCTGGCCAACGAGCCGTGCCTGTGGCGCCGGTTCTGCACCCTCCCCACCTGGCAGATGAGCCGAGCCACTGCCCAGAAACAAATGATCAACCACCTGCTGCCGGACGGGACCATACATGTGAGTGTGCCTTTGATTTTTAAGATAATTCATATTTGGACACCTGTTTTTAGATGTTGAAACATTGGCATTTGTTTACCCTATCTGGTACACAGTACGATACATTCCATAAATTATTGTCATGTCCAACTACCATATCTGCCTACGTAGGCCAATTTCTGTACACTTTATTTCATAAGCGAGACCATATCGTCAATACATAACCATATTGTTACTCATATACTGTATAGATAGTAGTTTGTAGTAAGAAATATAATAAGATAGTTTAGTTTTGTAGTACATGTATTGTTGTATTACTGCCACACATTGTACCATGTACGATTGTTGAGCAATAAAGTTCATTCATTCATTCGTTTGACTGTTCTTGAATTTTGATTGCAATTGCACAGGTACTCTCTGTTTATGCAGGGCTCGAAATCCTTTTTTCTGCATACCTGCACAGGTGCAAGTAACATTGAAAATTACCTGCACCAGACAAATTTTACCTGCACCACTCAGAATTTAGGAAGTATGGATCATACTAAAATCTTTCCAGAAACCAGAAATTATTTCTTTTATACTTCATAGGTGGTACCTGAGTCAATCACTCAATGCACCTAGTGAAAATCCACATACACCTACATTTGTATATAAACCCAGTACATGGCCCAGAACAGGCCCAGAACAGGTTAGGTGCAGGTACATGTAGACACCAGAAATACCTGCACAGCTCCAATTTGTGTATTTCCAGCCCTGTTATGTCAACTAAGACTTATTAGTTGTCTTTTTCTTCTTATCTGGGCCTTTATTCATGAATCATACAATGTAGTTTTCCGAAATAAAGTACTGCAGTATCGAAAAATAAATGTCTATGTTTCGAAAAATAAGAAACAAGCAAAAATTGTTTTTGTTCTCTAGTGGAAGAAGGTGTTTGGAGAGCGTTACTGCCTGAGGAAAAACTGGCTACAGGGGAACTGTACAGTCAAGACATTTGAAGGTCACACACAGGGCATCTCGTGCGTGGTGTTCGACGACACAAGGATCGTCAGTGGTTCATCCGACAAAACCATCAAGGTAATACATAGTTTCGTTTAAAACCCTTATTTATGTAGACCAGTGCAATGGACAAGTGAGTAGAGTGTTCACCTTGTATTCAGTAGGTCATAAGTTAGAGTCATATACCAACGACTTGAGCTTAGCACTCAGCATTTGGGAAAGAGTATGAGAGTTAAACACAAACACACCACTACCAGTGGACTAGCCTCCTGCTGTTACAGTAGTGATTGCACTGCTGTGTGGCCCAGGGCTATCATCTTTTGCATCATCTGGTGTGGGAAGGACTTTCAACTTATTTGAAGCTTCAGCATAGATCAATGTGCAAGCACAACCAACCCCTGTTGACAGAGAACAAGAGATGTTAAACTGGATAGGGAGTGTTTTAGTGTGTGATTTATATAGAGGGATTGACTTTTAAAGGGGGGCAAAACTAAATTTTTTTTAGTCCACTGCAGTATAATAAATATACCACAAAGTACAATTCGTACTTGTTTTACATTAGTCCATGACAGATTAGCGTTGTTACACCATTTCAAACTCGCACCTTTAATCTAATTTAAAGGTGCGAGTTTGAAATGGTCAAAGGACGTGAGACCTCAGTGATTAAATTACATTAAAGGTGCGAGTTTGAAATGGTGTAACAACGCTAATCTGTCATGGACTAATGTAAAACCGTTGAAGTAAGAATTGTACTTTGTGGTATATTTATTATACTGCAGTGGACTAAAAAAAATTTAGTTTTGCCCCCCTTTAAGGGCCCGTCACATTGCCAAAAATACATGCGATCCTCAGTCGATCTCAAAATCGGGCGACCTTTCGGCGATCAACAAATACGATCGCAGCTCGTCGACAATGTGACGCAGACATTAAAAGGGCACGTTTCGCGTGCCAGCGAGCTTCGGCCGACTCCAAAAATTCGCGGTATGCTCGACGAAACATCAGGTGTACTACTGACATAAATGTCGTTTAGAGGTCATCGGCCGATTGATTTTCGCGCAATGTGACGGCCCCTTTAAGAATGCGTACGTGAGAGAAAAGGTGCAGTGTAGTGTGGATTTCTTGCTTCATTCTGTGGTTAGTTATCTTTTTTTTTAATTTTGTGGTGGTCAGGTTTGGAACATCAGGACCAACACCCCCTGGTCAGTCCTGACATTGGCCGGACACTCCGGTACGGTCAGATGTCTCCACCTCGAGGGAAACACACTGGTCAGCGGTGCCACGGACAGGACGATAAAGGTCGGTCATCACGCAAAAGTTGTAAACTAGAAGGATAACATTTGCATAGCAAAAGTTGTAAACTAGAAAGGTAACATTTGCATAGCAAAAGTTGTAAACTAGAAGGTAACATTTGCATAGCAAAAGTTGTAAACTAGAAGGTAACATTTGCATAGCAAAAGGTGTAAACTAGAAAGGTAACATTTGCAAAGCAAAAGTTGTAAACTAGAAAGGTAACATTTGCAAAGCAAAAGTTGTAAACTAGAAAGGTAACATTTGCATAGCAAAAGTTGTAAACTAGAAAGGTAACATTTGCATAGCAAAAGTTGTAAACTAGAAACTTAAGGTAACATTTGCATAGCAAAAGTTGTAAACTAGAAAGATAACAGTTGCATAGCAAAAGTTGTAAAAAGTTGTAAACTAGAAAGGTAACATTTGCATAGCAAAAGTTGTAAACTAGAAGGATAACAGTTGCATAGCAAAAGTTGTAAACTAGAAAGGTAACATTTGCATAGCAAAAGTTGTAAACTAGAAAGGTAACATTTGCGTAGCAAAAGTTGTAAACTAGAAGGTTAACATTTGCATAGCAAAAGTTGTAAACTAGAAAGGTAACATTTGCATATAGCAAAAGTTGTAAACTAGAAAGGTAACATTTGCATAGCAAAAGGTGTAAACTAGAAAGGTAACTAACATTTGCAAAGCAAAAGTTGTAAACTAGAAGGATAACATTTGCATAGCAAAAGTTGTAAACTAGAAAGGTAACTAACATTTGCAAAGCAAAAGTTGTAAACTAGAAAGGTTACATTTGCATAGCAAAAGTTGTAAACTAGAAGGTTAACATTTGCATAGCAAAAGTTGTAAACTAGAAAGGTAACATTTGCATAGCAAAAGTTGTAAACTAGAAACTTTTTTAAGGTAACATTTGCATAGCAAAAGTTGTAAACTAGAAAGGTAACATTTGCATAGCAAAAGGTGTAAACTAGAAAGGTAACATTTGCATAGCAAAAGTTGTAAACTAGAAAGGTAACATTTGCATAGCAAAAGTTGTAAACTAGAAAGGTAACAATTGCATAGCAAAAGTTGTAAACTAGAAAGGTAACATTTGCATAGCAAAAGTTGTAAACTAGAAAGGTAACATTTGCATAGCAAAAGTTGTAAACTAGAAAGGTAACATTTGCATAGCAAAAGGTGTAAACTAGAAAGGTAACATTTGCATAGCAAAAGGTGTAAACTAGAAAGGTAACATTTGCATAGCAAAAGTTGTAAACTAGAAAGGTAACATTTGCATAGCAAAAGTTGTAAACTAGAAAGGTAACATTTGCATAGCAAAAGTTGTAAACTAGAAAGGTAACAATTGCATAGCAAAAGTTGTAAACTAGAAAGGTAACATTTGCATAGCAAAAGGTGTAAACTAGAAAGGTAACATTTGCATAGCAAAAGTTGTAAACTAGAAAGGTAACATTTGCATAGCAAAAGTTGTAAACTAGAAAGGTAACATTTGCATAGCAAAAGTTGTAAACTAGAAAGGTAACATTTGCATAGCAAAAGTTGTAAACTAGAAAGGTAACATTTGCATTCGTCCTCACGCAAATTGTGGCTAATACTGTGAATCATGAAATTTTCACTGCAAATCCAGCACTTGAGTATGCAAGTCCTTGTGGATTTTTGTTTGCTGTAACAACCTGTGAAATGATACATAGTGAACAAACAATTCAAATGGTTTCTTGACTGTTTTGCAGTTTGATGCATGCATGTACTTCATCAGATCTATTTTTCATGCAGAGAATGGCAGGTAAAATTTGTCAAATGCAGGTTATTTCCAATGCAAAAAAAGGATTTGAGCTCTGACATGATTAATCATGATAAATGACCATGTTTATACTATAATGATAAATGACCAGAAAGAGCTATTTGATAGGTATAATGTGAGAAAGGTCGCTGTGTTTTTAGGTCTGTGTGCTAACGATCCCTGGTTCTAATCCCATGCATTCTGCAGGTGTGGGACTTGTCGATGCAGAGCAGCTGGTCCAGTATCGCCTGCAGGGTCACCATGATCGGACACTCCGACACCGTCAGATGCCTCAAGGTAACACAGCTGAAGACTTGTACAAATCTGAAGAATGAAAGAAATTATGCCAAGACTCAAAATGCTATTGTTACGAACGGTTATCGTAGTTATAGAATTATATGTAGTTATGGATTATAGAATTATCATAATAATAATGGTTTATTCAGCCCTTTCTGGCAATATTGTACAGACTGGCAGTGCCCTATTGGGCCCTGAATTGTTCTGACATTTACACATTTAGCACTCCGCTACATATTATTTTACTGGACATTTAAAATCATACTCTACTAGTAATACTAATTAAAATACAATAAAAGATATAAAATACATGAATTAACGAGCGATATAAAAGGAACTGAGAGCAGTGATCAATTGACTTATAACGGGAATGGAGTATAGCAGAGGTGACACCGTCATATCATAGTTAATGGACGGGACTGGCTGTTTAACGTTTGAAGAGCAGATCCCGTTCTTTAGGTCCTGTCTGAGAGGTTTGAATAAAGCAGCTGAATCAAGGTTATCAGAACACACATGTCTCTATTTTATCGTCGAACACTGTAACTGTATACAAAGGGAAAAGTGCTCAGTAATACCAAAAAGCTTTCGACATTCTCTGGTCCTTCTCAAGTTGAAAGTTTGGGCATAAGTTTGCATTAATAAAAGAAATTAAAAAATAAATTTACTATAATTGATGTTGTTATTGTTGTTTACGTCAGGTGGATGAAGAGCGTGTGGTGAGCGGGTCGTACGACCAGACACTGAAGGTGTGGAACCTGCGAACTGGACACTGTAAACACACACTCAGGTAAAGTACATTCACTGGTTTGACATTTCTTCTATTCTTGTTACACCTGCACTCCTGTATATCTAAACTGTGCATATACCTGGGCTGCTACACTAGAGATCTCTCAAACACACTGTTTTTCCAAGTGGCAGATATAATTTTTATGTAACTCAGTTAATTAAGGGTTAATGACCCGCCCGGAGGTGTATATGGTGTGATTAAGCATATAAAACAGCTTAGCCTTTTACCCACCAGCTTCACGAGTTGATTACCATCTCCTTTACTCCTTTTTCTCTAGAACAGTTAGAGAGTGGAACCATCTACCAGAAAATATTGTTAAAGCCAAGACATTACAGGCCTTCAAGAATGCCATTAGCACCATGTAGTTCTTAACAACAGTTACGGGTACTCACTGCCACCCTGCTTTCGGTGGCGGTCAGGGAGTGGTGCCCCTGCCCATTGAGGAGCTGCAGACCACAATATAGCCATACACACACACAATATACACATAGCGACCACCCCATTCAATACCCCTACCCCCACCGTGCTGGAGCCCTCAACCAATTGAGGTTTGCATGAACGGGGAAGAAGAAGAAGAAGAAGAAGAAAGCCTTGTCAGTTGCAACAACCACCGAATAAAACCACCGAGTGAGCGTAGTTTCCTACTAGTGAGCGTATTGAGTACTGAGAACAGTGTGATGTGATGTTTTGTCCTTTGCCCCTGTAGAGGACACACAGCTGCTGTTCTGTGTGTTCAGTTTGACGACAACAAGATTGTGTCAGGATCGGCCGACAACACCATTAAGGTAAGCACAACTGAACGCATTACCAAGTTGATATCTCCCAGTGGTGAATAGTGTTTCAAAAATGCCCAGCATTTCAACATTCAGTCACTTTTTCCATTAGATCTTCCCATAAGAGAATTCAGAACATTTGTATCTTTTTCATCCGTTAATACAAATTGTAGCTTCATCGGGATAATTCATAAATTTTAATGTACATTGGTGGATATTGTCAGCTAGTTTTTGGGGGGGAGGGGAGAAGTTGGGATAGAAAGAAATCCACCTTTTTCAGTTATCCTGTTAAGAAGGGGAGTAAAAGGCAGTGGAAGGAGAGGGATGGGCTCCGCCCTCCAATACCATGCCCTAGATACAGTGGACGAACAACACACTGCCCCTAAAGCCTCAAAAAGGCTGTGGTTCTATCTCTACCTTTTTTTTTACAATGTTAACAAACAAACAAACAAACAGTGATTGATGAAAACATGTATATGTTGTATGTATTCTATTTCTGACACTCAACCTGTGATCTTTAATTCTCTCAGATCTGGAACATCGACGGAGAGTGTCTGAAGACCCTGATTGGCCACATGGACGCGGTGACCTGCCTGAACTTCACGGGCGACAAGATCGTCAGCGGCTCTCTGGACAGCGACCTGAAGTTCTGGGACATGCGGACGGGGCTGTGTGTCAGTACGCTGGACTGGACCAGATCCGAGGGTCACACGGGGGTTATCAGGTCAGTACGCTGGGCTGGACCAGATCAGAGGGTCACACAGGGGTTATCAGGTCAGTACGCTGGATTGGACCAGATCCGAGGGTCACACGGGGGTTATCAGGTCAGTACGCTGGACTGGACCAGATCAGAGGATCACATGGGGGTTATCAGGTCAGTACGCTGGACTGCACCAGATCAGAAGATCACATGGGGTTATCAGTTCAGTACGCTGGACTGGACCAGATCCAAGGGTCACACGGAGGTTATCAGGTCAGTACCCTGGGCTGGAACAGATCCGAGGGTCACACGGGGGTTATCAGGTCAGTACGCTGGACTGGACCAGATCAGAGGGTCACACGGGGGTTATCAAGTCAGTACGCTGGACTGGACCAGATCCCAGGGTCACACGGGGGTTATCAGGTCAGTACGCTGGACCAGATCCGAGGGTCACACGGGGGTTATCAGGTCAGTACACTGGACTGGAACAGATCCGAGGGTCACACGGGGGTTATCAAGTCGGTACGCTGGACTGGACCAGATCGGAGGGTCACAGGGGGTTATTAGGTATACATTTCAGGCTCATAAGCCCACCTGCATATGCAGATTAGTGCAGATAAAATTGTGCAGGTATTTTTTATGTCTACCTGCACTTAACTTGCACTGGTCCATGTACTGGGTTTATATACAATGTATTCAGTATATAGGTGTATGTGGATTTTTATTTGCTGCATTGACTGTTACCCTTATGTAGTAGAAAGCATCCATACTTCCTACATTCTGAGTCAGGTGCAGGTGAAATTTGTCTGGTGCAGGTAAATTTCAATATTACCTGCATTGTGTTTCTGGTTGAAATGATCAGTGTTGTTTATTCATCCATGTTCTTCCCTCCTAACATAGATGTCTGCAGGCGGACCATTGGAGGATTGTCAGTGCAGCTGATGACAAAACGCTCAAGGTAGGAAGAAAATACTGGTAGTTATTTTCCAAGAAGTTGACATTGTACTTCTCAAGAACTTTTATATTTGCACACACGCGTGAATACACACACATACATGTAGCTGTATTTCTTCCTGATGAGGTTACCTAACATTATCTGTTCACCACACGACACCAGTTTATTTATTTATTTACTTGTTTACACAACACCTGTGTCCTTCTAGGTGTGGAGCGTTGAGGACGGGAAGCGACTGGTCACCCTCCGTAACCACACCGACGGCGTCACGTGTCTGCAGTTCAACGACTACATGATCGTCTCGGGGTCCTACGACAAGACCGTCAAGCTCTGGGATTTCTCCGTCTCCTCCGATAAAGTGTGATAACTAGTGCCGTGTACCGGTTCGCTGGACTCAGTTCCGGACTTGTAAAAATGTTAGGTTCAAGTCCAAAAAAAACTGAATGGTGGGAACTACTTCCGGACTTGGTTAGAAAAAAACCTATGTCACATACCCCTTTCGTTCCGAACCACATAAAACCTTCCATAGATCGCAAAATCTGTGCTGCAAAATGAAGAAAACATTGCCATCGGGCATTGCCAAGTGTCGGCCTTCATGTTATGTGGCCACAGTTTCGCCCAGACAACATTGCAAAGTTGACACCATGCAATTTTGTACCATGGGTTTAGGTCCGGACTTACAAGTCCGAACCTGAATCTAAACTTCTGGACTTGAATCCGGACTTGAACCTAAACGTGGGTTTAGGTACACAGCACTAGTGATAACCCTGGCAACTGTTGGCAGAACGTACTGTGCCTGCGCGAAATCCGGAACGTAATGTGCAAAGCACTTCTACAGAACGTATATCATTTAAGGTTGTGTTTGCGCATTTAAGAATGACATTCTGTCTGTAGTTTACAAATGTGGTGACGGAAAAGATGTTGTCTGCAATGTACAAAATTTTGAGGCAACGTTGGCAAAACATCCAACAAAAACTGAAAAATCCGGGTTTCGCGCAGGCTCAGTACGTTCTGCCGATGTGCTGGTCAGTGCTGCCAGTACACACACACAGTTTGTGTAGTCACCAAAGTCTGGGTTTCTTACAGGATCAATAAATCATTCAAAAATTGTTTCCTTAGTTTCTGACAAAAAGTCAGATAAAGATTCATTGGTAAAGTTCAATGTGTTGATACATTTTTTAGTTCTGAAACGACAACAAAACTACTAGGTGTTGGTTCTTTTACCAGGAACCACCCGCTCATTCAAGGGTAAAACAACATCTGATATTCAGCTATTAAAGCTTTAGAAACCTTTGTGAAGACCACAATCTCAATAGTCGTAAGGTAAAACTGAAGATGTTGTGAATGTGTCAACAGAAAACAATGCAACTTCATTCCAAACTTGTTGTCTTTTCATCATCATATTGATACATGTTTTAAACCTCAGATCATAGTATCAGATGTTGAATATTGGAAAAAATACAACACCTTCAATATTATATGATATATATATAACATAACATAACTTGAATGTATGATTATGAAAGAGTTCTTCAACATATTGTGATGTTGGTGCTGTTAAAATGACATGTTTCCACCATCCAGTTTTCTTTGTAGCAGGATGTGGCATTTTTTGGCCACACCACTGGGTGGAGCCAGTCAGTAACTTGTTAGTTTTGTGTATAAATGCTGAGAAATTTGATACTTGTACTGTCACTTAATGACATGAATGTAGGAAATCTCTCTATCTGATGTGTACCAAAAATCACTCCATGTTGCCAACATTTTTGTACATCTTCTTACCAAGTTTAAAGGCATTCAATGCAGTTTTTAGGTCTTGGAAACCAAATTTTTCAAAGTCAATATTCTAGTCACTTATCTACATACTGAGTTGAAACAACACCATCCCAATGTAAATCGACATTCATGTAGCAAAAATGCCCCAAATTCTGATAAAAAAGGGTTACTTCAAGGACCCTAGGCTGATTTTTAGGGTACCACCCAAAAAATAATGGCCTCATCTTGGGGCTTGTTTCTGCAGTTTTAAAAGCCCAAAGTATGAAATACCGATTCACATGTGCTAATGTGGGACAGTATGTGTCAATATCATACTGATTGCCTTATTCAGCATATTTCCAGTTTATCCGCCCTGAAATTGCACTGGATGCCTTTAAACCATAATGGCATGATCAATTGAGTGTACGGAAAGTCGGTATTGAGGTATTAATAACTGTTATGATGCTGTTCCATACAAACTTTCTTCAAGGTAAACCAGAATCATTGTTACAATTTTTAAAGAATGAAAAAAGTCTTCATTAATGGAGGTATGTTTACATGAATTGCTATTATTATCCTTTAGAAATGTTTTGAATTGGTCCAAATCAAAATTTGTTTCTGTAGAAATTGTTAACAATGTACTAACTCAAAGATTGTTAAGGCAGTTGTTACTGCAGTTCATTTGGATTCAAGAATGAAAAAAATGATTTGGCAAATATAAGGCCTACAGTGTCAGTGTTAAACCATATGGAAAAATTACAGTTGATATGCATGTCATTCCAGATTTACATAAAAACGCCAATGCTTACAAAATTTCTTTTTATTATAGAAAATGAGAGCACCCAAGTTTCTTTTTTAAAATCTGAGCTAAAAGTTGCTCACATCAAAATTACTGCATGTGGGTCAGGGTTGTTTTTTTTTCAAATTGTAACATTTAGGATGTAGGCAGATGTGTTGAAAAAGTAGTTGTTAGGATCTGCTTGTAAAGATATATAAAATAATGTTTTGTTTTGCAAGTTTAGACCGAAGGAAAAGTTTTAAATGGTATGCAAACATTGATGCCCATATGCAAATATCCTGTAAGAAATGTGGAAGTGAGAATTTAACGTAAATCATAACACATGTACTATAATAGCTCTTGTCCGTGAATAGTTTCATCAGGTAATGGTAAGTCACTGAATAAAGAGACTCTTTCTACACAACCAAGTGTTTTATTCAGCCGACGTTTCGGTGACCGTCTGTCACCTTCCTCAGGGCAATTCTGACTGGTTCACATTGCACTGCAGCATAGTTGTCGCTGCTATAGATGCGTTCCCAAACGTATTTACATATCTACAAGTACACATGCACTGTTTAGGGAACTGTATTTACAATGCAGTCCCATACGTTTGGGAACGCATCTATAGCAGCAGCACCTATGCTGCAGTGCAATGTGAACCAGTCAGAATTGCCCTGAGGAAGGTGACAGACGGTCATCACCGAAACGTCGGCTGAATAAAACACTTGGTTGTGTAGAAAGAGTCTCTTTATTCTATAATAGCTCTTGTGTGTGACATGTACAGGCACTGGAATGTATAAGATTTTAAAGTTGAAAATTTGTGAACGCGTGCAATCGTGTGCAGGGTCATCCAGCGTGTATAGAACACAGCAAAACTGTCGCACAGCAAAGTTTGTAGCAGTCTCGATTCTCAACAACGGCAATGCAACCATTTTTACATTGTTAACTACAGTGTGTTTGCACTTAAGCGCTGCATATACCTAAACGTAACATCAGGTACAGGGGTTTAGGTTCATGTCCAGACCTGTATCTGTACCTGAACAATTTGACAAAGTAAACTAGTTGTCTCCAATTAATGATGACAGAAACATGAATAAACAGAATTAATAGAATGTTTATTCAGACTTTAGGTAACTTATGCAGAGAAGCCATGCTTTCGAAAGGACCTATGAATGCGCATACAGTATGTATAATGTAATGTGTACCGATACAAATTTACCAATGAGCGTCCTGGTATAACCATCCAACATGGCCGACGATACTTATGTTATAATCATGTGAATGTAAACAACCTATAGGATTATTCCCAGTCGTTCATGCACACATATACGACTTTATGGATGGTATCTTTGTACGCATTGACTTTAGCTTTGCTTTCACAGATTTACCATTAAGTATTGAAATGTTAGCAAAGTGCTGTTGCCCACAACATTAAGAGTGGAACATGGGCAAAAATTTTCAAACTGTCTCGAAAGAAATACCTTTCCTGAAGATAAGACCTAGTTGCAATGTCGTATGCAAATGGTTGTTGTCAGTTTAGAAGTTTGGAAAAAAAACATTTGTAGACGTGACTGTGAAAAATTAAAAAGTGCAAATTGAGAGCTATTTGTATATTATAGAAGGTAGAAAAAAAATTATAAACTCACACTTGAATATGGTGCACTGTGAATCGTTGTGCCAAACACAATGTATGTTTATAATATGGTCAGTAACTTTTTACATTTTGTAGGTTGTCAGAGACTAGTATGTTGCAACTGTAACTAAAGTATGATAAGTAGCATCCATCTATATTATTCTGTGAATTATGCAATCTGTACCCCTGTATGTTTAGTGTGTCCAGTCTGTAATGTTTGTACAAATGTATGTTTAGCAGGAGATCCCACAATAGAAAACTGTTGCAGTTTTGTAAACATTTTCTATTTCCTGATTAAAACTGCTGAAAGTGTGACCTCACTTAACGATCTAGTGTCCGTTATTTTGTTATGAACAAGAAATCAGAGATTTCAGACTTCCGGGAAGTATTTTGGGTTTTCGTGACCTTCAAGTTCATTTCCTGTGTCTGATCTTTTGACCTGTTATTCTGTCAATCTTCCCCCATCCACGTGCTGTCAACCTACTCTACCCAGACAGACACAAACACACAGCTCAGGCACCCAAAACAATACTTCCATACCTGGGGCTGGAAGTAATAGATAAAGAGTTTCTAGTACTTCTTTCCCACCTCTGATATGGTCTGCAACAGGCAAAATTTTTATGTAAAGTTGACCAAACATCCAACGGAAACCATGAAAAATACGGGGTTGCCCACAGGTGCAGTACGTTCCGTTGTCGTGCTGGTATGCACACAGAAGGGGGGGGGCAGTTTGACATACAAAAAGGAAGGTAGAAAAACACAACAATTTAGCCTCCACACTTCTGCTTGGAGATTAAGGGTAACGTTACACCAAATGTTGTTGTTTTGTTATATATAATTTTTTTTTTATAACAAATGTTGTTGCAGAAGCTTTGTGGGTACAAATAAAGTCTAAAGCCAACAGTAAATGATTTTATGCCCTGCCACATGAACAGGTCTGTCCAGATCACTGCTGGTTATCAGTAGCATTAATATAGCGTTATTGGGGTGGATCAGAGGTGAGTTGAACGTCAGTGGCCTCTCCCTGGGTCTCCCCTGGGGTGCAGTGAGGCCTCGGCTATCCGTTCATATCCTCATCACTTCCATGCCTAGACTGCTCATCGCGAGCCCGAGGGCCCTGCTAGCAGTACGGGGTGTTATCACTTCAGGGGAACCCTCGGCACGTGGCTGAGGGCACCCTGATCAGATAAGATCAGGTGTATCAGTAGTATGTGGTAAAGAAACATTCACACGGGGTGGGGAGGGGGCGACAGAAAACATCTGTGGGAAACAAAAACAGGGAATGTTGAAGACAAGGCAGGCATGCCGGCGTCCAAGGACACACGGACAGGGAACAGGGTTGGGAAAAAATAAGTGGATTTGGGGTAAAAACACAAGGGATAGAGCGAAATGGGAAGGACACAAGTAGACGTGAAAGACACGCACACACAGCACACAGTGACCCATGACCCGTGTGCATGACGGGAAATAACAGAAGCCGCTGCAATAACGACTCCTGGCGATAGTTTATCAAACTGCAATGTTTTGAGTTAGCATATCAAACATGCCTGTCCTTAGTGCTGAAAAACATTCCCCTGAAAAATAGCTGTTTTATGCAACAAGCATCCTTTCAAAGCTGTACACATCCCTAGATACACATCCCTAGTTGCACCAATCGATCTACTGGTACATTTTACCTGCATATTTGACCCTCGCTGTTGACCTTGTATGACCTTGTGTGACCTTGAGCGTGCGGAGAATCACCAACACAGCCTACAACGTGACCTCAGAAGGTGATTGTTGTCACGTCGGGAAGGCTGAAAAAGAGTGGGAAGTACTTTTAGAGACAAGGCTGCTGTTAGGCTTAAATTATACAACTTATTCTCGAGCTGCGCTGAGTCGCCGGAAAAGCGAAATAGCGACGTTAATATGTTGAAAGTTATTGAAAATTACAATCTAGATGAGAAAATTTCAATTATTCATAATTACAACGAGATAACCTTCTTGATAATTACAGTTTTGGTGCAAAAATCTTACATATAATATCGCTTTAAATTAACCCCATTTGTTTTGTTTCTCTCAAGCTTCCGATCTTTTGTTTTACTTAACACCTGGTCAAACGACAGCGAAAACATATAATTTTCTTCGCGGAGGTACCGACTAAGTTATAATTATTAGGACGTTATTGTATCCAGAACAGTGCTCTATCTAGAAACATGGTTCTGGATACTAGTAGTCCACGCTTATCCAGCACCGTGCCTGATCCTAACCCCAACCCATTCAAACACAGAACTAGACAGGCACGGTTCTGGGTACAACAGGTGTACCCCTCCATACCGTTGAACTCTATAGCTAGCTAGACTAATCAACGCGGGGTCTTGCGTCAAAGAGCAAGTACTACAAGAATAGTTATAGACCATGAATGCATTAAGACATTAAAAAAAATTAAAACGGGCGCGCTGTCACAGCTGCAAAATGTCAACGTGGAGTAATCAAGATCTTGTTTTCTTAGAAAACAATGATTGGAAAGACGTGTTGTGTTGTGTTGTATTGTATTGTTAGCTCCGTGTGTGTTTTTGTTGTGACTGTGTGTTTGTTTGTTTGTGTTTTTTGTAAGCATTTTTCAAATGCTAGGCACGTCAGGGACACTAACAGAAAGCTAGGTCAAAGGTCCCCCAAAAAAGGTTTCCCGTCTTCCATTTCCTGCTACATATATGCCTGTTGCCTTATGGGAGCCAGTGGGAAAATGCATAGACAAAAAGAGAGAAATTCACAATAATGAATATGATAAAAAAAGTTCATAAAAACTTAGTATATGAAATAAGCAGTAAATGTGCAGAATGGAAGAAATCATAACATGTACGACAAAAATGCCATCCCAATTTTTTCATAGAAAAAAAATATTTGTCATCCCAGCCAAATACAGGGCACACACAGTGAAGGGTTATATTCTACCTTATCTGGGTCCCACACGTTTGTTTCAATTTCAAATACTTGCTGTCATTTCAGATCAATGAGAGCATTTAATTTGGATACAGGTCCAACAACTCGTGGCAACGCAACCGTCAAGACCACATGGAGTAAATTTGAACGACGAACGTTCTTTGACATTTTCCAACGTGTGCGGGAGCACGTCGGCAGGAAGGAAAGCCCGATAAAAACACCTAAAACACGTCACGTCAAAAATAAGCCGAAGCCTAAACCTCTGCTAGGAGAGAGAGGATCTATGTATCAAAAACCTCCAGTCAACAGTTCAGAGGAAGTGATACGAAACCACCTCGCTTTGATAGCGCCCTGGCTGTTTGATTCTCACATAGAGACTTCCCCCCAGCCTGCTGGCTCAGGTTCAGACGATGTTGCTGCTTTCCTCCTCTCGGTGTTTCCGTCAGCCTTTGATAGATTAGAGAAGAAAGAGTAGGTGATATTTTTCACAGCTCAAAAACCTAGTCTCTACCAGACTAACTACGCTGGCCATAGTAGGGAGAATATTTGCCAGAGTTTGGCCTCCTTGGGGTTTGACTGGAAGCGCTGTTAGGGAAGGGGAAATTAACCCTCCCGCGGACCGACTCTACTGGCCAGCTATTCCCTTCTTTTGCCGAATTCTACGATCCGTACCGCCGTAGGAAGGCCTGGTGGAGGCTAACAAAAACCCTCCCCAGCTGCAGTGATTCCGCCAGACTTGTTGCTCTATGAGAATGATGCGGTTTCACCCATGTACAGCCTAGTAGTGCTGGGTTCACGTGGTGTAGGCAAGAGCGCCTTGGTAAGTACATGTAAACAACCATCCCTGTTTTGTTATACATCGTCTATTTCTTATCGTGTCTGTAGAATTTTACCATGCAACGATACCAGAAAGAAATGGCGCCGTTATATGTATATGTGTGAAAGGTTACATTATGTTTTACCATATAAACATAAGCGAGTTGTAACAATATTGATATTCCTGGTCGCAATATACCGTTAAAGATGTAGTAAGCCACCCACGTCTGAACGCAAAAACGCAAAGCCCAAGGCGAAGTCGTAATGGCGACTTCTCGCCTGCCAGCAAATGCGATTATCTACGATAACAGCAATTGAGCTCGAGAGTGGCGAACGCAAAGCGCTAACCGGCGTAGGGTGTTATGGAATTGAAATAACCCTTTTTCGAGGTGACGTGATAGTGCAATGAGCTTCATTTTTGTATGAATTGTGAGAATAATATCTTATATGATACTGTTTTGCGATACAATTATTGAATAGCGTGCCTCCAAAAATAAATGTGAAAACGACATTATCATGTTTTGAATTCGTATTTGTCGCTAACTGGTTAGTGATAAAATAGCACGAACTGAAATTCTAGCTGTTGACGCCTGAAACAACAACTTCATAAACCTATGAAACCAACGGAGAACGTGTGTTTGGAAAACTCGGTTAAACGCATCCAAATGCAATTTCAGGGCAGCAAAACAAAAATAAAATATTCTGGATGGGGAAATCTGTCTGATATTGACGTTTACTTCCATTTCTTAGCCCATTTCCGTCCTCATTTCATACTTGAAGCGTTTGAAGTAGCCCAAAACAAGCTACGTGAGGAATCCCTTTATTTTTGTACCACCAATAAATAGCTAGAACCAGCTAGCCTACGATACAAAACAAGCAACCATTTTCCGTCAGCGACATCGTATTTTTGCCTGACAGATATCAGTATGCGGTGAGATTGATTCAACTTACTACATTAAAAAAAAATGACCAGAAACTTGACTTCAAAAATCCAGTTCACTGCTCTGAAATCGCTTTGGGTGCCTTCAAGAGACTTCATTAATATGCAGATGGCGTCGTTGTTGTTATGACGACGGTGTGTTAGCGTAAGCATGAAAGCGGTGCATAATATGAAATTAATATCCTGTGTTGGATTATTGACATCTATATGGGTTACCTATGGGCATAGCAACGTGGTTATTACGGAAAGTGCAAACGGCCATAATAGCACTTCATGATGTTATAATGCCGCCCGGAGATAGAGTATGTTTGGAGAGGCCTGGGTGCAAACACTCTCCCTGCTCTGTTTGTCCGTAAATGGAGTCACTATATAGCTAGTTCAGTTGACAATTAGATGATCGCATATTCACCCCTACCCTGTGTCTTTCTTGTACATTTTTCCACCAAACATTTGGCAGAAATATGAAATAAAGTAAGGCTTAAATATGAAACAAAATGAAATATAGAATGAACTAAAATGATACTTGTATTGAACAATAATACGATGAAATATAAATGAAATATGAAATGAAATACATAGAATAAAATATGACATGGAATATAGATTGAATTCAACATAAAATATTAAAGATAAAATGAAATATAAGATGAAACTAGAAAGGTAACATTTGCAAAGCAAATGCATAATGTTTACTTTCACATGCAGATATTGTAGCTCAACAAACTACTGCTCTGTTTATTCTTACTCTATATGGTGACCAGCCTCTCCAACTTGCTACATAATGTAACCCAACACCACAGGGTGTCGGCTGCAGCACCAGTTAGACGTCTAGTCCAGGTCATTGACTTTAGGTGCTTGGAGAAGAAGAAGAAGAAACAGAACAAAAACAATATGTTTCCTAGCTTCTGCGAAGGTAAACATAATAAAACGAATTACTTGAGCAGCACGGCGTTAATGTAATGTTTTATATTCCTCCTACGCCCTGCTTGTAGATAATTACGGAGAAGACGTGGTAACTCAGGCGACTCTTTCATTTCTTTACAGATAACACAATATGCGGAGAACCGATTCGAAGAGGAGTACAACCCGACAATCGAAGACAATTTTAGAAAGGTGCTACTTAGGGACGGATCGGGAATGGTCGTGGGCGGGTAGTGTGGAGAACGGGTAGCCTCTAACAGGTTTCAGAAGCGGCTGGAAAGAGTAGAAATTGGCCAAATAGACGGATAACATGCCAGGGAAGTTAGTCCGCAAACTGTACTCCTTTATATAAATAGCGGACTAACTCCTCTGTCACGTTATCTGTCTACTTGGTAGAGGCAAAAGAACGGGAAGAAATCGCACAGACAAGCCGACAAAAACGATACTTTTATAAACCAGCAAGATGAACAGAAAAAACTTGCACCAAGTTTTGACACCTGGTTCATCCTAATTGACCGATTCTGACTGTCCATCACAATTAGCAGTACGACGAATGAGAAAGTGCATGTCCGTCAAATATCTGCATTTGTACAGTGCGTTTGTTGCGTGCCTGTTGTATCCAGAACCGTGCTTTATCCAGAACAATGCTCAGGCACTGTTCTGGATAGCCCACCCGTATCCAGAACCGTGCCTGGTCCTAACCCTTACCCATTCAGGCATAGAACTAGATAGGTTCTGGATACAATAGTGTTACATTACGTGTCGTTTGTCATAAAGGAAGTGAAATTACTTGTCTTATATATACTTTTACAAGTTTATCTATCCCTTCTTTTTTCTTGTCTAATCAGACGGACGAGATAGATGGGAAGTCGTGCCTTCTGGATGTCTTAGACACTGGAAGTCAGGTGAGTCTTAACTAAAGGAACGAAGTCGACAACAGCGTTGCGTATCTTAGAATATGCATGATTGTTGATATCAGGTTGCTGTGCGGAACCACTGTTGTATCCATAACCGTGCTCAGGATAGCCACGAGTATCCAAAACCGTGCCTGGCTGGGGCAAATCTGCAAGGTTTCTTTCCTAGGTAATCTCCAAGCAGATCTTACGGTGGCCAAAGACAGTATCCAATTGGCCAGACAGTTACCATTAGTGGCTAATGGTAACTGTCTGGCCAATTGGATACTGTCTTTGGCCACCGTAAGATCTGCTTGGAGATTATTTCCTAGGCCCATTGTAGTACGTCAGACTATCTATCCCCCCCCTCCAAAAAAAAAAAAATCACAAAAATTCACAATTTAGATACTTGACGTAGCTATAGGTTTCAAATCTCCGGTTTGTTGTTGTGCTTGCTCGAACAGGAGGAGTACAAGTCCCTCCGAGACGGCGGCTTGTCCCGAGGCCAGGGGTTTGTCCTGGTGTTTTCCCTCACACAGGAGTCCACACTCACGGAACTGGTGGAGACACGAGAGACGGTGCTGCAGGCCAGGTCGGGGGGAGAGGTAAACACACATTATCATATAGCCGGGTGACGTTAACCAATGAGAAGCCTCCATTTCCGTTATCAGGCCGTTATTAATCGAACACTTTTTGGACCGTACCACACTCACTCGGTGGTTAATTCGGTGGTTATCGCACCTGACCGGGGATTATTTCACCATATACACCTCAGGGCGAGGCATCAACCCTATATTAGCCTGTAGCATTGCAGGCCGCCCAATCCTTAAAATCCTTCAAAAGTGGTCTTTATGAACTGTCCTTTCACTTGGAATGATGATCTCGACTGTTCCAGTTGTTATTTTTAACTACTGTGCAATGGAACTGATTTTAATGTAATGGTAATAGTTGTGGTATAGCTATGCTGCGTGTAAATATCAATCATAATTGTAACGTACATGTATGTTATATTTACTTTTGAGAAATCCAGGAAGACTAGTGGTGTACCTGGATATTCTTAATAAAGTCTCACAAGTCTCTACCAGGCTTTATTAGAGGCGGCTGGAAAGAGTAGAAATTGGTCAAATAGACAGATAACATGCCAGGCGAGTTAGTCCGCCCAGAGCGGCAAACTGTACTCCTTTATTTGGCCAATTTCTACTCTTTCCAGTCACCTCTGAAGCCCGGTAGAGGCTACATTTTGCGTACTTTTTTGTTTGTTTGTTTGTTTGTTTGTTTGTTTGTATGTTTGTTGTATACATGAATGTGTCACATAGTTTTTATCCATTTTTCCCGATATATTATGCAGGTTCCGATGGTTCTGGTAGGCAACAAGTGTGACCTTGTGGCAGAACGAGAAGTCAGTAAGGGAAGGGGAGAAGGATTCTCAGCCAAGTTCAACTGGTAATATCTCATTTCACAACCTGTCGTTGTATGTTCGTTCTCCACTTGACGTCTTGCTAAGCCCCTGCCACACATTCAGAACCTTCCTCCAACCACCAACCAACCAACCAACCAACCAACCAACCAACCAACCAACCAACCAACCAACCAACCAACCAACCAACCAAAACCAACCAAGGTTGGCTGAAGTTCGGGAACAATCTGACCAGATTTAGGCCATGCCTACTTTTTTTATGCAAATCAAATCAAATTTGAGTTAAAGTTGAGTCACACTTGACCACCGAAAACACCAGAACACTGCTGGCCTAACTAACTCCCAAACACTAGCCAACCATGGCCTAACCTCCCGTCCACACCCGAATGTTTTAAACATTTTGAAACATCCGACTGGCACAGCCGAACAGTAGCCGACCTGGCCGAACACCAGCCAACCTCAGCCGACCTTGCTCCCGTCCTACTCCTAACCTTGGTTGGGGGGAGTTCGGCGGTGTTCAGCCTCAGGAATGAACAGTACTAACCCTTGCCGCATGGTGGTGCTGACGCAATGATGCGGTCCCAAGCCCCCCCCCCTCCGCAAATCATTTATATAAAGTTTATTGCAAATTCATGCCCGAGGGCTAATTGCAAATACAAAGGGACATTTGATATAAAACAAGCAAGTATATCTAGACACAAGAAATAAAACAACAACTACCGTAACTCCTAAAAACTACTGGGTTTGACTTCTTTTTTGAAGACAGAGGAAGACAAAAGATCCTACTTTTTCTGTAATGTGTGGGTGTTCGGAAGTTAAGAGGAGAGTAGTTTTCATCTTTTCATCTGTATACGTGTGAAAGTTAGGGTAGCATTTGGAGGCTACGTCAAAGAGTTCATTTCGTTCATTGCTATAGACAGTATAATTTGAGACAAAATGTGTTTCGTCTTCTACAGTATTCAAGGCACAGTATTTACAAATTCGTTCATACACTTGAAACTTCTTATACCGTCCTCTCTCTATTTCAAGAGGGTGTGCACTAATTCGGATTTTACTTATTGCAGATCGGAAGTTAAAATCAACTAAGTCCAGATATTTTTCCATAGAATATGTAGAATATAGAAACTCTACACCGCTACTGCTGTGTTGTTGGGGAGAATAGTTTCAAGATGGTCGTTGGCTATGAAAAACAGTTCTCACGTTATAACTTGGAACCTCTTTTTTCCCTTGCTTCAGTTCGTATGTGGAGACCTCTGCCAGACTGGGCACTAACGTAAATGAGGTAGGTGTCATCATCTTTCTTAGGCCACAGCACGTAAATTTTATGGATGACATCCTCGCGCGCATTGACTTTCGCCTGATTTCAGGAAAAAAAAACAAGAAATTTTGTTGCCCTGCGACGGTGGCCAACATGCCAAAAAAGGGCAAATATGTCATGAACGTCCATCTGCAAGACAAAGCTCTGATTTATTCTTTTATTTTTACTTTGATACAATGTTGTATTTTATTCATTTTATATGTGATGTTGCCACTGAATCAAAACCATTTGTACAATAATTGAAAATTTTATTTAGTCACTTCTTTTTTCAAAGTTGTTTCAGAGACAAATCGGTGTTGTAACAGTTGGCACAATATAGGTAGAGTATGGCTTCCAGACAGTTCGGTTTATGAGTCACTCTGTCAGTGATTGAGCCCTGTGTTCTGCCTGGTAGCCAGTCTCTAAACTCAGAGACCACCAGGGATCCAGCAAACTTGAGGCGCAATTCCTCGTGTTTGATGGCAAGTGTTGACAGTCCAGGGTGTTCCATTACAAATGAATACCCAGTGTTGTATCTACCTTGAAGATGGTACAGCAAGCTCTTTTTTTGGTTCTATTTAATAAAGACACATCTGCAAGAACAGGTAATACTGTTGAATACAGCGACAGAAGACCTGTTGGGTATGATATCATGTTTTACCGCCTAAATTCTTGTTCAACGAGGTTTACGACCTCAAAATCTGAAAATGTAGGAATCTTGTTTTTTTTGGCCTGCCTTGTTTTTTTTTTCGCCCTCTCGCATTAGTTTTGGAGTCTCCGGAGGATGTCATCCATAAAATTTACCTGCTATGGCCTTATACTTGTTTTCCACACCGTGACCGGGAAATATAGAGCGATTTAAAGCCAAAGTTTTTGTATGCTTGTTCCTTTCTTTGTTTATTTGTTCATGTTGGAAAAGCATATTGTTTTGCTCAGTTGAGTTCTTCTTGTTCTTTCTCCAAACACATAAGGTCAATAACCAGGCGTCTGTCACCATGGTAACTGGTGCTATAATAGACACCCAGTGGTGTTGGATTACCTTATGTAGCAAGGGGCTGGTCACCATATATAACCGTTATGAATGTGTTTTTTTTAGTAAGAATAAACCGAGCAGTAGTTTGTTAGGCTAGACCATCTGGAGGTAAATGTTATGCATTTGCTTTGCAAATGTTACCGTTCTAGTTTGTTTGTTTGTTTATTGTTTGTTTGTTTGTTTACATGTCTGCATGTCCCACAGGTGTTCCGCGGGCTGGTACGGCAGATCATGAAGATGACACCGGGGTCACGTGATTATGACTGGAAGCGAGAATCCCGTGACCAGGCTGGAGGGTCTCGCATGTGTGTTCTACTGTGATAGTCCAACGACATCATATCCAGGCTGGAGGGTCTCACTTGTGTGTTCTACTGTGATAGTTCAAGGACATTATAACCTTGAATAGTCATGCCACAAGGTCTGGAATCTGTGGCAGCCGGCTGAAGTACTGCACAAGTCAACTGACGGTTAAAGTTGATTTTCTTACAGCTTTGCGATTTTTTGACCCAGTTCAACCAATCCCACTGCCTATGTTGGTCACCTGACTTGGCCCAACCAATCAGACTGTTTTATCAAGGGCATGCACACCCCCATCTTTTGCATACCAGTAAAAAAAAGATCACCCCAATTATTCCTCCCACTTAGATATATTATCACTTTCCTTTAGTATATATCAAGTTTAAGTTACAATCCTTCCAACTCCATAGGGTGTATAGGCTAGCGCCAGCTCTAGATCTGTTCAGTAGCCCTTGGGCCACACAGCTGTGCAAGCACTACAGCAGAGGGCTAGTTTACTCGTAGTGGCGTGTGCTTGGCCTTTTGTATGACTTCCCCTTCCTTGAAACAGGAAAATGAATTCGAACCCAACTTATCGTGATTTGGTACGATTGAGAACGGTACCATTGTGTCTTTTCTTCTGTATATTTGAATAAAAAAATATGAAAAATTGATCTATGGTGTCGTCAATGCACACTACAAGTATGATATTGTATCATACCCCAGAACCGTGACTATCTAGTTCTATACCTGGATGGGTTAGGTAGGGTAAGGATCAGGCACGGTTCTGGACGGTCTACGTGTATTCAAGAACGTAGATTTGCCCCGCCGGGCACGGTTTTGGATGGTCTACGCGTATTCAAGAACGTGCAGGCACGGTTCTGGACGGTCTATGCGTATTCAAGAACGTCGATTTGCCCCGCCGGGCACGGTTTTGGATGGTCTACGCGTATTCAAGAACGTGCAGGCACGGTTCTGGACGGTCTATGCGTATTCAAGAACGTCGATTTGCCCCGCCGGGCACGGTTTTGGATGGTCTACGCGGATTTAAGAACGTAGATTTGCCGCAGGCACGGTTCTAGGCGGTCTACGTGTATTCAAGAACGTCGATTTGCCCCACCGAGCACGGTTTTAGATGGTCTACGCGGATTCAAGAACGTCGATTTGCCCCGCCGGGCACGGTTTTGGATGGTCTACGCGTATTGAAGAACGTAGATTTGCCGCAGGCACGGTTCTGGATGGTCTACGCGTATCCAAGAACGTAGATTTGCCCCGGGCATGGTTCTGGATACAGCACACACCTCGTCTCGGTTATTTTGAGAGCAGCAGTTGGCTGGAAAACGTGATGACTTCAGCTCTCAGCGCTGCCAGGAACCCTGGGAGATATAATCACGTTGCTTGGAGTCGTGAGCGCACTTCGCTCCAGACATTTGCGCGGCGCATTACCGTCCATTATGGGATTAGCCACACGCGTGATGTCCGTGTTTCACCAGGCTCCCGACTGTGCAACATCACGAGGCTCCGACAACATCATATTTTTCGTTTTAGGTCAACGGTTTGTAGCCTCTACCAGGCTTCGGGAAGAGTAGAAATTGGCCAAATAGACAGATAACACGTCAGGGGAGTTGGTCCACGAGAGAGTACAGTTTGCCGCGTCCTAAACTGTTTGAGCAATGTTTTTCGTTTGTTTAATTGCCCATAAAAAAAACACACAAGTCATTTTTGTTGTGAATGGTAAAGAGAATATGCAGGGGAACCCAGAAACCTACAAGGTTTATCGACGGTTTCCCAATTAATTACTTATTAATTATGGTCATGACAATTACTGATGATTATAACACTGGTGCCCATCATGTTTTTTTGTTCGTTTGCTTGTTTTCTTGTTTGTATGATTGTCTAAATTTCCCCTCAAATTTTCGCGGCTCCTTCCCCGTCTCGACCTTCTCTGGTCTTTTCAGGCAGGAAGTTGAGAATCTTTGCGATGTTTTCTGTGAAAAAACAACAACTCGAAATCAACTTAAGTGTTAGGTTAAGTGTTATATGTGTAGAAATGACAACACTTTGTTATAAATGAGCACAAGCAAGACGAGAGAGAGCATTGCATGCAGGTGGAAATAATGGCGATAGCTACGCGTAAAGTACCCGTTCTCCTTCAACGTCACCAAAAAATTTTAAAAAGACTGGAAATCTACTCGAGGTTTAGTGTTATATGTCTAGAAATGATAATCTTCAAGCAGATCTTTCGGTGGCTGCAAAGACAGTATCCATTGGCCAAACAGTTACCATTGGCAAATGGTAAATGGAGATTATAGAGTGACAACACTGTGATATAAATGATCAGAGGCAACACTAGAGCAGTGCAGGTTGGCAATCATGACAAGGCGATGGCAGCGTTGCAATTGAGTTGCCGTTAAGTGCGTTTCCTCATTCAACTTGCCAAGGGCACAGCAGAGGCGACGATATATAGCGGAGTCTGTATCCCATGTGCCGAGCATATACGATAGTTTCTTGCCTCAAAATAGGGCTGTGTACCGGTAAGAAGTACCGATACTGTACCTAAAAAATTGATTAGGTACAGGTCCAAAATACCTTATCCCTCAGTATAGGGTACTGTACCTGTATAGAGTTACACTAATTATTTGCTTATTTGTGGCCTAAAATAGGGAAATAGCTGGGTCCCCATGGGTCCCAGAGACAGGACAGTGTGTTTGTGTTACAGACTGACAGTGTTAACTTCCAGGAAAGATCTGTTGTGTATTAGATATGCTCCCTTTAGATGTCACTTTGGTCAGCTTTGAGTAGCATTATGCCACTAAGGGTAGGAGATGAAAACTAAAACATCTTAGTTTTGCCCATGTTTTGTCTGAGAATTCCCCATAAACAAAAACTTACTTTAACTACGTACTGTTAAGTTTATTAATGTTTATCTCATTATTGAAGAAGTTCAGAAGAACATGTTAATTTGCCGAATTGTTCAGGTACAGGTTTAGGTCCGGACCTGTACCTAAACCCGTGTACCTGTACCTGTACCTAAAATTTGTTTAGGTACACAGCTCTACCTCAAAACGTTTCTAGGATTTGTAGTGTGCACCTAAACAATAGATTTATAACCTTGTACAAAACATGTTAATGTGCGATGATGCTCAACAATTTAACGGGTACCGGTATATGTATGGCAAATTGGTACATATAGCACTATATAACTAGTCTAATATTGATATACACTATTCTATTTACATGGATCATAAGCTAAGGCCATACCAAATCATTCCGTTGGTTGAAGGATTTATTTGAAAAAAAAAGGATAATTTGACCAACATGACAAATGAAGGCCTGCGTAAATGTGACAACTATGCTGACAAAGATACGTAGGCCAAATATGCAATATATACTTCCCCATTACAGTACTGGAGGTGAGTGAGCGGGCTTGTACTGGAACCTGCAGTTCATCAAACTTTCACTAGGGAAATACAGACCAAGAAATTCGACCAGATATCAAGTATTACCAAGGACAGGGAATAGAAGAGTTGCATCCAGACTAGGGCTGCGTACCTAAACGTAAACACCAGATACAGGTACAGAGGTTTAGTTCCAGGTCCGGACCTGTACCTGTACCTGAACAATTTACGTGCATCACAGTGTGGGCAAGTGGCCGCTGGTGTAAAGCAGCGGCTCGATCCCAACCAATACGCAGCTTGTAAACTTCTCCTTTTTGATCCCTAGATGTCTGTCGGTAACGAAAATATGGAAAAATATTGTTGCGAAATGAGAGAGACGGAAACTAAGGTAAATCTCTTTATTTTACCGCAAGAAGTTCATTTTCCTGGCAGGCATCCTTGTGTATAGTGATCATCAGTAGTAACAAGTATGGATTTTTGTTCCGGTCCAAAAAACCGGTCCACCGACGTCTCGGTTTTTTCGGACCGGACCGATACTATTTTTCCGGTCCGTACCGGCGGTCCACCTGTACGCAGCCCTATTAAATCCAGGCCATGGGGAAGGTAGTTTACCTTACCTTTTACCTTATACCTCGCCTTACAAACGTCTGCCAGGTGAATTTCACTTAGTGTGTGAGTCAAAAACATTAATTCTTCTCCAACTGTTCACATATGTTTATT
The DNA here is from genome assembly GCA_013266295.2 of Branchiostoma floridae x Branchiostoma japonicum. Taxonomy (NCBI): domain Eukaryota; kingdom Metazoa; phylum Chordata; class Leptocardii; order Amphioxiformes; family Branchiostomatidae; genus Branchiostoma; species Branchiostoma floridae x Branchiostoma japonicum. The sequence continues at coordinate 28,755,443 of CM023825.1, forward strand.
TGAAACCGTTAGTCCGGCTATCCACCATTTATCCGTTTTTACCATAGGCCGCGCCATGCGGCCTATGGTATAGTGCCCGGAATCACGTTGGTGGAATGTGGATGGTGGTTGCGCAATGTCTAACCGCACGTTACGCAATGCGAAGCCAGGCCGGCCTCGAAATTAACATGTGAATGTGCAGAATGTTGGATGGCTCACAAGAAGTTGCGCAATGTCTGATCGCACGCGTTACGTAGTGTCAGCTTTCCTACGGTACTGTTCAGCATCATGTTCTCAGCCATGCTCATGGACGCCTTCCATGGCAGTGAGGAAGGGATAGCCATCCGGTACAGGACAGATGGAAAGTTATTTAATCAACGCAGACTACAAGCAGTGACAAAAGTGAAAGAGACGATCATCAAGGACTTTCTTTTTGCCGATGACTGCGCTCTCAATGGCACCAGTGAAGTGAAACTACAGGCTTCTACTGACAGGTTTTCCCGATCATGTGACAACTTTGGCCTCACCATAAGCACCAAAAAAACTGAAGTCATGTATCAACCTTGTCCAGGGAAACACTACCCGACACCCAACATTACAGTAAATGGCACAGTCCTCAACGCTGTAGACAGGTTCACATACCTGGGCAGCACTCTGTCACGCCAAGGAAACATTGACGAAGAAGTTAAACACAGAATTGCCAAGGCCAGTAGCACATTCGGAAGACTTCAACGTAATGTCTGGAAGCGAAGGGGCATTAGTCTCTCCACTAAGCTCCAGGTCTACCAGGCGGTGGTTCTCACTACACTCCTTTACGCCTGCGAAACCTGGACGGTTTACAGCAGACACGCCCGACAGCTGAACCACTTTCACACAACGTGCCTCCGCAGACTGATGAACATCAAATGGCAGGATCATATCCCCGACACTGAGGTTCTTGCCCGTGCCAACTTGCCTAGCATACACTCACTCCTTGAGAGGTCTCAGGCGAGATGGGCTGGACATGTCAAGCGAATGCACGACCAACGCATTCCCAAGCAGATGCTATACGGCGAACTAGCAGACGGCAAGAGACCTGTGGGACGTCCCAAGCTCCGGTACAAGGACGATCTCAAAGCAACCTTCAAGAGCTTAGGCATTCCAGTCACAAGTTGGGAAGAGGTCGCCCCAGACCGTGCCTCCTGGCGAACACTGATCACCCAAGGTGTCAAGTCAGCTGAGCAACGCCGTAGTGCCTTGGCTGTCCAGAAACGACAATCCAGGAAAGCTAAAGAAGCCGACCGCACAGCACAACCAACGGAGGGTCCTGAGTGCTCCATCTGTGGCCGACACTTCCGAGCGAAGATCGGACTCATTAGTCACCTACGGACCCACAAGAAGTAACACGAAGTCTTGGTCGTCATCGACACCGATGGACGAACAACAACACGTAATGCCAAGCCAGGCCTCGCAATTAACAATGTCCCGATGTCAAAATGAGGCTAAATTTCAGCTCGGGACAATTCAAATTACGTTTCGGCAATTTCGGGGCAATTGGACAATTCTGACGTCCACGTCATTTAGGAACGCGATCCATCTGTGGGAAGCAAAGGGAAGCAACACTGTCTATTTTTCAGGTCTTTCAATTCACTCTTTTTAGCATTGCTACAATTCGAGCAAGGTGAGCAAGTCAGTAATTGTGCACACCCATGCCACCGAACCAGCTATTCCCATTTTGGCGGCCTATGGCCAGCTTTTTTAAAAAACTTTCTTGTTTCTTTAATAAACCCAGCAACCAAGGAAATAATTTCGTACGGCATTTTGATCCATGTATGACCATATTAAGGTGTGCTTGTCCATAGCTGCTGACTGTCATTTCTTTGCAGTTCAGAGCGGTAAACCTGACACTTATTTGATGTTCGTCTGAAATCACGCGGGCGCAAACATAGCAGAGACATACTACTTCATCAAATAACAGGTGATGCCATCCCTGTAGCAATAGATTCCAAACCGTGTGTCTGTAAACGTAGAACATAAAAGTACGCGGACCAGTAAACAGGTACGTTGTTTCCTTTGACGCCAAGCGGAACAAGCAATATTTCAATAAGACATTATAATAGCCTGATAAGAGCTCCTATCAAACACCGATTGTGATCTTGACCGAATGACGCATTTGCAGATGTAAGGTTCATCTTATGACGTCACGTCACAGACTGGCGATTTGACGAATCACCGAACAGGAAGCCGAAAACGACGTTCACCGGCCAACCAACCGTGATAAAGTGTTTGATAGATTTGCCGCCATTCATTGTTCACAGTACCAAAACGTGTTACGTTACAGTATTTGATGTTAGCTCACATTGCATAAACGTATGCATGTATTTTGCATGAGAGACGTTATGAAAATCAATGATATTACAAACATAAACCCAGCAGGCCATATACTCCGTTAGTGCTCCCCTGCCACGTGTATACTAATGCTTACCTTCGCAGAAGGAAAACGTGTTGTTTTTGTTCTACTTCTTCTTCCTCTTCTCCCTATTCTTCCGTTCCAAACAAATAAGGTCAATGACCTGAACCAGACGTCTGTCACCATGGTAACTGGTGCTGTAGCAGACACCCTGTGGTGTTGGGTTACATTATGTAGCAGAACAGAGTTGGATAGGCTGGTCACTATATACATGTAACATATATATGAATGTGTTTGAGTAACACTAATCAGAGCAGTGCTTTGTTCGAATTCGGCTAGGCCATGTGAAGGTAAACATTATGCAGTTGCTTTGCAAATATTACCTTTCTAGTTAGTATCTAGGTTACATCGTTCCCTGCCTGACGTCAGCATGACGTTTATAATGTAAGCTACGCTTAGTGCCGACAGACCTTAATGAAAGGTTAGTATTTCAAAGGCTTCCGGCTCTCCAAGGTTGCCAAGCAGCATTCAAGTCTGTCAAGTTCTTTTGACGTCATATGACGTTCTCTTTCATGGTAGTCATCATAGTCACGTATTCATATAGGATTATGATTTGCATGAATATGTTTCGCTTTGATCGCAGATGGAACAAATTATGTGTTTCATTTACGTACGTCGTTTATATGATTTTTTACAAATGCGTAAGGATTTTATAATTTAATAAATGACGCATTGCAGCACTTTGCTGCGTACGTTTTGTAACTTCAGACGTGAACGAACCATCGGAGCTGCGTAACATCATAACAGGAATCCATCTTTCATGTACGCACGTGTGAGTTCAATGACGTAGCTCTGATAGTATTGATAATAACTTCCCACGGTGCGTGTAATCTTTCTCAGTTATACGTTATGTATGGATCCGGAGGGCGAAATGACGCCTGGCTTACTATTATTTTTAATCTTATCGTGATTGTTCATCTGTATTGGTAGAAGTCATTGTGAAGCAAGTTTGAACTGTTTTTTTTTCATCACAAGAAATTGGACTGTACAACTCCAGTCTTTGTCAAGGAATGAGAAATCCACCGCTTCTGTGACGTCACGTTATGCAGTTGACACACATGCGGCGATGATGATGATTATATACTAATAAGTTGCGAACTCAACCCCCAAACGCTATGACATCAGAACATATATGGTCGTCTGATCTGATAAGGGAACAATTGGGTCGTTTTTTTTAATAGAATACTTAGTAAACTGACTTTTTTTATAATTTTTTTTAAATTCTGTTTTCTTTAGCCAGGGTGGCCCGCTCAGTGATTAACACTACTTTACAGAGGGGCCCTTGACACATTAAAACATACAAGTAATACAAAATACAAAACAATATCACAGAACGTACAGAGAATATTTACAGTACAACAAACATTTAAGGACACCCAAAAACCGTTATTCATACTCATTGTCCATGTACCAGTCCGTTCGCCATTAAGTCAGATTAGGTCAGAGGTCAGCCCATGTTTTTAGACTTAACATTAGACTTTTCCTAGTCCCTTATATTGATGAACTACAAAAAATGAAGAAATTCGCTGGAGATATCAAGCATGTAACGCGTTAGACCTATAGCAATACTGTTGATGAGAATCAGTAATACATGTGTACCAGCACAGAATAAATGGGTCCCTGCCGGTCTATAGGTATTTGTCACTCACGTGACTATGACGTCATGATTTTCCGCCATGTTGGATGATTAAACCTGGAAGTTGCCCGGTGGATTTCACACTAAATATTTCACGGAGGTATAAGATCTTTGAACTCTTGTTCTTTAATAGATTTCGTGTGTGTGAAAAAGAATAACCATTTTCTACAAAGAACACTTCATCAAAAATGATATTCTACGGTTATATCTATAGACGGGTGGAATTGCATGTAATTTATTCCGCTGTTCCTAATACTTCTCGGTCGCTTGGATGTAATTGTTTGATCAGTGTGAGAAAGATAACACATCGCACAGCTGTTGGGGCTCTCAGGCACGGGTATTAAAGCCACATATTCATAAGCGGAACATTTTGATATCACAAAAAGGTTTACCCAATCAATCGATCAACCAATCAAAAAATCGCTTTCATTTATACCGGAAGACCCAATTCTAAGCCGCTTCAGGGCAAAAGACGTTATTTTTAATTTTGTACAGTAAAGCCCAGACATTACAAGCTGCGTAACATCGGACTGGTTGATTAGATGTGGGTCTTTACTATAGCTATGTATATACAGTTTTTGATTAGCCTCTACCAGGCTTCAGAGGTGGCTGGAAAGAGACAGATAACATGCCAGGGGACTTAGGCCGCTAATGCTGAGGTCACATTTCTAAACCAGGGTCCGGTCGGGCTGTTTCGATTAACGAAAAGTCAAGAATATACGCATTATTGATTTTTTCAACTTTTTTTGTGCTTTGTTGTCTTTTATATCATACTTTTCGATCCATCGGACTGCCCGCGGCCGGGCCCCGGTTTAGAAATGTGACCTCAGCATAAATAAGTACAGTTTGCCGCTCTGAACCAAGGAGATTCTACAGATTCTCCGTATAACCTCCTTGTCTGAACTTTAGCTGACTAACCCCATGGCATGTTATCTGTCTATTTGACCAATTTCTACTCTTTCCAACCACCTCTGAAGCCTGGCAGAGACTATTTGTTAAGCCCCCCAAGCTGTCGGCACCAGTTAAGCTCTTTAAGCGTCCCGTGGACCTGACATCATTTTCTGGTCGTCTTGCGTTACGAAACTGTGGCCTCTTTTAAAACTCTCCACGCGCGCACTGTTGTATCCAGAGCCGTGCTTTATCCAGAACCATGCTCAGGCACGATTCCTGATAGTTCAGTCATGCGTATCCAGAACCGCGCCTGGGGCAAATCTACGTTCTTAGATACGTGAAGACTATCCAGAACCGTGCCTCTGACCCTCAATATCCAAGCAGATCTTTCGGTGGCTGCAAAGACAGTATTCATTGGCCAGCCAGTTACCATTTGCACCATTTGCCACCGAAGGTGGTTACTGTCTGGCCAATGGATATTGTCTTTGCACTTAATTGCAGCCACCAAAAGATCTGCTTGGAGATCACCTGACCCTAACCCTAAACCCATTCAGGCATAGAACTCAGACAGGCACGGTTCTAGGTACAACTAATCTCCAAGCAGATCCTACGGTGGCAAAAAAACATTATCCAATTGGCCAGAGGAGATCTACTACCCAGAGTAGTGTCATTCTGAATGACACTACTCTGGGTAAAGATCTCCTCTGGCCAATTGGATACTGTTTTTTGCCACCGTAGGATCTGCTTGGAGATTAGGTACAACACGCACCGTCTGACACCTCACACCTGGTTTCCCGATCTCTGGCTACGGTTTGCTGACCTGAGACAAAGGAGGGGGGTATATGTCGTTATTACACCCCGGGGCACGGTTCCCTGTCTGGCCGTTTTGCCCATATATGGTGTTTGTTAGGGAATGACGTCACAACGGGGGTTTAAGTGTCTCTCATGACGTTTGGTGGAATACCTCTGTACAGTGATTCATACTGAGACTGTTCCTAACACAAATACATGTACTGGATACGCCTAGTTGGGTGCTGGGGTTAGGATCTATCTAAATGTATAGGAACATAGTATTGGTTGTTATAAAAATGATTCGAAAGGAAGAATTTTTGCAAAAGTGAGTTATTAGGAGTCCTAGTACCCTCCTGTACTTTTGAAATGGAATACCCCGAAATGTACAGGGCCTAGTCATTGGGAAGAGGGTAGGAAACCACACATGCCAATGCAAGACGATGTTTTTGCTTTGCTTCGTCACAAATTATTCCTTTTAGTCAATTCATCAATATTGAGTTCGTTTTCTACCTTGTGTCTTTGCGTTTCTTCCCTCTGTCTTTCTGTACCCCTCTCCAAAGAAATATACTGATTTATGAAAGAGCGTGTAAAGAGAGACTGCTATTCATATACATGTACGCCCACCACGTGTTTATGCTTTAAAAAACGCCAATTGACATCGGGTGGGTGTGACACAATGGTTCGGTTATACTTATAGATAATATTTTACCCGCCGTTTTCCAATAAATCAAATGCGGTGTGTTGTTTGCCTATTTCCTTAAAAAGATTCCTTCTTCAAGTAGATAAATAGGAATCCAAACTGTTGCCAGGGCCTACACTGCCAGCTTTCATGGCACCAGGGCAGCCAAAATCGCCGGGGCGGGCTTCTTGTCGGGGGATAGAAGCCTACATTACCGAGGAAACCCAGTCTGCAGCCCCGAGAGAGACTGCTATAGTGTCTTGCCCCGAAGAAATCTGCTTGGCCAGTCCAACTTACAAAGGAAGTGATTCGCTGTACATAGCCCCCAACAAAGAAAACGCCGCTAATCGCTGATCGATTTTGTTTATCAGTCCGATTGCGTAACCGCGCCACGCTTCTTTTGAATTGAGGCAACAAACGTCTACAGTTTGCCTTGGGCGGTTACACGACTGACTCACTTGCTTTGTCCGCGGTGACTAGCTCTCTCAAGTACTGTGAATAAAAGGTGAATACTAGTCAGAGAAAGCGTTACTACCTTGTGACAACAAAGAGTTAAAGGGTTAGCCTCTACCAGGCTTCAGAGGCGACTGGAAAGAGTAGAAATCGGCCAAATAGACAGATAACATGCCAGGGGAGTTGATCCACTAACGGAGTACAGTTTGCTGATCAACTGCCCTGACATGTTACTGTCTGTTTGGCCGATTTCTACTCTCTCCACCCCCCTCTGAAGTCTGGTAGAGGCTAGTTTTGTCTATTTGGCCAATTTCTACTCTTTACAGTCGCTTCTGAAGCCTGGTAGAGGCTATCAGAGAGTATAATTTTCCGTGACTGCACTATGATACACTTGTGGGTTCAGCTTTTTAACGACCACTATTAGTATTACGGCTGTTACACTTAGATAAGGACTTTGGCATCGATGTTTAGCTAATGTTACCTCAGACCTTTCCGCGAAGCCTGCTGGGACAATGCCAAAAGCTCATGTTCCAACTTCCAAGTGAAAGCGACAGTCGTGACAGAAATCACAGGATCTGGGAATTCGAAGTCTGAGTCATTATGAAGTAGCTACTCTTGAAACGTTTACACCAAGTTAAGATAACACTTAACGTTAAGTGTTGCCCAATCCTTGCTGAGGCGATCAGAGTTTGCATAGTAGTAGGCTGTTTTAAAGTTGGCATTTTACAACGCATCCAGTGGCCAGGGGTTCTATGGATTAAAGAAAAGTCGTACAAAATTTACGGAAATTGTTTGGGAAAGTGGTCGGGTGAACTATTCCCGTTCCTGAACTAGAACAAACACACTTTGCTCACCTGTCCACCTTTATAGCAGTTGCTATTTTGGATGGTCGCGAGAGCGAGGCTCGCTGGTGACGTCATTAGCTAATTAACATAACAGCCTCGCCCCGTACCGGTTCAGCACAGCCGACTGGACCGTGAGTCATTCTTGCCCGTTTTTCCTCGCGTTCACGGTGTTTTCCGCATCCTGTCGACGTTTCTCCGCTCCAGAGGTGTAGACGAAGTGTTCAGGTAAGATATCTGTGAGAAAACTTGGGAAATAGACCGTGTTTGGGCGGGATTTTCCATCGGAGTCTGGATCTGATTTTGTAGGGGACGCTTCCGAGTGAGGTAGACTCTGGGTCATATTCCATAGCCAAGCGTCCTAACCCCGCACGCTTCGGACCATGAACTTGTACAATGTTTTACCGGGCGCTAACCAAGACATTCGTTATGTTTGTCAGCAAACTTTTGAATGAGAAGCAAAGGGAATTGTGCGAAATTGTCCTTTCTCCAAGCCTGCCATGTTTTGGTTTGAAATTTATGTGTGTTGTGTGTGTGGAGAGTCTCACACACAAGCCCTCCCACCGTATATATCGTCCGATTCAATATGGTGGACCTCGCGTTCAAACCGGATGTCGCCCAAGTCTCTCGATCAATCCGTAGATTTTTGGCGTATTTCTAAACACTCGAGAGCTCTATAAGACCAGGAGACATGTCGCAGAATTGGTCGGCTGGGGCAAGGTTTTTTTCTGTGTCGGGGCGGAAAGATGCCCTATTGTTAACCTGTCGGGGGACACTTCCGCAGTACGGATATGTGTCGGCTGTTCCTGGGACTGAACTAGCCCGCACTGACCCTTCTACATAATTTTGATGGATTCGTGATTCAGAATATCTGAACAATTCCTTACATTGTGAGTGAGCACACACGCTTATATTATAGACAGCCACATCGGCAGGCACTGTAACTCGAAATCATTGGCGACCTTGGGAGGTATAATTAATTTGACGGTTGATGACCAGTATATTAAATAGCCTACGTTTTGGTATACGGCTATTGTCAGTTGGGGTGCATAACAAATCCCATTGTTCCACAAGGGTGTCTGGCTGAGTAAAGTCCTTGTCGCTCAATCGATATGTCCTTGATATATTAGCATATGTATGTTTATGTTACAAGGTGATTCCAAGGCCGGATTTACACGGGGCAAAAAATCAATGTCGTACGACATTCGACGCGCGGCGCGACGCGCGGCGCGACGCAGAATGTCGTACGACATTGATTTTCATGCGTGTAAAACCGCGCGCCACCGACGCGCGGCGCCGCGCGTCGTTTTTTCTGTGGCGCATCGAGGAGGTGCCACAAGTGCGTCGCGACACTCAGCGGGGAGTCTGCGTCGCGGCCCAGCAGCGTGTAAACAGCCCTGCGTCGCGCTCAGCCCGTTTCTGCGTTGCAATAGGTCAGGGGTCATATGCAAATTTATCTTTTTCCCGCGTTAGCCTGAACCCACGCCACGCTCGTCTGTTTGTTTCTGTTATTACTTCTAGAATTCTGAGTATCATATCACGTTCTCCTTGTTGTTTCGTCGGATTTTTGTTGCTGATTGTTTCGTAAGCATGGCGGAAGTAAACACATAAAACAGCAGTAACTGGCGCAGCGCGGAAACCCGATGCTTGATCGGCGTGTGGAACTGTGACAGAATTCGCAGCAAAATGGAGACTCACAAAAAGAAGGAGGCATTCGGGAAGATTGCCGAAGCCATGCTGCAAGAAGGATACAACAGGAACGCAAAACAAGTACAGAAGAAGATCAGGGATCTTACTCGCGGCGGTCAGGGTTCACCACATGTGACGCAGCGCGCCGAAGCGCGCCGCAGCCCGCCGCAACCATTTTGCAGTGCGCCGCAGCTGCGGCGCGCAGCGGGAGTTACAGTCAATACGTGTAAAAGCAAAAGTGTCCTAGGCGAGTGACAAACGCCGCGCGTCGAATGTCGTACGACATAGATATTTTGCCCCGTGTAAATCCGGCCCAAGACAACTCGGCCCCTGAGACAACTCGGCCCCTGGTCATTCAGGACAACTCGGCACCAAGCCCAGGACAAGTCGGCACCATAATTTTCTCAGCAAATAATTAGTATTTTGCCATTTTTGGCTCGAAAAAAATTGTATTTTTTATCGACATAGAAGCCTCCTGGCTCCAATTTTGACTTTTTCTTTAATAAGGCATGTATTATTTTAGCGATGACGGACTTGGCCTGCGCCGCTAGCGATACGCCGCTCGCGCTAGTGGGGCCACTGGCCATGTCGGCCCGCCGAGTCCACCCGTGTAACGATCCCAGAAACTGCTAGACTTAATATGTATATATGAAGAAACTACATGGCATCATGGAACATGTAGTGAGAAATGTCCAACGTTCTTTTATCATAGTATTCTCGTGTGTTTTCGAAATTATGACGAATGGCCCCGCTAGCAGCAAGGACGTTGCTAGCAGCGTATCGCTCTGAGCGGCAGAGTCCAACAAGTCCGTCGTCGCTTAAAAAATACACGCCTTAGTAAAGAAAAAAAGGTAAAATTATTGTCAGGAGGCTACTAGATTGACAAGAATTAGAATTCTTTGAGGAGCCCCAAATACTGATTATTTGCTGAGAAATTTTGGTGCCGACTTGTCCTGGGCTTGGTGCCGAGTTGTCCTGAATGGGCCGGGGCCGAGTTGTCTCAGGGGCCGAATTGTCCTGACACCTTACAAGGTCCCACATTCTTTTATACAGAGATATTTCATCAGAACAGTATCACACAAATGTTGGAACAAGGCACACATAGTACTTTTTGCTGTGCTGATATATATGTTGTGAAAGATGGTCGTGACAAAGATTTTAACAAATTATACCACAAATTTTGTGTTGATTTGGCCCAGATCTGGTCAGAGATAATTTGGAGTCTCTACCCAAAATATTTACCAAACTAGGTGTAACTCCCATGCCAAACAAAAAATTCAGTCACTATTCACACATTATGTGTAACTGGAAAAGAAAACTTTATCGGAAAAACTGTAGGGTCAGTCAATAAGTATTGAATCATATTATTATTATTTGCTCTTCCCATTTTGGGTAACGTTTTGGCAGTAGTATTTATATACAATTGAAAAAAAGTTGCACCATTTTCCGCATTTCTGTCTTCAGAAGAAAATGCTGTTTGTAAACTAAAAGAGAAATTTGTTTGAAAATCTTTGATGCTCTGTGCTGTAAAGAGCTTTGTTCTAAACTTTCATTCATAGAGTGACTCTGCGTGTTATGTTTTCACCTGCTTTTATGTGTAGCTTGGTTTGCAAACTAAATAACTAGATAGATGAAGGAATAAATTGCTGTCTTTTTTTCCTTCTTTTGGTAGTTCAGAGACCTTGACCTAAATTTTTAGCCAAGAAAGGGATCAGGAATGTTTTCAAGGATTCCCCATCACTTGTAGGATCAAGCAAAAAGCTGTCTTACTCTCTTAGCACATTTTCAGTCCCAGAACACTCATAGTCATACTGTACTGTCTATTGCCATTGGTTCATGTGGCTTGAAATAATGGTTTGGGCATAACTGATGGTTTCCAAGTCTGTAGTGATGCATGGGGCCATTTTCACTCCCTTGGGAAAATGTTTGGCATTTGGGAATTTGCCAAGAAAGATTTATTGTATCAACCTTCTGTGTATATCTTTTTCATTATCTGTAGAACCAGGGTCTTGCCTGTGACCAGAAATTTATAGCTATGTTATCAAGGAATCATAATAGTCATCCAAAATAATGGTGTCTTTAATGATGCAAATAATGGCATGGAAATACATAAAAAGAAAGGTTATATGCCCTGGGCAGGGACTGGGAAATACAACAGTTAATCACTTTGTCATTCTCTTGATAATGGTGTTTTGACTGGGCAACTGTCAAAACGGTGTGAAATGGTGAGTCCAGTATATGTCTTTTAATGGTTGACTTCACCTTCAACAAGGAACGTTCTGTACTGTTGGTGAGTGAATGCAGGGTGCTCCGGACTGTTAAAATCACTAAATGTAAACAGGTTTTCGTAAACATTTTGAGGAAGTGATTCAAAGAATTCCTAGTATATATCTAGGCTAATTAAGTGTGGCTGAGGAAAACATGTATTGTTTTTTGGCATCTGACTGTCAAATCTGTAGACTAACTATTTTGTCTACATTTGTCCCGAGTATCTGAGAATCTGAATCCTCTGGAATTCACATCTAGTACTACAAATGCAGAAACTTTTGTGGTTGTTTCATTTTCATGTTTTTTTTTTAATGACCTCTTCATTGCAAATTCATGACATTGCCAATTGTATTACTACCATACTACAGAATTGTTTTAACCATGATTGTTTTCAAAACACCTCCAAAATCTCCTTTTCTCTCCTAGTAATGCAAAATATAACCACCGCAAAATAAATGCATTTACAGTAGTTTGCTGCAGCTGTAGACTATCAATAGATAAATAACTTACAGTTGCAGAAGTAATACCAGACACACCCTATGCATATGAGTTAGACTCTATATAAACTGCTCCCATGTAGTCAGTGGTTTTCCTCCATACATCCAGGACTCAGCACTGTGTGAATGAAATACCCAGCATTTTTGGGGCAGGTCCTTGGACCTCCTCCAAGTAATACCCCAGACCAGGAAGACAAATCATCTAGGTTATGTTGTGTTTAGCTGTCCAAAAACAGAGCCATATCCCAAATGTGGTCCAGCCCACCATAAGTGAAGACAGATGTAGACTGGCTGGTACATTTAAACCTCCTTGCTGGTATTTCTAATCCCAGGGCTGATCACTTCCTACATTAGACCATTATCAAGCAATTGTATCTTGGAAAAGATTGTCAGCTGTCCTGCGACAATGATTCCAGTGGATAAATAGGATATGTCGCTGTCAAGATTATTATCAGTGAAAATTCCAATCATGTAGTTACATTTATGATCCACATGCACAACCATGTATCTCTGTAACAGAAGAAACAGTACACAAACTTTGACAAATTTAAAGTTAAGACTTTTGATCCAACACAAAAAATTCTCTCACCTAGAGCTTTCGACCAGTCACTCTGGCCTTCCTCAGTAGACTGACCCAGTGAAGCTTGTCAGGTGGCTTCTTTGAAGTGTGACGTCAACACTGGGTCAAAGGTATCTGGTAGACGATGTCGGCCCCCGTCGCGGTTCAATGTAGGATGATGGGCCCTGATGTAAATGGCTTCCTTCACCCCTCTCAAGAAATAGTCTTGTTCAGAGTCTAAAATCCTTACAGTGTCAAGTGAAACAAAGTGTCCGGGTGACTCTATATGAATGACAAAGGTAGCATTTTATAGTACTGCGGTACAGAGTAACAGACCCAATGTTGGTTTTCAGCCTCATTATGTTGTATCGCCAAACTGGATCTGAGTAAATGAAGCAGCCACTCTTCCATTAGATCTGCGATGATATTGTGTAGGAAGTGACTGACAGCCTTTTTTGATGGCCTTCTTTGATGATCACTTGGTTCTAGGTCGGTGACAGGATATAGGAAACATGTTTTCTGTGCGTGAAAAATCTGCATGACTGTGAAAAACATGTTTGTAAAAATGTAGTCCCTTAAATATGTCAGAAAATGATGTATATGATGATCAGATCAGCTTAAAATGATGGGCATTCTTGTTTTAGAAATTCTTCAATAAATTCTTACTAATGTGTCTTGTAATGCCATCTAGGTACATGTAGGTCCAGTGCCTTGCAAATTTAAAATTCTGTAGGCTCTGCATAGCAGCTTATGATGATACTGTCCTGAAACAACCTTACAAATTATTCATCCTACATGTATGACCCCATGTTAGTTTCAATGCGTGTCTGCTGTACAAGCCACCACTTTACAAAGATGTGGTAACCTTTCACTTGGGATTACTGCTTACTTTTCTAAGGTCGCCCTCTCACATCATTAGCCTATACATTTCCATCTACTGCTGGGTTGTTTTCAACCATTATTGGCGACTTCTTGTCTCCTCCACCTTGTTAAAACTTGTAAGATGACGAATGACTTGACCTTTGGTGTGCCTCCTAGCTAAACTTACTGCAGTAACAAAAGTAAGATAAGAAAATGACTCCCACAAGGCCGATAAGACAGATCACCTTCAGTGCATCATACATGTGATTCTGAATTTGTGGTAATTGTTATTTCGTGCCAGACTACAACTCTAGAGATACACATCTGGGCTGCCAATCTCAAATCAAATGGGGTTTCTTCAGGGTAGAGTGTGGGCACTACGATGCTTTTTATTTCTCCCTTTCGGGTATAACAAAATTCAAAGAGTTTGAAATGTATAACTTGGACATCAATAAAGATTTTCCATAATGTCCGCACATCTTGGAACTGTTCCATTATTGTCGTCACTGTCGTGGATTGCATGTTTACTCTAAAATAAAAAAAACAGTGGTATCTTATGATCTGTGTGTAGGTGTAGTTTTTTCATTTAATGTTCTCTTACACTTTTGAAATTATTCATGCAAATTTCCTGTTGATTAGATTGTGAATAGAGGAAGTTAAATGTTCTACAAAACTAAAACTGTTTGAGTAACTGTTTAACATGTCTGTCTCTTTCACTGTGCCCTCCCAGGAAAGCAAGTTTCTGTATTGTGAAAAAGACTGACATCGAGGATGCGTGAATATAAGTTGGTGGTTCTTGGGTCAGGTGGTGTTGGTAAGAGCGCGCTGGTAAGTCCATGCTTCCCTCCACAGAAAACTCTCGATGTACTACTGTGATGTTGCATGATAGTGATTGTTTTAATCTTGTATTTAGTAGTTTATTGTGCTGAGGCCACAACAAAATTATTTGTTTCTGTGACAAAAAAATCCATATTGCAATAGCCAAAGTTCTGTCTTTGAATCGCATGTAAATGTAGATGGCTTATATGTGTAAAATGCTAAGATACCTTTAAAAGTTTTATTGGCTCTTTGTATTCATTTTTGAAAATTATGAAATAGATTTTGTTACAGTTGCCATACTCTTGTTATTTATATTGTTGGTAATATTGCTACATATAAAACAATGCATGATTAGTGTGGTATTGAGCATGTTTATTGGTTCTTGTAATTTTCTGCTGTCAAGTATAAGTTATGAAATGCATGTAGAGCAGTAGACTGCATGAGCCTTGCTATGCTATATGTTTGATTTCTGTTTCTTTCCTTTATACATGTACTTGTATGTGAATACACTCAAAAGTGTACTTGCCTAGATAAAGTTCTCTTTCAGTGCTGTATTTGTGCTGTGCTTGAAATTTCATATACAATGTATCTACTATGTACATCAATAGCATTAATGCATGTATGTTTCTATCATGAAATAGACTGTAAACTTTCTATATAAATAGTATAAAGACATTGTTTTTAATGTAATGTTTTCTCTTTCCCATACACTGCAATGTACATGTATGTTTTCTCTGTTTAAATTGCTTCACACCCCCATTTGCAGCTGTCCATGCACTGTCAGCATTGTTATGTCATTTTTCACGTCCACTGTAGTTCTGCACTGTCTGTACGAATTTTACCTCCACTCTTTCTTTCCGCTATGCCCTGAACTAACTGCAAAATCCAAACTCTCAAAACTTTTCTGTAGATCTTAAGCAAGAAATACAGCCTTCTAACCTGCACCAATCATTTGCATTTCTCAGTCCCGCCTCTAATCCATTCTTTAGCTGGAAAAAGATCACTCTGATTCATGCAAAACATCTGCTTTTCTAGTCTAACAGTTTTAGATTTTCGACGCTCGTTTTTCTGATGCTTGCATAGCGGGTGAGGAGATGAACCTAATGTCGTAGTGTCTTTCCATAGCCTGAAACGTCTCTCTCGTCTTTTCAGACAGTGCAGTTCGTACAGGGTATCTTTGTGGAAAAGTATGATCCTACGATTGAGGACAGCTACAGAAAGGTATGTGTGTCGGTCCCCTAACGCCCCTCCCACCACAGCACTGTGCATGCAACTCTCTTTCTGTTTGTTCACCCACAGACCGTGCAGTTCGTACAAGGTATCTTTGTTGAGAAGTATGATCCCACTATCGAGGACTGCTACCGCAAGGTAGGTGCACGCACGTGGTGTGCAGCTGTGGTCCTCCCGCAAGTTTGAGCCCTCACCAGCTAGCATGTGTTTATTCCAGTCTGCTTCCAATTTTAATCAGACCAGTCCATGGTTTTTCTCACAATTAATAGTGTGGCTACCTTGTTTGCCTCACAACTTTTTTGAGTGCTACCAGAGACTAACCAAATTTCTAACCCAGACAGACCGTGAAACACCATGGTGACTGGTCGTCATGTATGTTCTTTGCGTCAGCAACAAATGCAGCTGTGAAAGCGAAAGTTTTCATCCTTCCAAACACAAACACAAACACCAACCAAATTTTCAATTGGACCATCAGCCTTTCTGGCGTTATGGATGCGTGATTCAAGAAGCTGGTTAAAGGTTCTTGGAAGTCTACATAATGATTGAACGAAGTCAAGTGACATTGTAGGCACAGAAGTACCTTTGGATTTGGCCCACGTCTAATTTCAAAACCTCCCGTCTCAAAAACCTGTCTCTGGTTTGATCCATAACCTTCACCATGCTGCACGACTCTAGCCTGGGTGCCAGACTGTTGCCAGGACCAGTACTATACAGGCTAGCTCCTGGGCTCCAGGGCCAACATGTCCTCAAGGAAATATTATTACCACAGACGCCTTCATCAGTCAGACCCTCCGCGTGCTTCTTAGGGTCTAACTGGAGGTTGGACTGTGTATTGGCCCTGAGAACAGTCTGGCATCCAGGCTAGCACAACTTTAGACCACATAATTTTATTCTGGTAACCTAGCGTGGTGAAGGTTAGTGATTTAACCAAAAGGACAGGGTAGAAGGTAGCTACAATGTAGTAGGCTGACTACAGAATAGGGTACGTTTTGGTGTGAGGGCCAAACTGGTTGGATCAATGCAACTGGTGACGTGCCGTGAAGTAAAGTGATACAGCTTGGGTTTGTTCTGTTCATGTGTTTAACTTTGTCACTTGTGCCCTCTTTGCTTTTCTTGGAACAGCCTTATCAAAATTAGAAGCCTTGGCCAAGACTATTATTTAGCCAAAACTAGAGTTACCCTGTGCTGTTGTAGTGTTAAACTGATGTGCTGTGCATGTGGTGTGGTGGTTATTGTGTTTCTAACCGTGTATATGAATCAAGCGCAATGTATACGTATGTTATTTAAGTTACTTTGCTTTTGAATTATTTAGTAATTTTGTAACTTAACAGTTACTTCTGTTGTTGTATTATTTTGAGTTTGATGTTTTTGTCTGGGGTCTTCCCCAGGCCCAGGGCTCATTGAAAAGCGCCCTACGGGCGATATGTATCCCCCTGGTTAAATAAATAAAAACAAACAAACAAACAAACAAACAAACCTTGATGTATAACGCTTAGTTTTAACACAAGAATTGTTAAGGACAAACATTAACAGACCAGACAGAATTTGCAAAGCTTTCCAAAGATCAATTTTGCATAATTTATTGACTCTGTAAAAACTGATTTAAAGAAACAAGCCTGCTAAAGGTCTATTTAAATCCCTTACGACGACACACCTGATCATTATTTATTTAAAACATTGCCAAATGTCGTGGGAGATAAAATTGCTCCAGGAGAAAGTCCAACCAAACAGCAGTTCCAATTTTCTTCGGTGTCTGTCATTCTGAAGTTATACTCTAATCTTCCATTGTGTATGTCATTCTAAATTGCCCGTCACAAGTGCTGCCCTAGAACGGTTTCTTTCTTATCGCAGCAGTGCATATAGTGGGAAAGACGTCCTCTAGGAGTCTTTTTCTGCGGGACTCCACTCTAGATGCGTAATCAAACAATTTACCAGCAATGGGTTTGTATCCTGGGGCGAAAGAAAACCTTTACCAGGCCCAATACTGCCTTGGGAAGGTGATGCCCATCAACTAGAGACACCTAGCTCAGGGGCCCAGCTCCCTGAAGGAACATAATATGCATTCTCCCTCATTTCTGTGTCAGCAATTTGGAAGATTGCCAGGCAGTGCCTTTGTGATAGATGATGCTTCTGCAATTGGAGACAGAAAAAATATGTGTACTTAGGTTGTTTGATGATGACGCATTTCTTTAATGGCAGTCTGAGGCAATATAAGCAGTTGTCAATTTATCAAGGGAGTTATGTCACGTTTAGAGAACTGAGCGGAACTGGCCCCTTCCTAACCATCTTGTGGGACCCCACAGAAGTGATTGACAGCCCAGCAACATTTCTCAAAACTCGGGTAGCTCCCTAGTACTGTCTGGCATACCCGGGTTGCTAGGCAACAGATGTTGGAGCACCGCCGTGGAACAAAAGTGTTTTCATCTCAGAGTGCTTGCAGAGCCATTCCAAACACTGGCATCTGCTGTCTGGCAGAAAGGGGATTTATATAAGTTTTTGTTGGCTCCTACCCAAATGTAACATTACATTTACTGTTATTTCTAACCACACTACCATTATCAGCATAAAAATAAAATCTATCTATCCAAAAAAAGTGGAAAGTAACCTCGATCCAGTTTTAACTCACTGAAAATCTAATCTCCCACTGGTCGTGACAGAGAGAACAAATGCTATATACAATATTTTCAGGTTCATTGTACCGGGGAAATTCCCCTAGCTCTTTTCGACAAGAACAATGAACAGTGGATCACAGCTTAACATCCCGTCCTAAGGACTGCGACCCTTTACAGCAGTGTGCATGCCCAGTGAGAGACAACCGCTGGGATTTTAAACTCCCAACCTCTTGGTCCAGAGGCAGGGTCGCTAACCACTGGACTAGGCACGCACGCTACAAAAATGTCATAGCTGTCAATGATGATAAACAGTTAAAATACAGATTGGTATTAATAATAAGATTCTACAATGCATTTTTCGGGACAGGAAACACTGAAGACAGAAAAGTAAGGAGGAAGTAAACTATAAACCCTGGAAACACTCCTGACTCAGACATACAAATACAACTTCTTTCAAGGGGATCTCTCCAGCCTTTGTGAATGGCACAATACCTTGAGCTGTGGTCATGCCAACAAAATGTCATTCAGAAAAATTCTGGGCAACATGATCGCATGGGATTTCCTGTTTCTACTGCTACCCTGGCAACTAGAACAGTCTTTTCAAATTCAAAGGCAAGAATCCTTTCCAGAGGGAAGTGGTCTAAAACATGAATATTAAAATCTGTCTGTTAGGGCACAAAGTAGGAAACCAAGTGACGTCCCTCCTTTTAGTTGTACTAATTGCAAGCGTCATAGAATGATGTATCTTACGTGTCAAGTCAGTCTATGTTGGGTTTATAAATTATGCAGGCTCTCTATTACCTGCAGCCTGCATTGATTTTTCTCCTTTGGGAGACTGTGGCAAGATTTGGTATAAATCAACAGTGCACGGGAGATTTCGTGGAGCATACTTCATGTAGCAAACTTCTAGACGTGTTAGTTGCAGAGGACATATTATAATTAGTTGCAGGGCTCGAAATACCACCTGCATATGCAGGTTAGTGCAGGTAGAATTGGAGCTGTGCAGGTGTTTCTGTGTCTACCTGCACCTGTCCATGTACTGGGTTTATATTCGAATATACCTATACTCGGTGTATGTGGAATTTTATTTGCTACATTGACTGTCACCACCTATGAAGTGTAAAAGAAATGATGGCAATGGTTTTGGAACAGTTTTAGTATGATGAGTGGTAAAATTTAATTTCCAATGTTACCTGCACCAGTATGCAGAAAAAAGTATTTCGAGCCCTGCACATTGTTGTTGCGATATAGTTCAAGGACATACAAGCATAAGTTCTTGGATCCTTGGCATTACCCAATCATAACCATAACATATTGAGTCTCCATGCCGAGAAACCACCGATACATGCACAGACAAACACGTCAGAGAATCTCCCAGCATTTAGATCTCCGTGAAAAAACAATTAATTTCGCCCACACGGAAACATGGAGGGTGGATGTACGCAAGTCGTAATGGCATTGCGTGAAATGTAACAGAGACCAACATATTCGTCAAAGGCTAAGCTGTTATTAACATGGCATTAATTACGTGATTGATTCGGGACCTAAATGGTCACAGCGGGTATTATGTTATTATAAAAGACTGCATGCAAGGGTTTGACGTCACTCAATGACTCAATATTTCTTCTGTTTCTTGTCTGCAATTAAATGCCGTCCAGGGGAGCTTTGCATGTACAGGCTGTGTGTTATTCGAGGAAACCTCGTTATGGAAATTATATTACATGTCCAGGATGAACAAACAATTAATATTATAATGGATTATCCTAGGTAATTGATAATGCTTACTCATCTTTTGATGTTATTGCCAGTAATGAGCTCTGTTGCAAAGAAAGAACGGGTTCTTTGTTTTGTTACTGCTGTGTTTGCATAAATGTTTGGTAGCATTTTTTTTTGATGTCTGAAAAGTATGTGGTGACATCAGTGTCTTGTCATGAGACTTAGTGTGCGGCAGTTTATGCAGAAATCAATTTACTGTGGTAACAATGAAATTATCCAATTAAAACATGATGTTAGATGTAAAGAATATAAAATATATTTATTATTTAAATTATTTGTGTATTGATTAATACCACCTACGTTTTTTAAGGAAATGTAAAAGAAATAATGGTGATGGTTTCTAAGAGTTTTCAATGTGATCAATACTTCTAAATTCTACTCTAAGCGGTACAGGTAAAATTTGAAGACTGCTCGTGAATCCTCGTAACGTTGTGTCTTTGTTTTTCTGCAGCAAGTTGAGGTTGACGGTCAGCAATGTATGCTGGAGATCCTGGACACAGCAGGCACAGTAAGTGTGGACATGTAGGAAACTACAGCGTGATGTGATTCTTATCTACAAAATGTGGTACTGTGAATGGATTTACTTTTGCGGTGGCTTTAGTTTCACAGTGCCCTCTTAATGCAAAATCATACCACTGCAAATACGTGTTTCGTGTTTCTATATTTGTACTACACTGAATACTGTTTCAACTGTGAACACCACGAAAACCTTCATTTCCCCCAAACCATGAAATAAAATCACTGCAGAAGTAAATGCATTTATGGTAATCAACCAAATGTTGAGAGAAATGGATTTTTCTTAAGAAATGAGAAAAAATGTTGTTGCTTCTCATTCTATGAGGTGCTGGATACAGTTAAATTCAAAACCGTGTACTACAGAATGACAAGCACTTTTATAACATGCCAAGGACCTGTTTAAGTCTATTAATCATGCATGGCATTTCTCTGCATTTGTGACTAATGTTACTTGTACTTGAAACTTACTCAAACACTGTATCTACATTTGTACTTCTGTGACATGTGCTGTCTTGTTTCTTGCACTCTTCTACTCATTTCCACGCTGTCACTGCCTTTATTTATCACTGGCATTCAGAGGGTCTAGTACTTTGCGATTAAACAGAGCCCATTTTTCTCCTAATGTACGCAACAGAACTTTACTCTGTTGAACAGGAGACAAAAGGTTTGTCTACGTTTCCTGCCTGTACATATGCTGTACCAGCAGAAATGTCATTATTGTATCGTTTGTGGAATTTGCAAGCAGGATTCTTATGCTGATGAATACAGGGCAAAATTGTTTCCTGTGGGGGAAAGATTTTATCAAAGACCTTGGAATCTTGCACTACGGAAGTTTTGTGAAGTTATGATGAACTCTTGTCAATTATTAGGGATGCAAATGAAGAAAACAATTCAAATTTTCAATGGAAACGTCAGAATCTATAGCTAATGATGACTATCAAGTAGTTTGGCTGGTTCCAAGTTCACATGTGCTGTGATTATAAGTCTCTAAACACTCAGTGGCACCATTCTAGGCAGCTGAAGTTGGTACAACATCTGAACTGGCTGGTCTTTCTGTCTGTACCCAGTCTACTAGCAGAGATAGTACTACTGCACCCTCCCCAATACATGTACTCTATCACTAACTGCCATTCTTCTGACCGCCTGTCATTCCATGTTACAATACCTGTAATTTGTTTCACCAATTTCATGTCTCGAATTCTGTCCTTCCATCTGACTTTTTTTTCACATTCATCTTTTTTATGGGATCATAGAGGTGATCTCAGAAATCCACACATTGTCTCAAAACATTCAGCCTACAACTTTGAACGTCGGTACACAATTGTATAATTGGTTTGAAGCTGTTGGATAGTTCTGACACTGCTGTCTCAACTAGTTTCAGAGAAATGAAATGAAGTTTAGTTGAAAACAATGTGTGATTTTTTTAAGAGCACCCCATGAGAGCACATCCACAGAATGTACTGCAGCTGCATTAAACCCAGATTTTGCATAGATTTCGTTGAATGGTCAATGTTGCATCAGAATTCTGCCTATCGCAGACAATATCTTTTCCGACACGCCGTTTGAAAACTTTAGATGGGATGTCATCCTTAAATACGTGAATACGACCTTAAACGAGACGTTCTGACGAAGTGCTATGCACCATACATTACTAGTTTCATGCAGGCGCAGTACGTTTTGCTGACATGCTCCTCTCAAGTATTCATTTAATACAGTGTGTTGAAAGTGATCAAACCAGGCCCATCCTGATGTAGCATGCCATGCCGTTGTTGTAGGAACAATTCACAGCGATGCGAGACTTGTACATGAAGAACGGACAGGGCTTCGTCCTGGTGTACTCCATCACAGCACAGTCCACCTTCAACGACCTTCAGGACTTAAGAGAACAGATCCTCCGAGTCAAGGACACCGATGACGTAAGTAGTACCTAGGTGAAAAGATCCTCGAAAAAAATGTCAGATTTGGAAAGAATTCTGAGAAATCAGAGGCAAATTCTACTGCAGCAAAAAGCTTGCATATAAGAAATGTCAGGGACATCTGTAGCAGTGTAACGCCAGTTCTGTGTGTGGTTTTTCTTTCTTTTGTGCTTGAAAATTGTAAAAATGAGTTCAGCAGTTTTGAAAATAACGCTAACTGAATTGGTTATGGGGTTGGGAAGCAGAAAGAAAGTTGGATTATGCTCAGCTGGTTAGAGTTAGTCAAGTGTCAAAAGTTTTCTCTCCTGGATGATTTTCGATTCGTAGAGGTGAAATATCGTTAACTTCCAAAAGGGACATTAGAAGGTGTAGTGAACATAATTATTCCAGATCTGACACTTACACGAGCAGCCCTTGATTAAAGGTCTATTAGTGGAGATTGAGGTCACAGATAGGGCCATTTCAGGTCTGGGAATGGGTGGTAAGGATGAAGTATCTTTGACAGGGTACAAGCTTTAATGTGATCAGAAATGCATCTTCTTATCCAAGATGAAGCTTAGTTCATTTATGATGCTGATCACCTGGAACTGTCTCTTTGGATAGACATCAAACAAGGCAATGTAAAGAGTAATGTGGGTTATAGAATCAGGGCTGGAAATACCACCTGCATATGCAGGTTAGTGCAGGTAGAACTGTGCATGTATTTCTGATGTCTGCCTGCACCTAACCTGGCCCAGCGTGTGAAATACTAGGTTGCCCAGTTGCACCGTGCAACCATATTTTGCTTGGTGCAACCTATTTCTACACCCAGGTAGCTCAGTGCACTACCTAAATTCTGTGGTAAGGATGCCCCTTTCTTCCATTGGGAACTCAGTTTATGTAGAAGAGTTGAAATTTGGGGCAACCTGGAATTTTAATGGGCAACCTAGCTTTCATCCTAGATTGCAACCTGGTTAAAAAAAAGTATTTCGTACACTGCCTGCACTGGGCCATGTACTGGGTTTATATATATATATATACATGTAGGTGTCTGTGGATTCTCATAATTTGTGTACTGACAGGTACCACCTACATGTTGAATGAACTGTAAAAGACATGTGTAGTGTAGGGATGCACAAAAAAGTACTTTAAGCCCTGAGAATGGAATCTCTCAAACAAGTCACACTTTTGGGGTCAATTGGAGATCACAAACGGATCTCAAAGTAGTCACACTTAATGCCCAAATCGTTTCCTTCAATGAGACTTAGAAAACGTTATCACCTTAGAAAAGAGCTTAAATATCTTTCAAGACACTGAGTGATTGATTTTTTGGTCAAGGAAGATGAAGTTAAAAAGACGTGGCTTGTATTGTAATATCCACCATCCAATTTCATGTGAGAAGGACAGCAATTTTATAAAACTGCATAGTTTTGTGCTAACAAACATCCATGCTCTCATGTGTATACTATTAAGCATCATATACAAAAAGAAAGAAATTCTACAATCTAGTCCTTAAAATCCATTGGCCTGCCATTTTGACCTGCTCCATTCCTTTTCACCCATTTCCGATTGGAATGGAGTGAGATTAAGGATAATTGGAAACTGTAATGGCATTCTCTCCAGTGATATTTTCAGCTGATATATTGGACAGCCTCAGTACACATAGCGAGCCATACTTACTGAAGCATTGGGGGGACCAACCTCAATGACCCCAATAGATATTAGATGGATGTCAGGAGTATTGTGCTATATTGCACAGACAGAATGTCTGTGTTTTGGTGCAGAATTATTAGGCTAGGTGGCACCAGAGACATTGTGGAAGCCCAGTGGTTAGCACCAAATTCAGCTTCTTAGACAAGAGGTTGGAATAGCGTGGATACCGCAGGGTATTGGTGATGTCAGCAGTACCTTTGAGAGGATATACAAAATGTAGTGAGCTGTCAGTCCTGTGTAATATGAACACTACTCTCCAGAACTCTATACATATATAATCTCAGGGCTCAAAATACCACCAGCATTTGCAGGTAAAATTGGAGCTGTGCAGGTATTTCTGATGTCTACCTGCACCTAACCTGCACCGGTCCATGTACTGGGTATATGCAGGTTAGTGCAGGTAAAATTGGAGCTGTGCAGGTATTTCTGATGTCTACCTGCACCTAACCTGCACCGGTCCATGTACTGGGTATATGCAGGTTAGTGCAGGTAAAATTGGAGCTGTGCAGGTATTTCTGATGTCTACCTGCACCTAACCTGCACTGGGCCATGTACTGGGTATATGCAGGTTAGTGCAGGTAAAATTGGAGCTGTGCAGGTATTTCTGATGTCTACCTGCACCTAACCTGTGCTCGGGGCAAAAGCTGCCTTGCATTCTTCAAAGTGGCATCATTGAAGACGGCAGAGAACTTAGGCAAGCTAATAATGGTGCTACTAGGAACATTTTTTCAAAATATTTCAATTTTTTGATGAACTCACTGAAAGGCAAAGAAACTGCAGTGTAGGTGATTTTGTTGCCTGCACCAGTGCAGGTAAAGAGGTATGCAGAAAAATGGATTTCGAGCCCTGTATACAGTTAACCCTAGTAGAATGGGCTTCCATGACGACAGATATTGCCAATTGATAACAGAAAATAATGTGACAACCTTCTTGCTGTCTCCTGTCAGGTGCCGATGATCCTGGTGGGGAACAAATGTGACCTGGAGGATGAGCGGGTGGTGGGAAAGGACCAGGGACAGAACCTAGCCAGGCACTGGAACAACTGGTGAGCACACAATCATATTTATCTTTTTAAAAATGTATCTGGTACTGTCAGTATGTGGAAAAGACCAAGGACAGAACCTAGCCAGGCACTGGAACAACTGGTGAGCACACAATCATGTTCTTATGTTTGTTTACCACAGATTAACTGTGCTAAAGTTAACTTGTAAATCAAACATTATGACATAGCGTCATGTGAATAAGGAATAAACAAAGGCGATGAGGTGCTAACATAGTTCTCAAAATAAGATGGACTTGTGAACTAGAGTGAAATGCTTGCTACTACTATTTAATTCCAAGGGAAAAACTGAGACTAACACAAAAATAACATTTAGAGCCTCCCACACTCACTCACTCACTATCCAGTATAACGTTTCACACAATATGTAGTATACACAGTTAATGCATGTTAAAACATGTTGTATATGTAGCAAATATGACCTGTGGCTTGTGTAACAGATTTTCGTAATGTATGTTTTTCTGGTTACAGTGCATTCCTGGAGACATCAGCTAAACTCAAGATCAATGTTAATGAGGTAAGGCAGTTTTTCAAAGCTCCACATCCCTTAAATATTGCTCAGCTGACAATATTTATGTTTTCCTTTGCAGAGGGAAAACATTGTTTTTGCTCTGTGTACTCTTCTTCCGTTCCAAACAAAATGTTCAGTGACCTGAGCCAGATAGCTGTCACCATGGTAACTGGTGCTGTAGCAGACACCCTGTGATGTTGGATTACATTATGTAGCAAGTTGCAGGAAAAGAGTTTGAGGGGATGGTCATGTGTTTGAGTGATGAACAGAGCAGTAGTTTGTTAAGCTAAACCATGTGAAGGTAAACATTATGCATTTGCTTTGCAAATGTTACTTTTCTAGTTGGGATTGTTTTGTCTGTGCCTTTCTCCTTTGATGTAACTGTGTGTTGTAAGCATCAAGTAAAGAGCAGTTTCGTTTTTATCTCCTCAGATCTTCTACGACCTTGTCCGACAGATCAACCGGAAGAACCCAGACACGAAAGTCAAGAAAAAGAAGAGCTCTAAGTGCACCCTGCTATGAGCTAACTATACTACAAACACAGAGATAATTTGCCACGACTTCCATTCATTTTGTTTGACACTACAGACCAAACTGTATTCCTCTGGACTATAATGTTAATGTTACCCTGGTGAGATACTAGTATGTCAAGAACAGTATGACTGTATAGGATTAAGAACTTCTTTTCTTGATTTTGTTGTAGAAAATGCAGTCTTACCGGTGGGGAGGGGAGTGGTCTAGAATGTGGACCATTAGGCTGTGTTTCCAAGATGTAGACACACAGTATACGATATGGCCTTCCACAAAATAAAGGGTGGGGCCAGGAGACATACTACGGCTCCAAGTTGGATTCCGTCTTAACCTTGCTGTACAGAAAGAAATTGCTTGGCTGGAATTAAGAAAGAAACTTTTTTGTTTATACACCGATGTCTGACCAGCTCAAATATGGGAGTCTGTTTTTTTGTTTTGCTTTTGGTTTTTCGATTATGGATGGGGTTTACCAACAGAGGTTGTTTTAGGGACTGAGAATTCAAGTTTCTTATGACCAGGGTAATTCTGCAGTAAAATTTTCTGTTTGGCATATTGTTCTGTCAGTTGTAAGTCAAAATTTGGTCGCCCTTCAAATTCGTCTTTAAAAGAGTTGAGGTGATACTGGATGGAACTATGATTAAATGCATGCAACATCCAACCCTATGGGCTGTATGGAAGTCTGTATACCTGGGATAAAAAAAGCCAGTTGAGTTGATGGTCCTGTGTATCCACAGAATGCCTGTCACATTCAATCACTAGTCCAAAAGTGCCACCTAGCAGAGCACTGTGGTATTGCACCTGTGAATACTATCACATGGTCTGTTGAACATTGGTGTTTCATCAGTATATAGGATCATCAACTACTGCTTTTAACATGTCCCCCCACCCAGATTACAAGTGGTTGCTTCCAATGTTGCACTTCAGTGAAATGACAGTCCAGATTACAAGCAAATAATTTTCAACTTTAGGATAAAACAAGATGTATTCATAGACATCAAGACCTATTAATGCACACACGTTCTACTCATATTTTGAACCACTGTATTATTTAAATCACTGTATTAATGTTACTATACTACATGTATGTTTTTTATTCCACAGATGTTCACCTACGATTCCTTGCCTTATTGTGTTAATGAACTAATTTCCTTAAGTCTCAATCCATCGGAACATTTACTTTTATATTTATTCTGTTCACAGTAGCTGTAGAATATTAATAAAACCTGCAAGCAGTTTTTCTTCAAGATACAAGTAATTATGTTTGTGATGTATACAACCTGCTCCTGTATAGCCTGGATGCCAGACCCCAGTGCTACACGATCTCCCTTTGGCCAGGGAAGCCACACGCCCCGATCCCAGAGTTTGGGCACCCAGGGTCTAATTTGTCTCTCGAAGGATTGATGATTTCAGAAACTTGGAGAGAGTGCCAACTTGGAGAGGAGAGCTTGTTGGGCAGCCAGTAATAGAGACCCAGTCAATGGGATCAGTAAAAAGAATTGCTTTCTTTATCCTTAGCGCTGGGGTCTGGCACCCAGGCTATTCCTGTATTGTTCAGAAGACCTCCTGAAGGTGCCTACTGTACTTGTATTAGTGATATAAAGATAAGGCAATACGCTTGAAAAAAAGTTGTAAATTTGTCTCTTTAAAGCAATGTAGTTGTACTAGAGAGAGCGACGATTCTGGCTCCGATCTAACCATGCACTTGTTTGTAAGGCAATGAATCCAATTCATGATTGACAATCTTTTTGTGTCCCCATTCCATCCCCCCCCATGTTTAGTATTAACTCGTGTACAGCAGACGAGTTATCAAAACTAACCAGCCATCCCAAGGCAGCTTATTATGCAGACTAGTACTGCACAATTTGAGCACTGTGTTTTCGTAAGTGTGCGTTATTCGTTAGATAGGGCAGGCATAAGGCACAGTACTATTGTATTTGGGTAGGCAGAAGCTATGAAGTCACATACTTTTTCGGTTTGTTGAAATATCTTGTACAAAAACGTAAAAGTTGCTAGGGTGGGATTTTGGTGCATATGTCATAAATTTTGGTCAAAAGTAGTGATATTGAGGTTGCAGTGGTAAAACAGATTAAATCCCTCCATATTGTCTTTAGTAAAAGAATGTCTTAACGGTTTTCTTAAAGGGAAACAAATTTCAGAAAGTTGTAGAATTGTGGTGGCTGACCAAGAGACCTTACAAAGCCCTGAACATGAAATCCTAGTCTATCCCTTGGGTTGGTTACTTGTGATATTACTGTACAGTTAATGTGTTCATAAATTATTTTTGTGGAAATTCTTAGTCAAATGGTAACCTGATAGTAGCGTTGGTGGCTTAGGTGTCACGGCTTTTTTCCTGTTTTGTCACTGTGAATGACTAAAACTTCTCTCCAAGTCCAATAAACCCATTGTCTTACTACTAGTATAATGTACATGGTGTGTTGTGTGTTGTAGATCAAATCTTAATGCACACAGGTTTGTTTGAACCATCGTTTATGTATCAGAAGCTCGACAGGCTTATACGATGCCCTCCTCTATTTAACTTACCAAGTATTTATCATAAAATGAATGTGATAA
The DNA here is from genome assembly GCA_013266295.2 of Branchiostoma floridae x Branchiostoma japonicum. Lineage (NCBI taxonomy): Eukaryota > Metazoa > Chordata > Leptocardii > Amphioxiformes > Branchiostomatidae > Branchiostoma > Branchiostoma floridae x Branchiostoma japonicum. Next base: position 28,784,272 of record CM023825.1, read on the forward strand.
ATATAGAATGAAAAAAAGAAACAGATATAATTCACCTCAGGAGAGTGCAACTTACAAGTATAAGCCAATACAAGACAGAATTACAAGAAGCTGCACAGGATAATAGCATACTCAGAATAAATATAACACAAAAAATACATAACATTCTAAGATACAATAAAGATCGGATATAAATCAAATCAGTATGTTGCAAATTAAGCATAATACAATAATAATGGTAAAATATAACAATACAAGAAAGTTCAAAATGATAACTTGATCAAAATTAAAGCAACTTGGATATTTCACAAATAACTAGAAAGGCAGACATTTGCTCAGGAGCGAATGTAGCATATAGGTTCACCACATCCCCCGTACCAAAAATGGACCTGTCCCCCTCCGGTACACACAGCCTTGTCCAATACTTAATCTAAAAAAAAAAAAAAAACATGCCTCCCCTCTTTAAGAATGAATTCTTCTAATGACCCCACATTATGTTATGGTCCAGTTAAAAAGACTGAAAAACAACCTTTAGCACACCCCGGGATCGAACCCGTGAACTTCAAGTCACTGAGACTGACGCTTGTCCATTTATCGTGCTAAGCCACTATGCCACACTGACTAGCTACGAATACATAGGCTATTTATATAAAGGAACCTAATGTACATTTTGGCCTCAAGTGAAGTTCACAAGTCGCAAAAGTGTGAGGAGATTTCTGCGGCATGTGTTCCCGAAATTGCCATACGGTGCTTTCAGGATTAGTACAAATTTTCGTACTTTTGACAGGATCCACGCCACCCTGTATCTGCTTTGTATGGCAGCGTAAGAACAAAATATACTAGTATCTATCTGATCACCCCTGTTCAAAATTGAATTTAAAACTAGTTGGAAGAATTATATTACTTAGTTACGTGTATGATTGCAGCTACGTAAAAACTGCACCAGACATGATGCCAAACTTTTACAGAGGACCCACGTAATCATAGGGAACAATATTAATGTCAACAAAAGGTCAATGACCTTACCTACCACACCACTACATGTACAATGTATCTACAGCTAATTTGGTTAAAAGATTTTAAAAATTGGTTAAAAGATAGCAAGGTACAATGTATATGAAAATGTAGGTTATGTCACATGTTTCCACCGATTTACAACCCAAAACATTCCTTTTTCCTGGCTAATACTTGTAAAAATACAAGGTAATTTTTTCTATTATTAGTATGTGACACCAAGTGGGTGTTCTTCTAGCAGATAATTCAATTACCTGACAGCCAATCAGCAAACACATCTGTAAACAGAGCCACACCTACTCCACCTGATCAGTAAGTAGGTCATGTGTGCCAAATATGGTCATGCATACCATTTGTGCCAAATATGGTCAGGCATACCATATATGGTACAAACCCAAATAAAACCACTTTAAAAGCCTGTATAAAAAAAATGGAAAAAACAGTCCGAGGGTATTTGCCCACTGTACCTTTAGACCAAATTTCAGACCATTTGGCCCAAAACTGAAGAAATTGAATCCATTTAAAGAACCATTTAAAGAAATGGCAGGAGAAGGAGGAAAAGAAGAAGAAACATGAATAAAACAAAAAAGCAATATAGGTCCACCACTAGTGGTGAACCTATAATGAAAAAAAAAAAACAATACTCAAAATACAGATACAGATTCGGTGTGGAAGAGCCCTATGGAAGGTATAGCCCTTGGAAACGCGGTGTGGAAGGGCTGTAGAAGAGGTGTATGGCAGTGTCGTTGTGGGCCTTCGTAGTTTACGTTCTGGTACCACCAAAATGAGTGCACATTGTGTGGGCTGTTTTAGCGCCAACCAGAAATGTGAGAAAATCGCACAAATACGTTGAAAAGTAGAAGTAAACGACAAACACGAGAATATTTTTTTAATTAAAATTTTCAATATCTGGTGCAAACATTTCACATAATGCCCATCTATAACCCTGGAAGTGTTTCTAACTAAAACAGTCATACCCGTTCACTATCGTCTGCGATTGACTCAGGCCCTTATACCTTCCACCTAAGGAAATGACCATCCTCTAAAATAACATACAAAATACTGAGTTCAAGTAGTCAAAAAATATTATTCAGTAAACAGGAAATATCGGCACACACTTAAGCTTTGTCAAAGTACTACAAGATATCGAAGCTCATACATTCATGCTAACCTAACGCTGACGTCTACCTTTCAATTAAAGTGTGAAACCACTTACCTATGTTTATTACTGATTATGTATATGTACATTATCCGACCAATACCATCAGTTCTAATGACTTTTTAAAATATAATTATACATAGTTAATGTTCTTTCGCTATATATACATATATATACAATACTCAATTCCCCTGTACCATTCCACATGCAGTGGAATGGTCTGCCTGGCATGGTTCCCACCATTGAGTCGTTCTGTGCCAAGCTGGAGGAAATATGTGCGCAGCTCCAATTTTACATGCAGTACTCTCCACATGCAGGTGGTATTTCCAGCCCTGGTATCATAATCTAATATTGGATACTACCATGTGCACGATATGGTTACATTTGCAGACTTGTTGCCTCCGTGTGAATTTTCATATGCCGAGGTAAGGAACACTTGTGAGATGCAGAATAGTCACACTGACCTCACTTGTATGGCCTTTCTCCAGTATGGGTTCTCATGTGTCGGGAAAAGTGGCACTTTTTGAGTTGTCTTGTATCCACACTCCCCACACCTGTAGGGTTTGTTGCAAGTGTGACTTGCCACATGCATATGGTAGTCCAGGGACGACTTCAATGCCGCGGAATAGTCGCACAGTTTGCATTTGAAAGGTTTTTCACCTGTATGGGTTCTCATATGCTTCAACATGGGAGCCTTTGTAGTTGTTCTGTACCCACACTCCCCACACATGTAAGGTTTCTCGCCACAGTGTTTTGCTGCTATATGCCTTTCCAAATTTCTTTTTTTTGGGCCGTAGAATAGCTGCACTGGTCACACTTTAAGGGTTTTTCACCTGTATGGGTTTTCATATGTTGTGATAAGTCATACCTCCGAGCTGTCCATACTCTCCAACCATCAAGGGTTTGTCACCAGTGTGTAAGTGTGTATTGTTTTATGGTCATCTAAGGTGGATTTCAATGCTGCAGAATAGTCGCACTGGTCACATTTGTAGGGTTTTTCTACTGTATGGGTTCTCATGTATGGTTAAGTGAGACTTGTTTGCTGTCCTGTACCCACACTCCCCACACATGTAGGGTTTTTCCCCTGTATGGGTTTTCATATGTTGTGATAAATCATACCTTCGAGCTGTCCTGTACCCACACTCCCCACACATGTAGGGTTTTTCTCCTGTATGGGTTTTCATATGTTGTGATAAGTCACACCTTCGAACTGTCCTGAAACCGCACTCCCCACACATGTAGGGTTCTCACCACTGTGTCTTATTACATGTTGGTCCAAGTTACTTTTGTGTTTAGCAGAATAGTCACAATGGCTACACTTGTATGGTCTTTCTCCTGTATGCGTTTTCATATGTTGGGATAAGGTATTCTTATGAGTAGTGCTGTATCCACGCTCATCACACTTGTAGGGCTTTTCGCCTGTATGGATTCTCATATGTTGGAATAAGTTGGACTTTCGAGCTGTTCTGTGCCCACACTCCTCACATATGTAGGGTTTCTCACCAGCGTTCTTCAAGTTGACTTTTTCCGCTGCTATCTCGACTTCAACCCTACTTGTTTTGCTGTTGCAATCAACCTGGGAAACACTGGTGGGAGACCCATCATAGCAGTTCTGACCAACTGCGGTGGGAGACCCTTGTCCTGCTGTTGCCATGTCCAGCCTAACGAAAATTGAAAAAAAAATGCCATCAATTATGAAATTAAAGTTTAAAAATATTTCCAGTTTGGTCTGGCCGAATTTAGGTCAAACAATTTGGTATACGTCGTGGTGAAAGCAAATTTGCCATTTCCGAAATAAATAGACCTTTGCTAGTAACACTAACAAGCTAGGTGTATAATTGTGACAATTATGTGGAAAAGCTGAAAATAATGTAATATCATGTGACTATCGAAAAATTTGAGAAGCGTTATTGTCAAATTTGTCCAGATGTGCTTTATGTGCTTTATGTGCTTTATTAATTAAACTCCATTAGCGACACACAATACATTGGTACAAAATCAAGTATGTAGCTAATCTTCCTGGAGTTAAAATGCTTAACAATACTTAAAATACACCACAATAGTACAAATACACTACATCGGAATTACAACATTATTTACATACAACATTTAACTTAACATTTAAAAGTAACATCACATGTGCCTATCAACATGGGCCTATGTACGCATGTGCTCTAACAACTCCTGCCTAAACCTACTATTAGTTGCTGCTTGTACCTCATGTGGCAAAGTATTCCAAACTGTTAAAGACCTGTAAATGAAAGTCATGTGAAACCGTGTAGACAATCTGGGATTGCACAATTATCTGAAAACTGGGGCGGAATGATTTTTAATTGACAGAAAACCGGTCAGACAGGGTGCAGAGGCAATAGGACATTATAGAGTGTCCCTGCACAGTTTAACAGACAGTGAGCAAATAGGGAATGACACATATATAAAGATGCCAAAATGACATATTTAGCGTCCAGAGTGTCTATTCTTCCCATTTCAAATTCTCCCTTTCACATGTCTTTATGTGTAGTTATATAATTCTACATTTCCTGTTCACATAAAATTCACATTTATACCAGCTAGTGACAGATGGTAGTATTCAATTTTTTAACAATTCTCCTGCAGCTGGCTACTTCATTTATTGCTTGTTCACACATAGGAGTTTACAGACCATTTAATGGCCTTATATGGTCTTATACGTCATTCTATATCCTCCCAAACGGCCACTGTACCTGCTACATGGCTTCGGAGGTGATTAGAGAGAGAGGTCGCACGTGTCTGGTGTCGCCCCCTTCCCCCGTCATTTCCACCACATTTTACACCCAGAAAAGACATAAATTATCTTCTTAGTGTGGACTTTCTTACACAGAAATGATCCGAAACTCTTACGATCGGAATTAAAATAATCGATTGCTCGTTTCTAAGTCTTACCTGGTTTCAATTATGTTTTTTTTCTCTTCACGTAAACCGGGATCCGGGCAGCTTTGTCGTATCGAATGGTCTGAAGTACGGTTAAGTGGGCGTGACCTGGGTCAAAGGTGAATATGCTGTCCTGATTTTCCAAATAACGTTTTTGACTTCTGTGAGTAGTAAATACAAGCTGTAAAAGAGCTGGTTGTAAGTTTTTGATCCACTCACACCGGGAAGGTGTCAGTGCAAAAAAGAAAGCCCGATAAAAAAAAGCCTAACTTGACATGCCAAAAATAAGCCCAAAACCCAAACCTCTGCTTGGAGAGTAGACCCCCCCCCATTATTTCCGGTAAGTGTGGTTTGTTTGTTTGTTTGTTTCTGTTTTATTTTGACAGGGTAAATACACTCAATGCTAAACGCATTGCTTTCCAGGCATGCCCTGTACATAGGCAGGACATCACAAACAGTGAGACAAACGGAAATCAACACATAATAACAATACATACATAACCGAGCGTCAAAACAGAATCGTGTACCATAAATCGGAGTCGATAGCCCAGGCCAAGGTCAGGAGATCAGCAGTGTTGCTTCAGAAACCTCTTGAAAGATATGCTGGACGTGGCCACTCTAACTGTGGTGGGTTCTTTAACGTTCTAGAGGTGTGGCTTTGTATTATATGTCTTGCAATGTGTGGAGCATAGCATCAGCTGAATTGCTGCCTAGTGTAATCTCCAAGCAGATCTTACGGTGGCCAAAGACAGTATCCAATTGGCCAAACCGTATCCATCTGCCACCGAGATGGATACGGTTTGGCCAATTGGATACTGTCTTTGGCCACCGTAAGATCTGCTTGGAGGTTAGCCTAGTGCTCCACGTGTATTGCTGTTGCAACTTAAATAAAGTTAAGTAAACACGGGAGCCTCGGCTTTATACCCCATCCGGGAGGACGTCACCCTAACCGCCGAAGCTAGCTACTGATTTTCACCATTAGATACTAGTAGTCTTATTGCCTTCGTCAAGAAGGGTATATTTTCATGGGCGTGCGTGTGTGTGTGAGTCTGTCAACAGTATAACTCGAGAAGGCTTAAATGGATTGTCTTCATATTTGGTAGGTGGGTAGGTCTTGATGAGACCTAGAAGTGATAGGAATATGGGCCCCCTGGCGGCTCGTTATGGTACTGCAGCGGAACTTCCTGTTTTGATATATGGTGATCTGGACAAGCTAGGGTCATGATTTTTGGATGGTAGATAGCTCTTGTGCTCGGGAAGAAGTGACGTAAGTTTGGGCCCCCTAGCGGCTTGCTTTGGAACTGCAGGAGCATTTGTATGAAAATGTTTAAAGTAGGATAACTCAATAACCGGTCGACGGATCGTCCTGATATTTGGTGTGTAGGTAGCTTAAGTGATGCTTGACATAATTAGATGACAATTATGCAAATTATGATCTAATTTGCATAATAAATGAAGCAATTCTATAATTCAGTTACCTTCCATGATACTCTACCTTCATTGTGACACATGGGCTACAGGCTGTCCCAGAGGGAGAAAGTCCCAGAGGGGATAGTCCATGTAGCTGCAGGCGGTGTTGCCTTACAGCCTGCACAGCTGTTTTTTCCCTTGCCCAATGCAGGATTGCAGACTGCATCGTCAGGGGTAATTTTCACAATCCAACTTCCATATTTAGGGGGACTAATATATCACTTCTACCTTCTTAAGTTATATAACGATAACATCTTTTGACGAAGGCATGAGATCGTTGACCTCTAGTTTATGTTATTGTAGTTGCCATACTTTCTTGTTACTTAGCTTCTCCATTACATAGTTATTATGCTATAATTGTTTTAATTATTAAATTGTTACTTATTGTAAATATTTTCTTGTCATTTGCCTTGTTTGTCATTTCAATAATTTTAGTTAATTTGCGATTATTATTTGTTATGTTTAAAGGACGAGGGCTAGTATAAGCCTAACAGGTCCCTCCCTTCTGCAGTGTTTTTTTTTTTTAAATTTACTCCACTTTGTATTTTTTATTTTCGTGCGAACAATAAAAAAACAAACAAAACAAGAAATCTGAGATTACAACCCTCCGGCAAGTATGTAGAGTTTTTTTTTTTAATTTCCGGGCCAACTAAGAAGATGGCCTGGCATACTTTCAACGGACCTAGGACAGAAACCTTGCATGCTGAGAGCTTGTTGTGACAAGCTCTACGTGATTATACCCCCAGTAACTGTGTGTGTGGATTCACTTCCCAGCCTGTAGGGAGACCGTTTAGACTGCCAACTTGACCTTAAGGTCAATCTGTGGTTACACCCCCCTCTGCATCAAATACCTACGAAGACACTAGCAAACACACAGAGTCAAACATATCCTCAAACAATAACTCCATACCCGGAAGTAAACAAGTAAGGCTTGGGAATTACGTATACTGTCCATAGAAGTCTGTGCACAACCCGATGTTCTGTAGCTCAACATTGTTACTAGAACGACGTCATTACCTTCGCCAAGAAGGTTATGTTTTCGGTAGGGTTCGTGTGTGTATCTGTGTGTGTGTGTGTAAATACGATAACTCGAGAAGGCTATAATGTCATGAAACTTGGTAGGAGGATCTTGAAGCCCTGACCCCTAAAGGAAGGGCATGTGCTGAGTTTTGAAGAGGGAAGCTGTAGCAGCAAATGGTGACTCGAGAAGAAGAAGAAGAAGGAGGAGGGTAGGTCTTGATGAGACCTCAAAATGATAAGATTTGGAGCCCTCCGGCGGCTTGTTATGGTACTGGAGAGGACATCACGTGACCTGGACGTGGTAGCGAGGGTCACGAATTTTTCATGGTAGATAGCAATTGTGCTCGGGAAGAACGGTGACGAAAGTTTCGCCCCTAGCATCTTGTTCTGGAACTGCATTGGCTTTTGTTTAAAAATCTTTGTAGGAGAATAACGCTAACATAGAATTGGTTGATCGATCGTCTAATTTGTTTTCTAATGGAATGTGCACACACATTGTCAGTTACAGATATCACAATTTAAACACGCGTCGACCGTCTGTGGTTGGAGCAAACGGCCTTGGCCTACGTGTAACGTTAGATGCCTTTAAAATTTTTAAGTCGGGGCAGAGAGTCTCTTTGTAACGTCCACAAAGGACATGGACTAAGACCTGACGTCAGAGGTAACATTGTTTACCTGTAGGTAGTATTAGAACACACAGGGTTTTTACGCATTGACTTTTTGTAGAATGACCACTCTGGGGCCGTCCTCGTCGCACCAATCTGAATTTTTTTTACATGGTCATGCCCAGATTGTGCTCCCATTTATTCATATGAAGTTTGAAGCAAATCCATCGATCCGAAGTTGTATAAATCGAAGTTGACAGTAATACATTGACTTTTTGTAGAATGACCACTCACTTTTGACTTTTTGTAGAATGACCACTATTCCTTGCAAAATATCGGCCCTCGCGCAACGGCGGCAAAATCCGACACCACAAACATTTTCAAATAGGTGTCCCATGTATGTCTGCGAAGTTTCCGTGCTTTACAAGCTTGTAAAGTACCTTTTTTTGGCAAAATGTACGCCACTATCACGCCCCGGCCGCGGCGTCTCGATTTCAACATGGCCGACCTGGTCACGTGGTTGCCTTCCGGGACTGTTCTATAACTTCGGCGGGGAGGGAGGGTGCCAGCAAACCGCAATCTTCCGCGCACGGCAGGCCTATGACAGGCACACGGACTGACCGAGCTATTTTACTAATTTTTAGAGCAATTTTAGAGCCTCTTTGTTTAGAGTAAATTTTCAATTATTATCATTATGCACTGTTTGTCATTTTTCTGCATATTTTCAGCCTAGTACTAGTGAGGACGCTGATGTAACGTTACACTTGCATTATAATTTGTATCCAACGTTAACCGTTAGCGTTACCTTATCCAACATCCTCCTTATTATATGATCCATGTAACAGTTATCATTTGAGTTAATAGTAAACTTGGTTTAAAATGTGCCATTATGTAACTTTCCAGTATTTACCATGTCTACATGCTTGAGATATTGTTATAGTCAAGAATGTGTTTAATAATTTTGTACATTATGCTATAATTTTCTTGCTTCTCTGTTTGTATTTTAAAATGAAAGTACAATATTACGCTTCTCCTGTACTGTCAGCATCAGCTGTACAACTCTAATTTCCAAGTGCTTGCGTTATCAGTTTGAACTTTAAAACTCCAAAACATATGCACAATCTGCCATTATGTACCCTTGGCCTTCAGATATCCATGGTTTTAAAGTTGATGTGGGAAAACTGCTGTGTTAGTGAACAGTGTGTATCATTTAAGTAAATAATGATATCATTGAAATTATGTACAGTTTATGTCTCTATACACACACACACATACAAAATGCATACTGGTATTATTGGTCACATTCTCATCTTAAGTTGGCACGAAAACCCACGGCCTGCATGCAAATGAGCTCTAACCTCCTTGGTTTGCGAAGTCCCTCCCACCGGGCAGCACGTGCCCATGAACAGAAGTCTCCCGCGCCGATAGACTGGTCTGGTCATGTAGTACAGTATCACTGATATCATGTACGTACGCAAAGCCACGGCACCGCTGGATGTGATTGACAAGAGCGGCTCCTTTGACAATCAGGACACAAAGGAAGGCCGACGAGAAGGTTTAATGGGGGCCTGCATGGGGGGGTCCCGACAACGCTCTACGCTAAATTTTGAGAACCGGCTACGTATTACGCTGAGTTCAGGAAATCTCTCGATTACGTTCTACGGTAAATTCCGGGGCACTACAACGCATTACGTAGAATTAAACGGCAAATTACGCTCTACGGAAAATGCGCCGATTACGCTCTACGTTGAATTAGAGCGGTCCGTCTACGCTCTACATAAAATTAAAACGGCCGATTACGCTCTACGGAAAAGGGCATGCGGGGCCCCTTTAATACTTGCTTTTTAACCTCTTTACCTGTTCTATTTTTGTCTGCTTGGATTTACCAAGGATGGCTTTACCATTAATTTTCCTAGAATATGCAATCTTTGTGGAACTACATCAACAAAGATTAGGAACTTCAGGAACAACTAGTAGTAAATAAAATGAACTTATTCTGACGTCGGGGTAAACAAAAAAAAAGGCTTCGATCTGTGTGAATACCATGAACAGCATCGTAGACTCGTAGCATAGTACTTCCCATCTTATTCATACAGGCATTCGATTGAGTAAACAACAGTATGAGTTTCAAGTTGTTAATTACTAGTACTAACCTTGTTTTGTTTTCAACAGAATTACTTCAATTGTTTGTTTGGCGGATAGAACTGTCTGGAGGGAGAGAGTCAACTCGGTCCGGGCCGGGCAAGCCGCCCGGCATATGATGATGATGTGAATGACAAAGGCACCCATTATTGTCAATAATACCAACATATATACAAACAGTGCTCATGATTATTACTAGTATTAGGTTTCGGAAGAAAGAAACACTTTTGGGACACAGCAACAAATCCAGACTACAACCAGGTCTCAGCCATCCATCGTAGGAGACTCCGGTACTTGGACAACATTCTCCGTATGGATCCCTCCAGAGTAGTCAGTCCTACCCTGAAAACCTACGTGTGCGGAGGAGACAACCCGCCTGAAGGATCCCTGCTGATGGACTGTGAACACTTACCTTTTGAACAGTCGGAGGAAAGCTGTTCCTACCGCTTGGTCTTGTCATTAGAATTATAAAATTGTTTTGGCGAAGTTCTGTTTGTTCTGGTTCATGTTCCGTTTTTTTTCCGTTCCGTTCCGTTCATGTTTCCTATTTTTTTGCTAACACACATTTTACTTTGACAATTATTGTTACTAACGTTTGTTAACATGTTTTAACGTTTGTTACTAACGTTTGTTAACATGTTTTAACGTTTGAACAACCAAAGTACTAATATACAATGTTCAAAACGTAACAAAGTTTCCATTCCCAAGTTCTTGAACGAACGATTATTATTTATGTAATGCCCACTCTTTACTAAACTTCTATAATAGGTAAGTCATCGTCGACATTGAACTGCACCGCACCGGACAACGAAATAACTCTACCCCGGGCCTGCGGTAGGTTTGTAATCTATAGAAAAAGTCAACTGTATGACTATGAAACCTTGCTGAAAGTAGATGATTTTAGGGACGAAACTTTTTTTTTTTAATTTTGACAGTAAACTAGTATGAAAACTGCCAGGCTTCTAATTAAATTTCTGCACCCAGTTGTATGACGGTAGTGCCCACAACCAGGAATCGAAATACATGTGTACTTTGTTGTTCGTCCCTCGGCGTCGATGAAGACCAAGACTTCGTGTTACTTCCTGTGAGTCCGTAGGTGACTATTATATAAATGAGTCCGATCTTCGTACGGAAGTGTCGGCCACAGATCACATGTAAGTTAGTAACTTGAAAAAAAACAATATTTGCCTTATGTTATCTAAAACACGAATATACTTCAAGTTTAAAATGTATGAACACAAAACCAGTCAATGGCAACGGGTGAAACGAACAACAAAAACGAACAACAGTACTACTAGCTAGTACGAACCAGAATTCAATCGACAAAACGAAATTTCGTTCAAATGTGTCAATCTCAAGAATGAATGACTATGTTTGTAGAAACAAGGGGGTATGTTAGTAGGAACAAGGGGTATGTTAGTAGGAATAAGACTATGAATACTGTGAGTAACGTAATGCTAAAAACTATTAAACTATTATAATAATGATAAAAACTCTTGAAGAACATGTCGGCATTCAGTATTCTTCCTCGTGTAGTGTTCTTATACGCACCTGTATGTTTAGAAGAAAACGTACAAAAAGTTAATAATCTGTCAAAAATATATCTTATTCTACTAGTATTTAAAAATGGGGGATTTTGTAACTATGGCTGAGTTCTATCGACGGCACAAAGTAAAGCACCCTTCATTTCCTCAGTGTTATTAGCCGTTTTTGTTGAAAATTTACTGTGAAAGAGCGCCGTGCGCGGAAGATTGCGGTTTGCTGGCACCCTCCCTCCCCGCCGAAGTTATAGAACAGTCCCGGAAGGCAACCACGTGACCAGGTCGGCCATGTTGAAATCGAGACGCCGCGGCCGGGGCGTGATAGTGGCGTACATTTTGCCAAAAAAAAGGTACTTTACAAGCTTGTAAAGCACGGAAACTTCGCAGACATACATGGGACACCTATTTGAAAATGTTTGTGGTGGTGGATTTTGCCGCCGTTGCGCGAGGGCCGATATTTTGCAAGGAATAGTGGTCATTCTACAAAAAGTCAAAAGTGAGTGGTCATTCTACAAAAAGTCAATGTATTACTGTCAACTTCGATTTATACAACTTCGGATCGATGGATTTGCTTCAAACTTCATATGAATAAATGGGAGCACAATCTGGGCATGACCATGTAAAAAAAATTCAGATTGGTGCGACGAGGACGGCCCCAGAGTGGTTATTAGTGGTCATTCTACAAAAAGTCAATCCCGGGTTTTTATCCAACTCATGACACAATACTCGTGTTGCCACATCACAAGGTAGAATTAGTAAGGGACGTCTGTGCTGGTTGAGTCCTTGGTTTAGTCCCGTACGCGTCTGGTCGGTGGGTTGTTGTGAGACTTTGGTGTCCATTTTCAGATTTTCCCGCCGTATTTCCCGAAAGTTTGTTGACTTGGAGCTTTGAGATGGGACGACCGGCCGTGTCTGTGGTGTCTGGCTGCCTCGCCGTCAGTATTTTGATGACTTTGGGGCAGATTTGGAGGATAGGCTTGCTGTCGAGTGAACAGTTCCGCCGCCAAGTTGTGACGTCAACACCGCTCTCCGCTACCGGTTCACAACTTGTACTGTCTGCTGTTGGAAGGTACTTACCTTTTGTGTCTTCATCATTCCTGTTTTTGTATAGATCTAAAAGCAATCTCGTGTTTTTGACATTTGCAAATTTTTCTAAAACCAATTCAAGAAATACTGTATTTGCTTAATACAAATTCCACTATATGGTGTCATACGTATATGCTGATATCCCGATTGGAGTCTGTAAATTTTAAAACATTCGCGTAAAAGACAGTTATAACTTTCCAACTTTGATTCATGTCACTTTAGATCAATTTATCCAATGATCAACCATCCTAACACATTAACAGCATCCTGATCGGAGCTTCTGTCGACAGACAGACTCCGATCGGGATCTCTACCTGTTGAATGACTGGTTCTACCAGATCGGAGTCTCTACCCTAGCTGACATTCATATATTTCAGTCTCCCCATTTTATCCTCTAGATTAACCCAGAGTCGCGCGGTGTTGAACGACACTGACGATAGCAACACTAAGACGTTTTCCGGTAACGCCGATGCGGTGGTGAACAACAGCGACATTATCAAGTTGTACAGTACCACCAGAGTCGTGCACCCTCCACCGACAATACTACAACTACTGAACAACATCCAGGCACACAGGTGGACGTTTAACGACAGCGCTATTGAGAATCTCAGGTAGGTTAAGGTTAAAATAATGGTTTTTCTGTTAATTTTACCAAAATTAAAGAGGTTGAACGTTTGAGACATGCAGTCTTGTGGGGAACAGCGGGCTGCTCACAGGGAGTGGGTGTGGCCGGGAGATTGACAAGTCTGACTTCATCATCAGGTACAGTTTGCCCCCAGTCTCCCGTCAGGTGGCAAGGTGACAGTCTTAAAGGTGGATTGTTTAATTAGAATCTAGAGGTCTAAAAATCTATGATCAACGGTTTACTTATAAATCTAAAAGTCTAAAAAAAACCTAGGGTTGTTATCTCCATGAAAAATGGAGATATTGTTTTGGGTCTGTCTGTCTGTGTGTGTGTCTGTGTGTGTGTGTGTGTGTGTGTGTGTGTTTCCGCCATCTACTAGTGAGCATAACTTATAAGAACGCCTTTATGGATGGTGATGATATTTGGTATGTAGGTACGTCTTAGGAAGACAAAGGTCAAGGTCAAATCTGGGCCTCCTGGTGGCTGACCTTGGTACTGCAGAATGTCTACATGGTTGTTTAGCTATAAAGTTAGAATCTAAAAGTCTAGGGTTGTTCACTTATAATTAGAATCTAAGAGCCTAAAAGTCTTAAAATCTAAAACCCAAAGGTTCTTGGGTAATGAAAAAGGGTGAAATATTTTCCAGTGAAAAGGGAGTAGAGAATCTTTCGTATTATAGAATCACTCGTGCATGGTTAACGTTAAACGATTTTCCTTTGACGACGAGAAGAGTTATTGCCCCACATAAACTCCAGATTTATTCAAATATATACTCTGAACCCGTCCATTGAAATCCGTCCCTACAGGATATAAAATCTTAAAAACGTGCATCTAATGTTTCCCTGCCCCGGACAGGTTCAACATGCCTTCTGTGATCTCCCACTGGAGAGAAGACATCGGAACACGGACTCATCTAGTCACCACCAACGTGCACACCATCCTCAGCAAGTAAGTGTTCGGTGCGGCGCGGTCACATTCGTCGTAGGTTGTCGTACGATTTTGATGCCGTAGAATTTTAAGGCAGTCTTTTTCGTAAAGCCCCTGTCACACATAGACAGATATGGCCTCCCGAACACTGCCAAACTCACCCCAACCATGGTTAGGAGTAGCCTGGGGCAAGGTCGGTAGTGGTTGAATAGCGTTCGGCGAGGTTGGTTACTCTCTGTTCGCCTGAACCAGCCGATTGTTTCAAAATGTTTAAAGCATTCGGGTGTGGACGGGAGATTCGGCCGTGGTTGGTTGGTGTTCGGGACTAGATCAGCAGTGGTTGGGGCGTGTTCGGGGGTCAAACTCAACTTGATTTAACTCAAATTGATTCGATTCGTATAAAAGGTAGGCGTGGCCCAAACCTGGTCAGACTGCTCCCTAACTTCAACCAACCTTGGTTAGCTGGTGTTCGGGGGGACTGGAAGGTTTTGAGTGTGTGACAGGGGCTTTACAAGAGAGCTGAAGGCACTGCACACATGCATGACTAGCCAAGGAATACCGCAGTTTGCGTTCGTAAGACGATTAATGAGAATCATTTTCACACCTCAGATTCCACCAGCATCACACCATGGACTGGACCCAAGCATTCCGGAACTTCATCCGGAACTGTAACCTCCAGTCCACCCACATCTTCACCTTCCCCTTCAACGTCAGAGGAAACGGAGACTTCTTCTTAGATTTCCAAGAAGGGCTGAAGAGAAACGGGATAAGGAACCAGGTGTTGATGAACCACCCCGACCACCGGCGGCTCGTGTCCGAGTTCTGGGCGAAGGAGGGTCTGAATGAACCCACCCCTACTTCTGGTAAGTGCGTTGCACAACGTCGCATAACACGGTAGCGGGAGCATGTTTTTTTCCCATATATTTAAATGAGCATTTGTAAATAACCTGTATAATTACATGTAAATATACATAATGCTTATTTAAATATATAGGAAAATACCATGCTCCCGCTACCCATCACACAGTATTTATGAGCGAACCCCGTCAGTAGTCCAGGATAAAAGATACGAAAAACGGACGTTCTGCTGCAGTACCAAGGTCAGCCAGTAGGACGCCCAAATTCGACCTTGACCTTTGTCTTCCTGAGACATACCCACATACCAAATGTCATGACAATCCATTAAGACCTTCTTAAGTTATGCTTAACAAAAACATTCGGAAACACACATACATGTATAGACCAAAAACAACACCTCCATTTTTCATGGAACAACACAATTCCTTTCTATCTGCAGGTTTCTACCTCGTGTCGGCCGCGCTGGCCTTCTGCAAGCACGTCCGCATCTTCGGGTTCTGGCCTTTCCTAACGGACCGGCAGGGGGCGAAGGTGAACTACCACTACACGCTGAATTACCTGCACCGGGACGGCGGCCTGACCAACTGGAACCACAGGATAGACAGGGAATTCTTCAAGCTTGTAGAGTTGTACAGAGATGGAATCGTGGAACTGGTTACGGACAATTGCAGATGATGTGTACGTCCTTTGTAGTTGTAGTTAGTATGCAGTTCTGTGGTTGTACGTTCTATTATGTGTGTATTGTAATCAGCGACATGTACAAATATGCACTTCTCGAACACCAACCCAGCACCAGCCAACCATGGCCGAACATCCCGTCCACACACGGATGTTTTAAACATTTTGAAACCTTCGGCTGGTGTAGCGGAACAGTAGCCGACCTGGCCAAACACCAGCTGACCACATCCGACCTTGCTGCTTCCGACCTACTCCTAACCATGGTTGTGGGAAGTTCGTATATTCGGCTATATGTGTCAGGGGCTTAAGATATCAAACGTAAAAACGCCCCATGAAAACCATGCACACAGACAGGGTACACGCGCACGGAAAAGTAGCTTTGGTAGCTATCCTTCTTTTTCTTCGAAAGCACATTGAATTCCGTCTCAGCGCTGTCATTGTCCCAAAGCTACGAATGATGCTGCAATAAAAAGCGTTAGCGTATTTTAGACCTTTGATTCCTCATTGAATGGATGTGTTATTCGGTACATAAAACTATTACAAAATTTTCGCTTCACGTGTTATTTCGTTTTCAACATAAATGCTTGGCTAGGAATTGAGAACGTAATCAAAATCTGCTCTACATATTTTCCTTAGATCAAAGGTTTGAAAGAATATTAAACCGCTTTGATTTGTCCGATTCCAGAGAAAAATTATATTGAAATGATTGCTTTCTTCATATTAATGGCCCAGGGCTGTTTCCTGTAGCTATAAATATAATTCTAGCCTCAGAAAAACAAACTGGTATTTAGGTCGTAAAGTGCAATGTACGCAAAGCACGTTAATATGAATGTACGCAAACCACGGCAGTGGGTTGTTGATTCACTGTGTCTTGGGCAGGCGGAGCCCATCCCTTTCCTTCTACTGCCTTTTACCTCCCAGAAAGACGTCAAGTACTCATTTTACATCTGAGTGGAGTGAAGAAAGCAGTGTTAAGTGCCTTTCCCAATGACTCAACGCACGACGTCTCGATCTCGTGTCCGCCAGCCAGCCTGGCCTGGCCTCTCGGCCATTCGACGCCACACCCGATGTAGCGAAGACCACTAGGAACAAGGACGTCATCGGCATATAGAAAAGG
Organism: Branchiostoma floridae x Branchiostoma japonicum; assembly: GCA_013266295.2. NCBI lineage: Eukaryota > Metazoa > Chordata > Leptocardii > Amphioxiformes > Branchiostomatidae > Branchiostoma > Branchiostoma floridae x Branchiostoma japonicum. The sequence goes on from CM023825.1 coordinate 28,801,403, forward strand.
AACAAGGCAAGCCTTTCTATTCCTCAATAAATCTTCAGGCATTTCTTAACTACGTAACTGTATAGGTGATGACTTTCTAAGATGATGATACACGAGGCATGCAGTTAGATCGGACCAAGCCGGCTCGGTAGATCTTTATCTGAGCAAGATGTAGCTCAAGGCTGAAAAGGGCATAACTCTAAGATGACGACCACAAGACGCGGAAGTTGGTTCACTCTAGTGGTGCTAGTTGTGACATGGAATGGAGGTTCTGCAGCCTTAAATAACCCAGATTGCTGCAAAGGAGAACTCGGTATCTACGCACCATTCCTGACTTGCAGGACGGCCTGTTCTTTCCGCCGTATCCCCGCGCCATTGCCGTCAAATCTGGTAAGCTTGTCGATAGAGCGACAGGATATCAAGAACATCAAGGCAGGAGATTTTCATCGTCATGAGGTTTTGAAGAGGCTGTATATCAAGCACAGTAACGTTGTGGTGCTACAACCAGGAGCCTTTGAAAGCTTGCCTTCCATTACAACACTAGATCTTCGTTCTAACAAGGTAAGGCGATTGGAAGCAGATACTTTCAAGGGTCTGGTCCGGCTTGTTGATTTAGATTTGGAAGATAACGAGATCCATCACATCGACAGAAAGGCTTTCGTCGGGCTCGTCAGACTACGGAGACTGGGTCTTGAATGGAACTGCCTTTCTAGCATTCCCCAAGGGATTTCGTCAACTATGAAGCTATCGCTCGAACTCATGGGTAACCCTATCACGTCGATCCCAGATGTTGATGAACTACGCCACATCGGCGGACTAGATTTGCTTATAACCAAGTTCACTGAGTTGCAGTGCGACTGCAAGCTGAGAGAAGTCAAGAGATGGCTTCTTGAAAATGTACATTTGAGATCATGGTACATCGGGTGCAAGGTCAATGCCACTGTAGCGTATGTTCGGCGTATGGATTGGGAGGATCTCAGGTGTGGCTCACCTGACGTGTCCGTTACCTTAGACACACGTGCTGCCACAGGTAACGCTTCTTTCACCTGCCGGACAGACTGTCAGGAAGGTCTGAAGTTCGCGTGGATCACACCGAGTGGAGACTACAGACCCCCGAGCTACGAGTACTCTAAGAACTACACGCACGTCAGCAACTCGTCTTGCAAAGGCTCGCCTGTCACAAGGTTGGAAACCAGGAGGATGTGTTACTCCGTGTTGAACGTCCCTGGGGCCGGTGGTGACGTAGAGGGTACCTACACGTGTCTGGCGACAGCTGACCATACGGACAACGCGAGCGCATCCGCCGTACTGACCGTCAGTAGTGGCACGACAGAGAAAAGTACCACCAGAGCGTACAGCCCGGAGTTTCAGACAACAGTCAGGGTCGTCACACCGCCCGATAGAGGTTTGTTTGTTTATTTGTTTTTTTATTCAGATGTCAATTTCTATACATTACTTTTCTTGTTTTTTTATTCAGATGTCCATTTTTATACATTACTTTTCTTCCTGAATTTCATAGTAAAATAATACAAAGTATAACAACGGAAACATACAAATATAAACTTGAATTAACAAAAATAACTTTTATTTAAGGTGTTGGAGAGGAGACGGAGACAGCAAACCGCCCAGACGTTGAGCTGTCCACTACTCAGCTCGTGCTTGTTGGCCTGGGCTCTTTCTGCGGATATTCTGTTATTTTCGTGGTGATAGCTGCTTGTGGGAGCTGGTGTCACGGTAAAAAAGCCCGTCAGGCGGACAGAGCCAACGGAGGAAGGGACGCTGCAGGCGGACACAACGGAACGGCTGATGCTAGAGGCGGTCACTACGAAAATGACGACCAGTTTTCTGACACCAATGGAGACTCAAGAGCCCATCATGAGAACGACGATCAGTTTTCTGACACAGCAGGTGCTACAGGCGGTCACTACGAAAACGACGACCAAGTTTCAGACGCGAACGGGGAATCAGGACGTCATTATGAGAACGACGATGAGTTGTCAGACACTGGAGGTCACTACGAAAACGAGGACCAGTTTTCGGACACGAACAGAGACTCGGGAGGCCATTATGAGAATGACGACGAGTTTTCAGACACTGAAGGGGCTAAGGGCGGTCACTACGAAAACGACGACCAGTTCTCAGACACCGAAGGGACCAGAGAAGCACACTACGAAAACGACGACCAGTTCTCTGACGAAGACGCGAATAGGAACTCCCACAAGTCAGCCCCAGGCCAACTGGCCAGCAGCTGCAGGGCACCAGGGAAAACATCCTCCGCTGCTAGAGCCAAAAGGAACAGGCGTCGTCACAACAAGAGGGACTTGGTCAAAACAAGAGCAACGTCAAACAACAAAACGACGGTTTCAAGCATTGTTGCTTTTCATGCCGAGGCACAAGCAGGTGAACACTACGACAACGAAAGTAAAGGCGGTGAACGAAACCTCAGCGACAGCAACGCTAGGACAGCGTCAGACAACGGGGCATGTGGTGACAAAGAACTGACAGATGGACACTACGACAACGACAAGACCGCCAGAGGGTCGGCCAGTAAAACCGATGATGACAGTGACTCATCAGATCACGACTATATGTCGTTACCAGAGAACAGAGTGGTGGGACGAGAGGTTGGACATGAAGAGGATAACGATCCTGTCTCCACTTCTGCAAGTGCCTCTGAAGTATCAGAGAATGAGTATGTGACGCTGCCTGGTACGGAAAATGACGGCGAGAACTCTGACCACACTTATGTGACGCTTCCTGGCACGGAAAATGACGGCGAGAACTCTGACCACACTTATGTGACGCTTCCTGGTACGGAAAATGACGGCGAGAACTCTGACCACACTTATGTGACGCTTCCTAGTACGGAAAATGACGGCGAGAACTCTGACCACACTTATGTGACTCTTCCTGGTACGGAAAATGACGGCGAGAACTCTGACCACACTTATGTGACGCTTCCTGGTAAGGAAAATGACGGCGAGAACTCTGACCACACCTACAGTGTGACGATTCCTGGGACGAAAAATGCCGACGAGAACTCTGACCACACGTATGTGACGCTTCCTGACACAGAAAAGCCTACAGAACTACAAAAGAAAAGAGAACAGGAAGACGGACAAATTTCTTCAGACTATGCCACTACTTTGTCCGACTGGAATGGCCCTGATCACGATTATGTGACTGTTCCTGAAACGGACATTGCTGATGAACAGCAAGGCGAAACGGATGTGGAAAAAAAGAACAAGCGTCAGACCTAGCCAAGCAGCACTCGTCATACTCTGATCACGGTTTTCGACTTAAGAACTGAGAATGGAGAATGGAGGGCAATCTTTGTTGCGTTTTGTAAACTAGTCTCTCACTTCGAGAAAGACAATTGTTCAAATCTTCATTACAAAAAGTAGAAAAAGTTGTAGTTGGTCTATATAAATTTAATATTTTATTCTTAATTTCTTTGTACTGTAGCAGCTGCATTTAAATCGTCTGTGTCAAACCCAGTTAGCTAACAGTTCTAATCTGAGCATAGAACTGAATCTTGGACACACCTGCGATTGATGAAAACATGATTGGCTGTATGGTGATTGTTTGTAAGGCTATACAAAGCATGCCGCACATTTCCAAACCGTGCAGTCAGATTGATATTAGAAACTGTTTGTACCAGTCATTCCAGCAATGTTGTATCTGCGTCAACAGTTGTTTTCGTCTCCATAGAAACGCCGTGAAAACTCATTTGTATCAAGAATGTTACATTTTATTAGAAAGTAGCACTGCATACAGGATCAAACGGTTACACCGATATATAGTTCTTCATGCAGTTTGAGAAACATGACTCAATCTGAAAGACTGTATATTTGATTTGTATATTCATGCGCACACGATATTTGGTAGCTTTATTTTACTTATGTAAACACCTCTATCGATATTATAGATACATTGTGATATTTCTTACAGCACTGTCCATATATACTAGTATTTGATCACTTCGTTTTTCAGCATTGACCAGTTCACGAAAAAATCTATGATTGTTTTAAAATATTGGTCTTACTGATTAGAGTTTAACTATACAACGTGCGACGTCATGAATGGCGTTGTGAATAAAGTTATGTATGCACAATATTTTCTTGACTTTCGTGACGTCACCTCATACTAGCTAAACTTGCGTCAAATGTCACTGCCAACCAAGCCCCGACCTACTCCCGAACACCAACCCAGCAACAGCCAACCATGGCCGAACCTCCCGTCCACACACGGATGTTTTAATTAAACATTTTGAAACCTTCAGCTAGAGCAGCCGAACAGTAGCCGACCTGGCCGAACACCAGCCAACCACAGCCGACCTTGCTTCCGGCCTACTCCTAACCATGGTTGTGGGAAGTTCGTATATTCGGCTATGTGTGTCAGGGGCTTAAGATATCAAACGTAAAAACGCCCCATGAAAACCATGCGCACAGACAGGGTACACGTGCACGGAAAAGTAGCTTTGGTAGCTATCCTTCTTTTTCTTCGAAAGCACATTGGGAAGTAGAATGCTGTTATAAAAAGGAAGAGTGGTCCAATCTCTATTATTCATGAGAAAGACAAATTAAGTCGAACCCCGTCGAATTCCGTCTCAGCGCTGTCATTGTCCCAAAGCTACGAATGATGCTGCAATAAAAAGCGTTAGCGTATTTTAGACCTTTGATTTCTCATTGAATGAATGTGTGATTCGGTATATAAAACTATTACAAAATTTACGCTTCACGTGTTATTTTGTTTTCAATATAAACGCTTGGCTAGGAATTGAGAACGTAATCAAAATCTGCTCTACATATTTTCCTTAGATCAAAGGTTTGAAAGAATATCAAACCGCTTTGATTTGTCCGATTCCAGAGAAAAATTATATTGAAATGATTGCTTTCTTCATCTTAATGGCCCAGAGCTGTTTCCTGTGGCTATAAATATAATTCTAGCCTCAGAAAAACAAACTGGTATTTAGGTCGTAAAGTGCAATGTACGCAACCCACGTTAAAATGAATGTATGCAAACCACGCCTGAACAGTCGCACTCATTTATAAGATTTCTACCGTCCGTAAAGGTAGTCCTTTAGCCTTTTTGATGCCGTAGAGGCAGTGGGGTGTTGATTCACTGTGTCTTGGGCAGGCGGAGCCCATCCCTTTCCTTCTACTGCCTTTTACCTCCCAGAAGGAAGTCAAGTACTCATTTTACATCTGAGTGGAGTGAAGAAAGCAGTGTTAAGTGCCTTTCCCAATGACTCAACGCACGACGTCTCGATCTCGTGTCCGCCAGCCAGCCTGGCCTAGCCTCTCGGCCATTCGACGACGCCACACCCGATGTAGCGAAGACCACTAGGAACAAGGACGTCATCGGCATATAGAAAAGGAACAAGGCAAGTCTTTCTATTCCTCATTGACTCTTCAAGCATTTCTTGACTGCGTAACTGTATAGGTGATGACTTTGGCTGTAGCTCAAGACTGAAAAGGGCACAACTCTAAGATGGCGACAACAAGACACGGAAGTTGGTTCACTCTAGTGGTGCTAGTTGTGACATGGAATGGAGGTTGCGCAGACTCAATCCTAGATTGCTGCGAAGGCGATCTTGGTTTCTACGCACCATTCCTGAATTGTTGGACGGCCTGTTCTTTCCGCCGTATCCCCGCGCCATTGCCGTCAAATCTGACAACCTTGTGGATAGAGCGACAGGACATCGCGAACATCAAGGCAGGTGATTTTCCCCGTCATGAGGTTTTGAAGAGGCTGTATATCAAGAACAGTAACGTTGTGGTGCTACAACCAGGGGCCTTTGGAAACTTGCCATCCTTGGAGACACTAGATCTTCGTTCTAACAAGGTAAGGCGATTGGAGGCAGAGACTTTCAAGGGTCTGATCCGGCTATCTTATCTAAACCTGGGTGACAACGAGATCCATCACATCGACAGAAAGGCTTTTGTCGGGCTCGTCAGACTACGAAGACTGGATCTAGGTAGGAACTGCCTTTCTAGCATTCCCCAAGGGATTTCGTCAACTATGAAGCTATCGCTCGAACTCATGGGTAATCCTATCACGTCGATCCCAGATGTTGATGAACTACGCCACATCGCCAGACTAAAGTTGCCTATAACAGAGTGGACTGAGTTGCAGTGCGACTGCAAGCTGAGAGAAGTCAAGACATGGCTTCTTGAGAATGCACATTTGAGATGGTACATCGGGTGCAAGGTCAATGCCACTGTAGCGTATGTCCGGCGTGTCAATTGGGAGGATCTCAGGTGTGGCTCACCTGACGTGTCCGTTACCTTAGACACACGTGCTGCCACAGGTAACGCTTCTTTCACCTGCCGGACAGACTGTCAGGAAGGTCTGACGTTCGCGTGGATCACACCGAGTGGAGACTACAGTCCCCCGAGCTACGAGTACTCTAAGAACTACACGCACGTCAGCAACTCGTCTTGCAAAGGCTCGCCTGTCATAAGGTTGGAAACCAGGAGGATGTGTTACTCCGTGTTGAACGTCCCTGGGGCTGGTGGTGACGTAGAGGGTACCTACACGTGTCTGGTGACAGCTGACCATACGGACAACGCGAGCGCATCCGCCGTACTGACCGTCAGTAGTGGCACGACAGAGAAAAATACCACCAGAGCGTACAGCCCGGAGCTTCAGACAACAGTCAGGGTCGTCACACCGCCCGATAGAGGTTTGTTTGTTTACTTGTTTTTTATTTAGATGTCCATTTTTTATACATTACTTTACTTTTCTTCCTGAATTTCATAGTAAAATTATACAAAGTATAGCAACGGAAACATACAAATATAAACTTGAATTAACAAAACTTTTATTTAAGGTGTTGGAGAGGAGACGGAGACAGCAAACCGCCCGGACGTTGAGCTGTCCACTACTCAGCTCGTGCTGGTGGGTCTGGGCTCTTTCTGCGGATATTCTGTTATTTTCGTGGTGGTAGCTGCTTGTGGGAGTTGGTGTCATGGTAAAAAAGCCCGTCAGGCGGACAGAGCCAACAGAGGAAGGGACGCTGAAGACGGACACAACGGAACCGATGACACGGGTAATGCCAGAGGCGGTCACTACGAAAATGACGACCAGTTTTCTGACACCAATGGAGGCTCAAGAGCCCATTATGAGAACGACGATCAGTTTTCTGACACAGCAGGTGCTAGAGGCGGACACTACGAAAACGACGACCAAGTTTCAGACACAAACGGGGACTCGGGACGCCATTATGAGAACGACGACGAGTTGTCAGACACAGGAGGCCACTACGAAAACGACGACCAGTTTTCTGATAACGACGGAGCAAGAAACGGTCACTATGAAAACGACGACCAGTTTTCGGACACGAACGGAGACTCGGGAGGCCATTATGAGAACGACGACGAGTTTTCAGACACTGAAGGGGCTAAAGGCGGCCACTACGAAAACGAGGACCAGTTCTCGGACACCGAAGAGACCAGAGAAACACACTACGAAAACGACGACCAGTTCTCTGATGAAGACGCGAGTAGGAACTCCCACAAGTCAGGCCCAGGCCAGCTGGCCAGCGGGGCACCAGGGAAAACATCCTCCGCTGTGAGCAAAAGGAACAGGCGTCGTCACAAGAGGGGCTTAGTCAAAACAAGAGCAACGTCAAACAACAAAACGGCCGCGGCTGTTGCAAGCATTGTTGCTTTTCATGCCGAGGCACAAGCAGGTGGACACTACGACAACGAAAGTAAAGGCGGTGGACGAAACCTAGGCGACAGCAACGCTAGGACAGCGTCAGACAACGGGGCATGTGGTGACAAAGAACTGACAGATGGACACTACGACAACGACAAGACCGCCGAAGGTTCGGCCAGTAAAACCGATGATGACAGTGACTCATCAGATCACGACTATATGTCGTTACCAGAGAACAGAGTGGTGGGACGAGAGGTTGGACACGAAGAGGATAACGATCCTGTCTCCACTTCTGCAAGTGCCGGTGAAGTATCAGAGAACGAGTATGTGACGCTCCCTGGTGCGGAAAATGACGGCGAGAACTCTGACCACACTTATGTGACGCTTCCTAGTACGGAAAATGACGGCGAGAACTCTGACCACACCTACAGTATGACGATCCCTGGGACGAAAAATGCTGGTGAGAACTCTGACCACACCTATAACGTGACGATCCCTGGGATGGAAAATGCCGGTGAGAACTCTGACCACACATACAATATGACGCTTCCTGACACAGAAAAGCCTACAGAACTACAAAAGAAAGGAGAACAGGAAGACGGACAAATTTCTTCAGACTCTGCCACTACTTTGTCCGACTGGAATGACACTGATCACGATTATGCGACTGTTCCTGAAACGGACATTGCTGATGAACAGCAAGGCGAAACGGATGTGGAAGAAAAGAACAGGCGTCAGACCTAGCCAAGCAGCACTCGTCAAACTCTGATCACGGTTTCCGACTTAAGAACTGTATGGGAGAAGCAGTATGGACATCTGATTATACTGTCGTAAAATGCAAGGACAGAGACATCCAGATATCCTGATCCTAGCGTTTTACCGTTTATTTCAAATAACAATTCTGTCATCAAAATTTGAACAGTGAGAATGGAGGGAAAACTTTGTTGCCGTTTTGTAAATTAGCTGCATTTAAATTGTCTGTGTCAGACCCAATGAAATAACGGTTCTAATCTGAGCATAGAACTGAATCTTGGACACACCAGCGATTGATGTGAAGATGATTGGCTGTATGGTGATTGTTTGTAGGGTTAAACAAAGCATGCCGCACATTTCCAAACGGTGCAGTCAGATTGATATTAGAAACTGTTTGTACCAGTCATTCCAGCAATGTTGTATCTGCGTCAACAGTTGTTTTCGTCTCCATAGAAACGCTGTGTGTCGTGAAAACTCATTTGTATGAAGAATGTAACATTAGAAAGTAGCACCGGATACAGGATCAAACGGTTACACCGATAAATAGTTCTTCATGCAGTTTGAGAAACATGACTCGATCTGGAAGACTGTACATGTATATTTGATGTGTATATTCATTCGCACACGATATTAGTAGCTTTATTGGTAGCTTTATTTTACTTATGTAAACACCTCTATCGATATTATAGATACATTGTAATATTTCTTGCAGCACTGTTCATATATATTTGATCACTTCCTTTTTCAGCATTGACCACTTCACGAAAATGTTTTAAAACATTGGTCTTACTGATTAGAGTTTAACTATACAACATGTGATGTCATAAATGACGTTGTGAATAAAGTTATCTATGCACAATATTTTCTTGACTTTCGTGACGTCACCTCATACTAGCTAAACTTGAGTCAAATGTCACTGCCAACCACGCCCCGACATACTCTCGAACCCAGCACCAGCCAACCATGGCCGAACCTCCCATCCACACACGGATGTTTTAATTAAACATTTTGAAACCTTCGGCTGGCGCAGCCGAACAGTAGCCGATCTGGCCGAACACCAGCCAACCACAGCCGACCTTGCTCCCGGCCTACTCCTAACCATGGTTGTGGGAAGTTCGTATATTCGGCTATGTGTGTCAGGGGCTTAAGATATCAAACGTAACAACGCCCTATGAAAACCACGCGTACAGACAGTGTACACGTGCACGGAAAATTAGCTTTGGTAGCTATCCTTCTTTTTCTTCGAAAGCACATTGGGAAGTAGAATGCTGTTATAAAATGAAAGAGTGGTCCAATCTCTATTATTTATGAGAAAGACAAATTAAGTCGAAACCCGTCGAATTCCGTCTCAGTGCTGTCATTGTCCCAAAGCTACGATGATGCTGCAATAAAAAGCGTTAGCGTATTTTAGATCTTTGATTTCTCATTGAATGAATGTGTGATTCGATATATAAAACTATTACAAAATTTACGCTTCACGTGTTATTTCGTTTTCAATATAAACGCTTGGCTAGGAATTGAGAACGTAATCAAAATCTGCTCTACATATTTTCCTTAGATCAAAGGTTTGAAAGAATATCAAACCGCTTTGATTTGTCCGATTCCAGAGAAAAATTATATTGAAATGATTGCTTTCTTCATCTTAATGGCCCAGAGCTGTTTCCTGTGGCTATAAATATAATTCTAGCCTCAGAAAAACAAACTGGTATTTAGGTCGTAAAGTGCAATGTACGCAACCCACGTTAATATGAATGTACGCAAACCACGCCTGAACAGTCGCACTCATTTATAATGTTTCTACCGTCCGTAAAGGTAGTCCTTTAGCCTTTTTGATGCCGTAGAGGCAGTGGGTTGTTGATTCACTGTGTCTTGGGCAGGCGGAGCCCATCCCTCTTCTTCTACTACCTTTTATCTCCCAGAAAGAAGTCAAGTACTCATTTTACATCTGAGTGGAGTGAAGAAAGCAGTGTTAGTGTCTTTCCCAATGACTCAACGTACGACGTGTCGATCTCGTGTCTGCCAGCCAGCCTGGCCTAGCCTCTCGACCATTCGACGCCACACCCGATGTAGCGAAGACCACTAGGAACAAGGACGTCATCGGCATATAGAAAAGGAACAAGGCAAGCCGTTCTATTCCTCAATAAATCTTCAGGTATTTTTTGACTACGTAACTGTATAGGTGATGACTTTCTAAGATGATGATACACGAGGCAGTTAGATCAGACCAAGCCGGCTCGGTAGATCTTTATCTGAACAAGATGTAGCTCAAGGCTGAAAAGGGCATAACTCTTAAGATGACGACCACAAGACACGGAAGTTGGTTCACTCTAGTGGTGCTACTTGTGACATGGAATGGAGGTTGCGCAGCCTCAATCCTAGATTGCTGCAAAGGTGATCTCGGTTCCTACGCACCATTCCTGACTTGCAGGACGGCCTGTTCTTTCCGCCGTATCCCCGCACCATTGCCATCAAATCTGGCAGGCTTGTGGATAGAGCAACATGATATCGCGAACATCAAGGCAGGAGATTTTCCCCGTCTTGAGGTTTTGAAGAGGCTGTATATCAGGAACAGTAACGTTGTGGTGCTACAACCAGGGGCCTTTGAAAGCTTGCCATCAATGACGACACTAAATCTGTATTCTAACAAGATAAGGCGATTAGAGGCAGAGACCTTCAAGGGTCTGATCCGGCTATCTTATCTAAACTTGGGTGACAACGAAATTCACCACATCGACAGAAGGGCTTTTGTCGGGCTCGTCAGACTACGAACACTGGATGTAGGTAGGAACTGCCTTTCTAGCATTCCCCAAGGGACTCCGTCAACCATGAAGTTATCGCTTAGAGGTAACCCTATCACGTCGGTCCCAGATGTTGATGAACTACGCCACATCGCCAGACTAGATTTGCCTATAACAGAGTGGACTGAGTTGCAGTGCGACTGCAAGCTGAGAGAAGTCAAGACATGGCTTCTTGAGAATGCACATTTGAGATGGTACATCGGGTGCAAGGTCAATGCCACTGTAGCGTATGTCCGGTATGTGGATTGGGAAGATTTCAGGTGTGCCTCACCTGACGTGTCCGTTACCTTAGACACACGTGCTGCCACAGGTAACGCTTCTTTCACCTGCCGGACAGACTGTCAGGAAGGTCTGAAGTTCGCGTGGATCACACCGAGTGGAGGCTACAGACCCCCGAGCTACGAGTACTCTAAAAACTACACGCACGTCAGCAACTCGTCTTGCAAAGGCTCGCCTCTCACAAGGTTGGAAATCAGGAGGATGTGTTACTCTGTGTTGAACGTCCCTGGGGCTGGTGGTGACGTAGAGGGTACCTACACGTGTCTGGTGACAGCTGACCATACGGACAACGCGAGCGCATCCGCCGTACTGACCGTCAGTAGTGACACGACAGAGAAAAGTACCACCAGAGCGTACTGCCCGGAGCTACACACAACAGTCAGGGTCGTCACACCGCCCGATAGAGGTTTGTTTGTTTACTTGTTTTTATTTAGATGTCCATTTTTTATACATTACTTTTCTTCCTGAATTTCATAGTAAAATAATACCAAGTATAACAACGGAAACATACCAATATAAACTTGAATTAACAAAATAACTTTTATTTAAGGTGTTGGAGAGGAGACGGAGACAGCAAACCGCCCGGACCTTGAGCTGTCCACTACTCAGCTCGTGCTTGTTGGTCTGGGCTCTTTCTGTGGATATTTCGTTATTTTCGTGGTGATAGCTGCTTGTGGGAGCTGGTGTCACGGTAAAAAAGCCAGTCAGGCGGACAGAGCCAACACAGGAAGGGACGCTGAAGACGGACACAACGGAACCGATGACACGGGTGATGCCAGAGGCGGTCACTACGAAAATGACGACCAGTTTTCTGACACCAATGGAGACTCAAGAGCCCATTATGAGAACGACGATCAGTTTTCTGACACAGCAGGTGCTAGAGGCGGTCACTACGAAAACGACGATCAGTTTTCTGACACAGCAGGTGCTAGAGGCGGTCAATACGAAAACGACGATCAGTTTTCTGACACAGCAGGTGCTAGAGGCGGTCAATACGAAAACGACGACCAGTTTTCGGACACGAACGGAGACTCCGGAGGCCATTATGAGAACGACGACGAGTTCTCAGACACTGAAGGGGCTAAAGGCGGCCACTACGAAAACGACGACCAGTTCTCAGACACCGAAGGGACCAGAGAAGCACACTACGAAAACGACGACCAGTTCTCTGACGAAGACGCGAATATGAACTTCCACAAGTCAGCCCCAGGCCAGCTGGCCAGCGGGGCACCAGGGAAAACACCCTCCGCCGCGAGAGCCAAAAGGAACAGACGTCGTCACAACAAGAGGGGCTTAGTCAAAACAAGAGCAACGTCAAACAACAAAACGACGGTTTCGAGCATTGTTGCTTTTCATGCCGAGGCACAAGCAGGTGGACACTACGACAACGAAAGTAAAGGCGGTGGACGAAACCTCAGCGACAGCGACGCTAGGACAGCCTCAGCCAACGGGGCATGTGGTGACAAAGAACTGACAGATGGACACTACGACAACGACAAGACCGCCGAAGGTTCGGCCAGTAAAACCGATGATGACAGTGACTCATCAGATCACGACTATATGTCGTTACCAGAGAACAGAGTGGTGGGACGAGAGGTTGGACACGAAGAGGATAACGATCCTGTCTCCACTTCTGCAAGTGCCGCTGAAGTATCAGAGAATGAGTATGTGACGCTCCCTGGTACGGAAAATCACGGCGAGAATTCTGACCACACTTATGTGACGCTTCCTGGTACGGAAAATGACGGAGAGAACTCTGACCACACCTATAATGTGACGCTTCCTGGTACGGAAAATGACGGCGAGAACTCTGACCACACTTATGTGACGCTTCCCGGTACGGAAAATGACGGAGAGAACTCTGACCACACCTATAATGTGACGCTTCCTGGTACGGAAAATGACGGCGAGAACTCTGACCACACTTATGTGACGCTTCCCGGTACGGAAAATGCCGGAGAGAACTCTGACCACACTTATGTGACGCTTCCCGGTACGGAAAATGACGGAGAGAACTCTGACCACATCTATAATGTGACGATTCCTGGTACGGAAAATGACGGCGAGAACTCTGACCACACTTACAATGTGACGCTTCCTGACACAGAAAAGCCTATAGCTACAGAACAACAAATGGAAGGAGAACAGGAAGACGGACAAATTTCTTCAGACTCTGCCACTACTTTGTCCGACTGGAATGACACTGATCACGATTATGTGACTGTTCCTGAACCGGACAATGCTGATGAACAGCAAGGCGAAACGGATGTGGAGGAAAAGAACAAGCGTCAGACCTAGCCAAGCAGCACTCGTCAAACTCTGATCACGGTTTTCAACTTAAGAACTGTATGGGAGAAGCAGTATGGACATCTGATTATACTGTCGTAAAATGCAAGGACAGAGACATCCAGATATCCTAATCCTATCGTTTACCGTTTATTTCAAATAACAATTCTGTCATCAAAATTTGAACAGTGAGAATGGAGGGAAAACTTTGTTGCCGTTTTGTAAATTAGCTGCATTTAAATTGTCTGTGTCAGACCCAATGAAATAACGGTTCTAATCTGAGCATAGAACTGAATCTTGGACACACCAGCGATTGATGTGAAGATGATTGGCTGTATGGTGATTGTTTCTAGGGTTAAACAAAGCATGCCGCACATTTCCAAACGGTGCAGTCAGATTGATATTAGAAACTGTTTGTACCAGTCATTCCAGCAATGTTGTATCTGCGTCAACAGTTGTTTTCGTCTCCATAGAAACGCTGTGTGCCGTGAAAACTCATTTGTATCAAGAATGTTACATTTTATTAGAAAGTAGCACTGGATACAGGATCAAGCGGTTAAGGCAATATTTATTTCTTCTTGCAGTTTGAGAAACATGCCTTGATCTGGAAGACTGTGTGTTTCAATCTACAGAAAGGAAGCTTACACCACTTTGCAATAACAGCGATGTAGTTTCTTTATAATAAGTACTTACCATTGACACATAGTTACTTATTATGGACAAGAACTAAAGTTTTTGTTAAAAAAGAAATTTGTTACACCATGCTATTGTGATATTACATTTGTTACACCGCATGACACTATGTGAACGTTTGTTACCCCCATGATACTATGTGAACTCCAATAAAGACCATGGCTTGGGACCAGGGGAGCTGTTACAAAATAACCTATCTTTCCATTCGGCCTGTCTGATTACTATACCGTCCCGTAGTTAAAATAATAAATGAAATTAACTGTATGGGTTTGTACAAAATCTATTTTCCTAACAAATTAATATTCCTAATGCAACAAGTAAAATCGGCGATTTTGTACCTCCGGGTTTGTTGTAATTTCTTTTTGTATATGTTGTTTGTTATATATAGTTGATAGTGTTAAATGAAAGGTGTGTCGGGTAATGGTTGGGCGTTGGCATTGTAACTGGTAGTAAATGCAAGAGTTTCTGATGTAGCATGGTGAGATATGGAACATAACTGTTGATCGGTTTGTGTTATTTTGTAATTTTGTAGTGTGAGTAGCTTGTTATGTTATGCGTCCTTCATCAACGAACATAATTTTCTTCTAACCTATACTTAATAACGTGACGGTCTAAACTATGCCTAATCCACTATAGCGATATTACTTATGTTAACAACATATGCGGTATCTGTCTTAAATTTGAAAAACTAGCTATAAACTTTAAAGGCCATATCGTTGTAAACCTTGTAACTGATGGCCACAAAACCTCCGTCTGACGGCGGTGTTATGTTACAGTTGTTGCTATAACTGGCAACGTCCGACTGACGCTAGACTGACTGCTAATTACATCTAAGCTGACTGACGGCTAATTACATCTAAGCTGACTGACGGCTATTACATCTAAACTGACGATGTTGTGTATATAACGGTCATGATGGTGTACATATAACAGATGACTGTCTATAACATTCAACTCACATGATCATACCGCGATAAAAAAAATAACGGAATACTACCGCACGATAGTGTCAAAAACTAACATTTGAAACAACAAACCACCAACCCATTTTTATCTGCAACTTAAAACATAAACCTACAAACTTATGAAAGCCGCAAGGAACACGGAACGAAACACAGAATGACAACCAGAACAGTAAAATCAAACGTTAAAAATAACGTGTAATGCAGTAGCTAACCACTGCCGTCAACTGCGCCAAGTTGCATCTGATCGCCTACATCTGAAACAACTAATCTCCGACCCCGTCCCGCGCCTACGATCTGACTAAAACCTAATTTCTTTTTATCGGAACCACACACTCCTCTGTCAGACGCCTGATAAAAATGGACGCACCCGGCTATACCTTAACAACAGCCAAGTAATTACCGCATAACCATTTTCAGACAAAAAGGGGTGTCCAGGGGCCTCCAAAAGGTTTCATTTCCACGCCCGAAAACACATATACAACGAAAAAAAAGGAGCGTGCCACAACTGCAGCCTAACAGCAAAACGTATACCGAGTCCCACAAAAATCCGTCCACCCCACCGCGAGATATAGCTGCGAACATGAAAATGCCGACCAGACGCTCTACCCTTCCGCGGAAGGATACCTCCTTCCCCGGAGGTAACTAGACAAACCGATCGAAAAACATATCTGTTGTTTTATCTCTACTATAACTGAAAACCGAGAATTTGAATTTATCTAATGATGGTTAGTTTTATTTTGTATCTGTTAGCTGTATCTGTTCATCATGTTTTGTTGTGACCTGTACTTTGCCCAATGTGGCAAAAATGTGCAACAAAGGTCGTCATTAATTAATTAATCAACTAACTAACTAATTCATTCATTCATTCATTCAATAATTGAAACCGATTCCGTGCGCTAAAGGTTCTGGGCGAGCCTACAATGGCATGGTTACCAGGCTACTTTTGGTGGAAAGTCAGGCCACGTTTAGGCCCCGCCAACCTTTCCACACGAATCGAATAAAATTTGAGTTAAATTGAGTCAAATTTGACTTCCGACCACGCCCCTACAACTGACCTACTCCCAAACATCCAGCCAACCAGCCCCCAACCATGGCCCAACCTCCCGTCCACTCCCGAATGTTTTTAACATTTTGAAACATTCTGGCGCAGCCGAACAGTAGCCGACCTGGCCAAACACCAGCCGACCTAACCATGGTTGGGGGTAGTTCGGCAGTGTTCGGGAGGCCATATTCGGCTATGTGTGACAGGGGATTCAGAAAGGCTCGTGGAACGGCCACTCCGGCACGTAACTGACCCAGTCCAGGTGAATAAACCGGAAAGGGATGTCAAATCCTTCGATCGTCTTCTGACGTCAGCGCGAAGTCGAACACCTGGGTGTTCTCTTTGATCCTCGCCGGCGTGACACTTTTCGGGATGACGACAGTTCCGCGCTGAACTCCCCACCGAATAAGGACCTGCAAGAAAGTATTAAAAAGAAGATTTTTTATTACTAGTTATATTTCAGCCATACCATGGTATGGATGAAATATATTGTGTTCTCTCATGTTTCTTCTTCTTCTCCTCCTCCTTCTCCTCCTCCTGACATTTCGTTAAATGGATTCAACTCTGTCATTTTTCAGCCAAATGACCTGAAATTTGGCATGGAGGTAGAGTGACCAAATACCCCCGGACGTTTTTTTTTCATTTTTTTGATACAGGCCTTGAAAATTGTTTTATTTGGTTTTTTTGATCATTTTCAGGCAATAAATGTACATTTTGGGCTCTGGAGCCCTGGTACTACATCCGAATGATGCGAAATTTGGTATGAGGATACCTTGGACACGTGCCCACAGAAAGTCATTCACGTTTTTGACATACGCCACTTCAAAACTGTGTAAAATAGGGCATTTTTGCTATTTTTGGACAAAACATATACACTTTTGGCTGCTGTGCCCTAATATTGAAACCAAATGACTTGGAATTTGGTATGGGGGATCCTTGAA
Source organism: Branchiostoma floridae x Branchiostoma japonicum (assembly GCA_013266295.2). Taxonomy (NCBI): domain Eukaryota; kingdom Metazoa; phylum Chordata; class Leptocardii; order Amphioxiformes; family Branchiostomatidae; genus Branchiostoma; species Branchiostoma floridae x Branchiostoma japonicum. The sequence goes on from CM023825.1 coordinate 28,818,804, forward strand.
CACATGCCCACAGAACATCTTTCACGCTTTTGACATACACAACTTTGAAATTATGTAAAACAGGGCTTTTTGGCTATTTTTGGACAAAAAATGTACATTTTTGGCTCCTGTGTCCGATTGATAAAACCAAATGATCTGAAATTTGGTATGGAGGTGCCTTGGGCACATGCTCACAGACCATAAATCACACTTTTATCATATGCTACTTTAAAATCATAAAAATGGGACTTATTTGCTATTTTTAGACAAAAAATGTACATTTTTGGCTCCTGTGTCCTGATAGTAAAACCAAATGACCTGGAATTTGGTATGGGGGATTATTGGGCACACGCGCAAAGAAGGTTATTCACACTGTTGGCATGCACCACTTAAAATTGTGTAAAATGGGACTTTTTTGCTATTTTCAGACAAAAAATGTATATTTTTGGCTCCTGTGCCCTGGTATTAAATCCGAATGACCAGAAATTTTGTATACGGATACCTTGGACATATGCCCAAAGAACATCATTCACACTTTTGACATACACCACTTCAAAATTGTGTAAAATAGGGCATTTTTGCTATTTTCAGCCAAAAAATGTACATTTTTGGCTCATGTGCCCTGATATTAAAACCAAATAACCTCGGATTTACCATGGGGGTACCTTGGACATATGCCCACAGAACATTGTTCAAAAGTTTACTATACACCATTTTAAAATTATGTAAAATGGTACTTTTTTGCTATTTTCAGACAAAAAATGTACATTTTTGGCTCCTATGACCTGATATTAAAACCAAATAAGGAAAATCTGAGATTTTATACCTCCGGGCTTTTTATGGTATTTTCTATATGTTGTTTGTTATGTATACATCATAACAAACCCTGTAACACTGGTAACACCGACATCTACACAAAATTTAGACAAGCCGGTGGGCAACATCGATCATAAGGACGTCATCTGGCAGGCAACACCGTGTCCTGAAACTAGTGTATAATCCACAGTGCCGTTAGCTTGTGTCGTCAGCATGTGCAGTCAGCCTGTGTTGTTAACCCGCGCTGACACACGATGTTGCCAGCCTGTGCCGTCATCCGGCAGGCGCCGTCAGCCTATCGTTAGCCAGCCTGATAACACCTGATATTCCCATACGGAACAACAATGATGCCATCGCAACTACCGTCTGCAACTTAAAACATGTACCCACAAACTTATGAAATCCTATTCAATCTGCCGCAAGGAGCTCGTAATGAAACACAAAATGACAACCAGAACAGTTAAATCAGACGTTAAAAATAATGTATAATACAGTAGCGCCCGGTTACCGGTTGCATCTGATCCCTTACATCTGGAACAACTAATCTCCGACCCCATCCCGCGCCTACGATCTGACTAAAACCTAATTTTTTATCGGAACCACACACCCCTCTGTCAGACGCCTGATCTGACTAAAACCTAATTTCTTTTTATCGGAACCACACACCCTTCTGTCAGACGCCTGATAAAAATGGACCCACCCGGCTATACCTTAACAACAGCCAAGTAATTACCGCATGACCATTTTCAGGCAAAAGGGGGTGTCCAGGTGCCTCCAAAAGGTTTCATTTCCACGCCCGAAAACACATATACAACGAAAAAAAGGAACGTGCCACATCTGCAGCCTAACAGCAACACGTATACACGAGTCCCACAAAAATCCGTCCACCCCACCGCGAGATATAGCTGCGAACATGAAAATCACGACCAGTTAGTCTACCTTTCCGCGGAAGGATACCTCCTTCCCCGGAGGTAACAAACCTGAGCCATGTGAGGAAATAGGTGTCAATAATGGACACAACATTGGGCCCTGCTAGGAACCCTCAAAGGCATCCAATAGAATATCCGGGCGGCAAACCTGGATTTCCAGAGTCGATTTTTTTCTTCTGGTTATTCTTTTAATGTGGTAAGTTAAATCAACCTATCTATAGGATACTGATGTCTCTGTGGCAAAAATGAGATGTCGCTGACGGAAAAATGTTGCTTGTTTTGTATCGTAGGCTGGTTCTAGCTATTTATTGGTGGTACCCCAAAAATATAGGGACTCCTGACGTGCCTTGTTTTGGGGCTATTTCGAACACTTCAAGTATGAAATGATGACAAAAATGTGCTGCGTAATGACTTCAGAAACGGTTCAAAGTCCTATTCAGTTTCAAACTTGCTGCTTCAAGTTTTAGTTTAGTGTTCATCTGCTTCAGCCGTCTAATCTGAGCATCTTTCTCATTGCAGCTTTCACATGTGTCACGAGATTCTCCTGGTGGAATGTCATAGTCATGGTCTTGACATGAGCTGTCTGTAGGGTAGCTGCTACCACTGGCTGCTACCTCGTTACTTGCTGCTGTGCTGTTCTTTCCAAGCCCCTTTTTCGAAGAACTCTCTACGGGTGTGCGAGGAGTAGGCTTTTTCCTTGCTTTTGGTGTACTGGAGTGAAGAAGCCTTGGGGTATTCAAATTTTGTGTTGGCCAAGGGTTTTCTTCTGTAGGCTCACCATCCACAAAATGGATGGAGCAAATGCGGGAGTCATCATTTGGAACCCATATTTTGGTTCGGTTTGTCTCACTTAGACGCCCAACACGCCGGGTCCATTCCTTTCTGGCTTCAGGATCTTTACGTTCTGTGGGGAAGGGAAGCAGTCGAAACGGTTCAAGGCACAGGCAGCTGCGGCGGACTCTGTTATGGATTGCACAGGTTTCCTTCCGCCACTTGTTAAGTTTTCTGCCGCTGTTGTTGCAACCATACACACAACACTGCCTCAGGGACATCCTCAGCTTGGTCCAGTCTGAAATATACAATCAAAAATAGGCATCAAACAAAGCAGTCATCGGACACAAAGAAGTAATATAGAAGATATACTTTTTACATAACTAGTTTACCCTTCATTTTAATTTTTTTTCTATTTTAAATTACAGATTCCCGACCAGTGGCTTCAAGACAAAAGAGACTATTCCAGCCAGTAGGGGACAAGCGCCCACTGCCAGATGACATCAAAAGAGACAACCTAGCCAAGGTTCTTCGGAAAGCAGTGCCAGAGGCTGTGCTCTTCACAGCCCTGGAGGAACAGCCCCACCAGAAGGAGGTTCCTTCAACACGACCTCTGACTCCCCAGTCCCTCGCAATGGACGTGTTGGCTAGGCCATATGACTATGATAGCCGCACTCAATTCATCAATTCTTTAATAATAAGTAAGGATGATGTAGAAGTAATGGAGAGGGCTACCAGGGATCAGAGTAACTCCCCTATCTGGAGCATGGCTCGCCGATGGAGACTGACAGCTTCAAATTACTACAATGTGTACACAAAAGTCCAAACAATCAAATCAAAGGCTGACACGCCAACAGACGCCCTCCTGGCAAAAATAATGGGATATACTCGTGTTAGTGAAAGCATACCTGCCTTAAAATATGGGAGAGAAATGGAGGAAGAGGCAAAGAAATCACTGTTTGACACTTTCTCCAGGGAGCACGAAGGTGCACGGTGCACCCAGATGGGCCTTGTCTTATCTGAGCACAAGGCCTACCTGGGTGCCTCACCTGATGCAATGTTTAGCTGCAAGTGCCACGGGTCAGTAGTAGTAGAGCTTAAGTGTCCTATGACTTGTAAAGATGCTATGCCAACCCCAGACATCTGTAAATACCTGTATAACACTAGCGATGGAGTAAAACTCAAACAGAATCACGCCTACTATGCCCAGTGCCAGGGACAGATGGCCCTAACAGGGTGTGAGTCATGTATTTTCTATGTTTACAGTACTGGCACGGCAGTGTCAGGGTCAACATAGAGTTTGACAATAGTTACTGGGACAAGATAAGTGCTGCATTGGACTTCTTCTTTGAAGAACATGTCGCTCCTGAGCTCCTCACAGGTAAGCTAAAGAAGAAGATGGATGCTAAAGATGCTGGTCAAGGAGCAGACACGAACCAGGCTAGTTCTAGTAGTAGACCCACAGACACAGACCAGGCTAGTTCTAGTAGTATAGATACCAGTAGCCAGGCTACACCAGTACAGACCCCCGTCATTTGCCCTACATGTGCAAAACCATGCCTTGATAGCTTCAGGAAGTTCAGTGATGGCAGTGTGGGATGTGATGCCTGTGACAGGTGGTTCCATTTTAAATGTGTAGGCCTGAAGAATTCTCATCAGGTGAAAAAGCTCCCTGCTTCATGGAAGTGCTCTAATTGTAACCAAGGAGGTTCAATCAACTAAACAAAGCCACAGTAATGTTTTAATCTCACTTTAAAAGTTGTCTGGATAGACACTACTCACCAAATCATGAACACTCGTGATTTTTTTACTGTTAGCTAGTCACATGTAGTTTTATTACCATGCATATACAACTTGTATGTTGCTAAGTCAGAGAGACGTACCAAGTTCCAGTTGGGATCTTCCAGTTAACCTGCTAAAGATCCTCTCATCAGAACTGACACTGTGGAAAGAAAAAAATCTGTGTTATGATGATGAACTTGTAAAAACTGTTCTGTACATATGTGGTGATGTAATGTACATATGTAAATGATGAAGACCTTAAGTTATATAACGTTATGTGTGGATAAAATAATATATTCAACAAAATCTGTGTTATGATGATGAACTTGTAAAAACTGTTCTGTACATATGTGGTGATGTTCTGTACATATGTAAATGAAGAAGACCTTAAGTTATATAACGTTATACGTGAATAAAATAATATATTCAACAAAATCATTGCGAATTTTACTGTCTACAAGACCCCAACATACTCTAGATTCACCAAATGCCCATCTGAAACCTACGAAAATCTTTCAGTTTAGTCTTACAAGTTTATATATGTATACATGCAGAGGGTATGCCTAAATACCTCAACCGCCCTCAACCCCCCTCAACCGCCCTCAACCCCCCACTTCCTGGGCTAATATGCAGTGTACATGTGCTAAGAACCCTTGTTTACACTCTGTATACATTGTCTATACGATTATAAATAAAAATCACATAGTAACGTCTAAGTATTTGCGAGTTTTTTCAAGTTTAACTTTTAATATATCATAAGTGGAGTTACCGTCTTTAGGGAGTGATACACCCCGCAAAATATCCACCCTAAAGTATTGAGCGCTAAAATCCACCACCAGAAACATGATGTTTAAAGACACGGTGGTCGGTTGCTAGGGTAAATGTCGCATTACTAGGGAGGATATCGGGTTACCAACGTGGCCGCGCGGAGTCGCGCGGAAGTCCCGGGGGAGGCTGGTGGTAACGGTTAAAATTTAAAAGTAATTGGAAAGTAAATTACTCGTCAGAATAAGATGTTACAAGCGATTATGTAAACCTCAAATGTTGGTCTTTCACTGCCTTTGCTCAACTTCGTGTGAATTTGATTCCAAAGGCGATCAATTGCCAATTTTAAAAACGGTTCATGGGAACCAAACTACTGATTTTAAGGGGCCCCAAACATCAAAAATAAGGTTTGATTTTTTTATTTTCTGAACCACTACAGTAAAATTAAACTTTCTGTCTTAGGATTTTTTTAATTTTTGCCTAAAACTGAAATTACAGCCAAAATAGTAGCGAAAAATGCACTTTTTAAACTTAAAATACCCATAATTCCTCGGCGCGGCCATATTTGAAAAATCCCTAAGACAGAAATCTGCGGAAATCGTTGTTCTTTCAAACAAGCCGTCAATGATGGAATTTAAACGATTTTTGGGAGTGGTTAAAATACCATGTTTGCACGCATGTCACGCCGCTTGGATGGGGGAAAGTTGTAATTGATGCTGGTGTAAACAAGAATCACGATCTTCAAGGTCACCCAGGATGACAGTAGTAGCTTTGTTACATGTTACAAATTCATTATAAAGTGACGGCACAGATGTACTGTTCAGAAAACGGTTTATATTTGTGAAAAGGTGCATTTTTTCTGTTGGGCGGTATCCGTGTAAAAAAGGGCTTGAAGTAGCGGGTTTACTGTACATGAACTCAAGTAAACCCGGATCGAACGCCCGTTCGGTTCGAATTACGTCAGACCGAACGCCCGTTCGGTTCGAATTACGTCAGATCGAACGTGATTCGGTTCGAAAGAAGGGTGGGACATTTGGGCCCGGATTTGACCACCGTGAGAGGTTTCCCTCTATATCTGCTGAGTTTCCGTGCTGCACAAGCTTTTTCACTTTCCTTATTTTGACCTGTAGAATCTCCTTGTTTTGACTTGAAACTTACGGCACGATGCGTTCCGGCGGCTCGGACGTAAACAAACAAGATGGCGGACCCTGTTCCTCGGGCGCACGGCGCGCCGTAAAAAACTGGTAAAACGCCAGAGTTACAGTGATTTCCTATTTATAATTGCATAGACAATGTATCCAGAGCGTTAAGAAGGGTTCTTAGCACATGTACACTGCATATTAGCCCAGGAAGTGGGCCCGGGTTGAGGGCGGTTGAGGGGGGTTGAGGGCGGTTGAGGTATTTAGGCACACCGTACATGCAGATACCCCCCCCCCCCCTTCCCGGTCCACTTACAACAAAAAGAACGCGTAAAACTCACTATCTACGATCTATTTTTACCTACTAAAAACAGTATTAATGTCTTTACATACCTGATGCACTCGATAGATATATGTAGCAGCGGAAAAATCACGTCTAACGGGTAAAACAAGGCACGAACAAGCGTAGACTCCTCCGCGCGTGGCTTTGAGTAGCGTCCTTCGAATTCGGCTTGGGTTGCTCCTCTGACCCAAAATGGCGCCGCGAAACCGGCAACTCGTGTATATCAAGGAGTATATGGTAGCAGGACACAGTTTTCGCCCTATGGGGATTCCTATAGTTAAGGAGCCCAAGATGACTCACTTCGACGCAGTAAAAATTATAGTAAGGTGCACTTCACCTATATGAAAATCGAATATGTTTGAGAAAAAGGTACAAACTACAAATAATCTAGAAACCAAAAAATTTTGTCGGCGTATCTGCTCGTGACGTACACTTTGAAATCGCCCTCTACGGAGGTCAATTGAACTGCAGCCGACTCACCCGGAAAGCCAGTTGCGTAATACAGCGCATTTATACACGTACTGCAAAACCTTCACAATTCAAATCACACAGTCTCAAACCCGATACATTCCTATACCACACAGCACAATTTACATCTGACTGGCGCTCACATGAGGCTTTCTACCCAGGCTTCAAGAATATTCTCCGTACTATTTTCTATACCCGCGTCATGGTCCACGGGGGTCGCCCATGAATACTGTGTCCTGCGACCTTGAACGAACTTGACCTTGGATTTTCTTTCGATCATTCGACCACACTAGACGAGATGTGAAACTTGGCCAAATTTTATTTGACAACTCCAAGCGGTTGCTGAGATATTGCCAACTTTGCACTTCGGCACCTGCCATAGGGGTAGTCCCCGTACAAGGCCCGTACAAGGGGCCATTCAGTGGTCTCATTATCCGGTCAAATGTACTATTCTGGCCGTCTTTTTCTTGGTAACGGTAATCATTGGTGCCTACTCTAACCTTCTGAGTGATTTGTAGTTAGTGGAAGCCTTGTTTACGGCAGATAAGGGGGGGGGGTGAGCGCGGCTTTGGGCCTGTGGCACTTCCATACTAAGTCCCATAGTTAAGCATAGGCGGCGGTCATAGCGGCCGTTGCCATGGCAACGGGGGTCTGACGGTGAAACAAACCGGTACATTTCAAGTGAGTCAACGTCAGTACTTGGCATACCAAGCAGATTTGGTCGAAAATACCGCTGCTGCCAATTTTCGGCCAATTCCCGTTTGTGTTGAACGAACTTGACCTTGGATTTTCTTTCGATCATTCGAACACACTAGACGAGATGTGAAACTTGGCCAAATTTTATTTGACAACTCCAAGCGGTTGCTGAGATATTGCCAACTTTGCACTTCGGCACCTGCCATAGGGGTAGTCCCCGTACAAGGCCCGTACAAGGGGCCATTCAGTGGTCTCATTATCCGGTCAAATGTACTATTCTGGCCGTCTTTTTCTTGGTAACGGTAATCATTGGTGCCTACTCTAACCTTCTGAGTGATTTGTAGTTAGTGGAAGCCTTGTTTACGGCAGATAAGGGGGGGGGTGAGCGCGGCTTTGGGCCTGTGGCACTTCCATACTAAGTCCCATAGTTAAGCATAGGCGGCGGTCATAGCGGCCGTTGCCATGGCAACGGGGGTCTGACGGTGAAACAAACCGGTACATTTCAAGTGAGTCAACGTCAGTACTTGGCATACCAAGCAGATTTGGTCGAAAATACCGCTGCTGCCAATTTTCGGCCAATTCCCGTTTGTGTTGAACGAACTTGACCTTGGATTTTCTTTCGATCATTCGACCACACTAGACGAGATGTGAAACTTGGCCAAATTTTATTTGACAACTCCAAGCGGTTGCTGAGATATTGCCAACTTTGCACTTCGGCACCTGCCATAGGGGTAGTCCCAGTACAAGGCCCGTACAAGGGGCCATTCAGTGGTCTCATTATCCGGTCAAATGTACTATTCTGGCCGTCTTTTTCTTGGTAACGGTAATCATTGGTGCCTACTCTAACCTTCTGAGTGATTTGTAGTTAGTGGAAGCCTTGTTTACGGCAGATAAGGGGGGGGGGTGAGCGCGGCTTTGGGCCTGTGGCACTTCCATACTAAGTCCCATAGTTAAGCATAGGCGGCGGTCATAGCGGCCGTTGCCATGGCAACGGGGGTCTGACGGTGAAACAAACCGGTACATTTCAAGTGAGTCAACGTCAGTACTTGGCATACCAAGCAGATTTGGTCGAAAATACCGCTGCTGCCAATTTTCGGCCAATTCCCGTTTGTGTTGATATGCCACGGAACTGCTGGCTGTGAGTACGGCGTTGTCTGGGTGGGAGTGGAGTCAGTTTGCTCTTGATGGTGGGACACTGAACCCGGCTGTGTGAGATTTTATACAACATTCCCAGACGAGCTACTTTTCTACGTTGTTCCAGTGTTGGCCATCCGGATATCCGAGCGATTCCAGCATGCTACTTACACTATAGAGGTACTGTGATAAAGGTTAAGAACAAACCTAGCAGCACGCCTCTGAACGGCCTCTAACTTGTCAATTTTCTTCTGTGTGTATGGGTCCCAAACTGTAGCTGCGTACTCACTACTAAGGGTCTCACCAACGTCTTGTACGCCTTTGCTTTGATGGTACTGGAGCTGATTTTCAAGTTACGCCTGAGAAAGCCTAGAGCTTTATTGGCTTGGTTAACAATGTTGTTGATATGCATGTCCCAAGTTACGTCCCGGCAAAGTGTAACTCCGAGGTACTTCCCTGAGTGGATAGTGTCCAGGATATGCCCGTGGAGTGTATAGGATCGATATGTCATTGACCTGCTCGGGATGACGAGAAGTGGCAATGACAGGCTAGGATCAAAATAATTTAAGTTATTCAAAACAAAATTAATTTCTTACGGGTTGTTTCTACTATATAGAAGTTCTAGCCGACCTTAATCAGTATTTACTGATCAGTTCTTACATAGGAAACCTTAAAGATGAATTCTTCAGGAAAAATGACTACATAAACTGACGAAGAAACTCCTCTGACATAATATCGTTTAAGTGAAGCCGTACATACTAGTATTTTGAAATTGTGCGGGCGTTCCCTTAATGTTAAAATTAGCACTGTTCCTATTACGGCTCTGAAGGGGTTTACGTTACTACAGCTTTCCTTACTCTGGCTGTTTTCCTGCATAAGAGTACAACAAACGACGCTCAAAATTAACTTGAAGTTCACTGGAAACTAGTTTACTAGAAACCCCGAATGTCCACTCTCTTGCTTCAGGTTAATGACATACTTTGCAGCTTGTCTCAAAAACCAACACCTCCTAATGTATCCTCATACTATAAATCTTGAATTGGTCGAGGTGATGTGGCGCATTCTTGTTAATCTCCAAGCAGATCTTTCGGTGGCTGCAAAGACAGTATCCATTGGCCAGACAGTTACCATTTGCCACCGAAGCAAATGGTAACTGTCTGGCCAATGGATACTGTCTTTGCAGCCACCGAAAGATCTGCTTGGAGACTACATTCTTGTGTTGACCTCTCGAGATCTCCACCGTGAATTTAGCCTCTACCGGGCTTCGGGGGGTGCCTGGAAAGGGTAGAAATCGGCCAAATAGACAGATAACATGCCATGAGAGTTAGCTGCAAACTATACTCCTTTAGCAGACTGATGACTCACCTGAATGCTTTCTATCTAGTATTTATTTGGCTAGAGATCACGGATTCGTTTCCTTGCATTTCTGGCTGGACGTTGTGTCCTTGAGAAAAACAGTTTACATCACTTTTCTCTCTCCGCAGTTTTCTGGCACTACCACTCAATAACAAGAAGAATTTATCCATCAAGTGGCTCCCCAAGCGCCCATGATTATATTGCAGCGTTAAATAATCACTGACCACATACAGCAGTTAGGAAAACTGTATCTATTGATAGCGAAGCAGGCACAAAACAATTATTCGCTCATGTTGTCACACTGCTGGCAGTCAGTCACACTGCTCATATTTTTAGGGTTTTTCTCCAGTGTGTTTAACCATGTGTAGGCCTAGGTATTAAGTGCCTTTTTGTGCAGCAGAATAGTCACATAGGTAACACTTGAAGAGTTTCTCACTACTGTGTGTTGCCATGTGTCGGTCAAAATGGCAATTCTGTGCAGCAGGATAGTCTCACTGGTCACACTTGTAGGGTTTTTCTCCAGTGTGTTTAGCCCTGTGTATGTCCAAATTGCCTTTCTGTCGAGCAGAAAAGTCACACTGGTCACACTTATAGGGTCTCTCTCCTGTATGTTTTCTCATATGTACAGTTAGGTTAGACCTTTTGACCGTCCTGTATCCACACTCCCCACACATGTAGGGTTTTTCTCCGGTGTGTTTAGCCATGTGTATCGCCAAATCACTTGTCTGTGAAGCAGAATAGTCGCACTGGTCACATTTGTAGGGTTTTTCTCCAGTATGTGTAGCCAAGTGTCGCTTTAAAGTCGTCTTGTGGGTAGCAGAATAGTCACACTGGTCACATTTGTAGGGTTTCAAACCTAAATGTGTTTTCATATGGATGGTGAGGTAAGACCTGTTGGCAGTTCTAAATCCGCACTCCCCACACATGTAAGGTTTTTCTCCGGTGTGTTTAGCCATGTGTTTGTCCAAATCACTTTTCTGTGAAGCACAATAGTCACACTGGTCACATTTGTAGGGTCTCTCACCAGTATGTTTTCTCATATGTACAGTTAGGGAAGACCTTTTGCCCGTCCTGTATCCGCACTCCTCACACATGTAGGGTTTTTCTCCGGTGTGTTTAGCCATGATGTGTTTCTCTAAATGACTTTTCTGTGAAGCAGAATAGTCGCACTGGTCACATTTGTAAGGTTTTTCTCCAGTATGTGTAGCCAAGTGTCGCTTTAAATTCGTCTTGAGTGTAGCAGAATAGTCACACTGGCCACATTTGTAGGGCTTCAAACCTAGATGTGTTTTCATATGATTAGTGAGGTGAGACCTGTTAGCTGTCCTGTATCCACACTCCCCACACATGTAGGGTTTGTTTCCGGTGTGTTTAGATATGTGTGTGTCTAAATATTCTTTCCTTAAAGCAGAATAGTCACACTGGTCACACTTGTAGGGTTTTTCTCCAGTGTGTGTAGCCATGTGTTGTTTTAAAGTCGCCTTGAGTGCAGCAGAATAGTCACACTGGTCACACTTGTAGGGTTTGTCTCCGGTATGTGTAGCGAAGTGTCGCTTTAAAGTCGAATTGTGTGCAGCAGAATAGTCACACTGGCCACACTTGTAGAGCCTTTTTCCTGTATGTTTGTTTATATGTTTGGATAGGTTAGACCTGTCAGCTGTCCTGTATTCACATTTCCCACACATGTAGGGTTTAAGTCCGGTGTGTTTAGCCATGTGCTGATCTAAACTGACATTTTGTTCCGCATAATAGTCGCACAGGTCACATTTGTAGGGTTTCGTACCTGTATGTTTTCTCATATGTCCAGATAGGCTACGTCTGTAATCTGTCCTGAATCCACACTCCCCACACATGTAGGGTTTGTCTCCGGTGTGTTTAGCCATGTGTGAGTCTAACTGATCTTTCCGTGCAGCATAATAGTCACACATGTCACATTTGTACGGTCTCTCTCCTGTATGTTTTCTCATATGTACAGTTAGGTTAGACCTGACAGCCGCCCTGTATCCGCACTCACCACACATATAGGGTTTATCTCCGGTATGTTTAGCCATGTGTGCATCTAAATAGTCTATCCTTACGGCAGAATAATCACACTGGTCACATTTGTAGGGTTTCAAACCTAAATGTGCTTTCATATGCCTGGATAGGTCAGACCTGTTAGCCGTCCTGAATCCACACTCCCCACACATGTAGGGTTTGTCTCCAGTATGTTTAGCCATGTGTGTGTCTAAATGGCCTTTCCTTGCAGTAGAATAGTCACACTGGTCACATTTGTCCACAGTACATTTCACCACAGGCCTGTCCATCTGATCTGTTTGACTCTGAACGGGAGGATGGGCAGAGTTTACTCCGTACGTTTCCTCCAATAGAATGTCCTCTTCCTTGTCCTGCTGTCCTACCGTGTCTGTTGCCGGGTCATCGCTGCTGCTGGGCTCGTTCCCAGGATGTACAGTTGGCAGCTCGTCTACAGGAATCTCACAGCTTCTCCAGTCCATAATTTACTAAAACAAAAATAAAGATTCGAAATTGAAGCATTTCCACATACTAGTACTATACATAGTCCCTGTCTATATTCTTGCATTCCTACGTAAACTTTGACGGTTATGTTTGAAAAGATCCGCACGTGTGATTATTTATATATGTATACAATGTACCTGAAATGGAGTATCAGATGTCCTATCTACAACCGTACATTCGATGTGCCCCCCTCCCCATCGTACTTAAGATTTTGCATGCATCACCGCCGATTTGCAGTATCTGCTGCAGTACCGCGACACAGCGAGTGTAGGTGGTAAACAAATGTCTTACCTGTCTATCAAGACTGCCAAGAGTTGATATAGAGTTGGAAATCGCCTCAGATTGGAGAGAAATGACACACCTCGCACGGCTCAAAATGGCGGACGTATGTTATCTGGGTCAAATGAATCCTAGGGTAAAGGTCAAATTTTACAAACCTGATTACCCAGTTGTGTCGTTAAAGACTTCTTGCAGGATGTTGCTATTTTGTTTGCTGCATCAGTTTGAACAACTGTTTATTCTGCATTTACTACAATTGTAGTAGTTGAACAGAGTCGAAAAAAAGACAGCTAGAAGAAGATATTATTTGCAAAGTGGATTTTGTATTGATTATGATGAATAGTTACGAAAAATATGTAGAATTTAGCTTATTGCACAAAGTGAGCGAATTGAATACAAATAAATATATACAAGCAGTTTAAAACGGTTCCAGTACCTTTAAATATTTTTGCACTACAATATCTAAACCTAAGTAAGTGTAAACAACTTTACAATGGAAAGGATTTTAGGACGGGTGTTTTTTTTTCGTTCGAGTATTAGTATTATGATTAGTGTTAGAGTATTAATATTTCTTCATCACGTACTTAATGTAACATCAGTATTCCAGTACCCTATCCACAGAATACGAGTAATGTAGAACATTTATAACACGAGATAAAGACAAGAAAGTATCATAACTCTTATCATTTGGCTACAGTGACATCAAAAACTTTAGACTTAACAAACATGTCAGTCACTTTAACACACAAGTTATATTTGAAGGGGTTTTAAACGTACGCTTCTTTTTTTGTGGTAACATCGGAAAAAACGGTCACCAGGACTGTTTCCGCCATCCCCAGAATTATAGGGTTTCTCATGTTTGAATGTTTAACCATGTGAAGGTCTTGACTTTTTTTCTATACTGGCGAAACGCTATATCTGTTGCCGTTGTAACATTTTTCACCTGTATGTTCGACTAAAAGTCGGACAGTAACGAACTGGTTGTTTGGTTTCTTTCCTGTATGGTTCTTCCTATGCCGGACAGATGAGATATGTTTGCCATCCGCATTACCCTCACACACGGGGTTTCCCAACAGTGTGTTTAGCCTTGTGTTTGTTTTTTTTTGTCTAAAGACCGCTGCTTTGTAGTAGAATAGTCACACTGGTCACATTTGTATGTTTTTTCTCCGTTGTGTTTAGCCATGTGGTGTTTCATGAAGCCTTTTCGTGCAGCAGAATAGTCACACTGCTCACATTTGTAGGGTTTTTCTCCTGTATGAGTTTTCATATGTCTGGATAGGGTAGACGTAACAGCCGTTCTGTATCCACACTCCCCGCACATGTAGGGTTTGTAGGCAGTGTGTTTAGCCATGTGTCGGTCTAAATGGCCTTTCTGTGCAGTAGAATAGTCACACTGGTCACATTTATATGGTCTTAAACCTCTGTATGAGTTTTCATATGTCTGGATAGGGTAGACTTAACAGCCGTCCTGTATCCACACTCCTCACACCTGTAGGGTTTGAAGCCAGTGTGTTTATCTGGTTTCTTTCCTGTATGGTTCGTCCTATGCGGGACATTTGCCCTCCGCACTACCCTCACACGCGGGATTTCCTAACAGTGTGTTTAGCCTTGTGTTTGTCTGAATACCTCTTCCGAACAGCGGAATAGTCGCACTGTTCACATTTGTATGTTTTTTCTCCGTTGTGTCTAGCCATGTGGTGTTTCATAAAGTCTTTTCGTGCAGCAGAATAGTCACACTGCTCACATTTGTAGGGTTTCTCCCCTGTATGTTGGGAACGAGCCCAGCAGCAGCGAGGACCCGGCAACAGACACGGGAGGACAGCAGGACAAGGAAGAGGACATTCTATTGGAGGAAACGTACGGGGTGAACTCTGCCCATCCTCCCGTACAGAGTCAAACAGAGCAGACGGACAGGCCTGTGGTGACAGGTACTGTGCATAAACCTTACCAATGTGACCAGTGTGACTATTCTGCAGCAAGGAAAGGCCATTTAGACACACACATCATGGCTAAACACACTGGAGAAAAACCCTACATGTGCAGGGAGTGCGGATACAGAACAGCTAACAGGTCTCACCTATTCAGGCATATGAAAACACATTTAGGTTTGAAACCCTACAAATGTGACCAGTGCGAGTATTCCGCTTCACAGAAAATCCTTTTAGACACACACATGGCTAAACATACCGGCGTAAAAACCCTACATGTGTGGGGAGTGTGGATACAGGACGGCTGACAGGTCTAACCTAACTGTACATATGAAAAAACAGACTGGAGACAAACCCTACATGTGTAGGGAGTGTGGATTCAGGACGGCTAAAAGGTCTCACCTAACCAGGCACATGAAAACACATTTATGTTTATAACCCTACTGTGGCCGCCTGTGTCGCTATTCTGCTTCACTGAAAAGTGATTTGGAGAAACATATGGCTAAACACACCGGAGAAAAACCCTACATGTGTGCAGAGTATGGATACAGGACAGCTGTCAGGTCTAACCTAACTGTACATATGAGAAAACACACTGGAGACAAACCCTACATGTGTAGGGAGTGTGGATTCAGGACGGCTAAAAGGTCTCACCTAACCAGGCACATGAAAACACATTTATGTTTATAACCCTACTGTGGCCTGTGTCGCTATTCTGCTTCACTGAAAAGTGATTTGGAGAAACATATGGCTAAACACACCGGAGAAAAACCCTACATGTGTGCAGAGTATGGATACAGGACAGTTGTCAGGTCTAACCTAACTGCACATATGAGTAAACATACAGGAGACAGACCCCACAAGTGTGACCAGTGTGACTATTCTGCTGGATAGAAAGGCCAGATAGACTCACACATGGAGAGAAACCCTACATGTGTGGGGAGTGCGGATATAGGACGACTGACAGGTCTAACCTATCCAGGCATATAAAGATACATTTAGGTTTGAAACCCTACAAATGTGAGCAGTTCGACTATTTTGCTTCACAGAAAAGTGATTTAGAGCAACACATGGCTAAACACACCGGAGAAAAACCCTATATGTGTGGGGAGTGTGGATATAGGACGGCTGACAGGTATAACCTAACTGTACATATGAGAAAACATTTAGGTTTGAAACCCTACAAATGTGACCAGTGTGACTATTCTGCTTCACAGAAAAGTGATTTGGAGAAACACTACTCTCCAAGCAGAGGTTTGGGTGGGGAAAGATCGTTACCTTTTTATATGCCCCGTTTTTTTCTGTCGTCATCCCCACCAACGTTGGGATGAAAAAAACCGGGCATATAAAAAGGTTACGATCTTTCCCCACCCAAACCTCTGCTTGGAGAGTACTGTTCCTTTTGTTTTTGTTAAAAGAGATTGATGTACATTCACTGTACAATTGTTGGTGATTATTGTACAAAATCATGTTTGAAAATAATAAATAAAGCGTAATAACTAATATAAATGGAAATTTTAATCTTTCGTTGTGAGTGAAATCATGTCAGGTCAGATCCGTCATAAGAACCATAAAAGACTTTTAAAAGAATTAAAAAACGATGTATATTTGATCTATTTCTGTTTTTTACCAAGTTTTACCTACCATGAAAGTTCATCTGTGTTGGTACAAGTCATTATGAATGGAAACTAAACTTTAACTTCCAACACTACAAAAAATATTGGGACCCAGGTTGGGTAGAAACAAAATTTCAGTGAAAAAAGAAAGCCCGATAAAAAAGCCTAAAACACGCCAAAAATAAGCCCCAAACCCAAACCTCTGCTTTTAGTTTTACCTACGTTTTTTTAGGAGTTATAACAAAAATAGAATGGAGAAAATGATATATTACAAAGGTTGAGAACTAGAAAAAAAGACGACATCTTTGTTCGGCAAAAAAACCATGAGTGTAAAGCGTTAAGCGGCGATCTTTGGTTTGACCCACTGTCAGGAAAATATCAGGTGTGTAACCTTTGACCTCTTGCCTAGTCGCCATTTTGGTTTTACGCTATCGTCTTTGGTATCGTCTCCTTCGAACTGACGCGATTTTCACGGAAGTCCAGACGTCGTCGAGACCGCTAACCACCACAGACCTACAGGTAAGACCTTTGTTTGTCGTTAATGCTTCCTGGTTGGTGCTTGTTCGGCGGTAAATTAGAATTAGAAATGTGTTTGCGATCGCTATTTGATGTGAGGAGGGGGGCATGGAAGTGATTGTATATTTGCCAATTCCCAGCATAAGGTGGAACTTGTTATACACGTAATAGCGATAGATCCAAAGAAATGTATTCTTTCTAAATGATTGTGGCAAGAGGAGTCTTGTTAGAAACATGTTGAAGGATTTTACAAGGAGCACAAATATGCTGTTCCAGGTTCTGGCATCCCTCCCTGCATCCAGACAGAACCTACCCTCTGATTCGACACCCTTGTCATACGCATGTTTGTGCTTTTAGTCTTTTGGTTTCCTAACAGTTTTTTGGTGATAACCAAAGCTGTGTTTCCTTTAAATTGTAACAGTCATATCATGACAGCACACTAAGCTGGAACATTGTAGTGGGGGGGGGGGGGAGGGGGGTCATTCCATATATGCATGCGGCCAGACACATAAAAATCTAATGTTGTTGCAGACTGGGCTTCAAGTAGAAATCGTTTAGTCCTGATTATTTTTATTCTTAAGTGTTGTTTCTTTCCAAACAGAGAAGAGAGATGGACGAAACTGGTGAGAAACCCTTGGAGTGTGAGGAGAGCAGTTTTAGAACAACTCCCGAGTCTTGCTTTGCTATGAGTAGCCATACAGGAGAAAGACCTGGGGAATATACATCAGCCCAAAATGTAACGAACCTCGCTATTGCAAAACCCTACAAGTGTGGGGAGTGTGGATACAGGGCAGCAAAACTGTCGCACTTAAACCGACATATAAAAACTCACACGGGAGAAAAACCTGGGGAATATGCATCAGCCCAAGATCTAACAAAACACACAGGAGAAAAACCCTACATGTGTGGGGAGTGTGGGTACAGGGCGGCTAAAAAGTACCATTTGTCCCGACATTTGAAAACCCATACAGGAGAGAAACCCTACAGGTGTGACCAGTGTGACTATTCTGCTGCACGGAAATCCTCTTTGGAAGACCATCTTATGGAACACACTGGTGAGAAACCCTACATATGTGGAGAGTGCGGATACAGAACAAAGCGAAACACTCGGTTATCTCTACATATGAGAACCCATACAGGGATAAAACCCTACAAGTGTGACCAGTGTGACTATTCTGCCGCAGAGAAGTCCAATTTGGACAAACATCTAGCAAAACACACTGGCGAGAAACCTTACATGTGTGGGGAGTGTGGGTACAGGGCAACTCTCAAGTCTCACTTATCCCAACATATGAGAACCCATACAGGAGAAAAACCCTACAAGTGTGACCAGTGTGACTATTCTGCAGCACACAAATACTCTTTGGACCAACATCAAGCAAAACACACTGGTGAGAAACCCTACATGTGTGGGGAGTGTGGGTACAGGACAGCTATGAGGTTCAACTTATCCCAACACATGAGAACCCATACAGGAGAAAAACCCTACAAGTGTGACCAGTGTGACTATTCTGCTGCACGGAAATCCCATTTGGACATACATCTAGCAAAACACAGTAGTGAGAAGCCCTACATGTGTAGGGAGTGTGGGTACAGGACATCTTATAAGTCTTGCTTATCTAAACACATGAGAAGCCATCTTATAAGTCTTGCTTATCTAAACACATGAGAAGCCATACGGGAGAAAAAACCCTTCAAGTATGAACAGTGTGACTACTAGTATTCTGCAGCACAAAAAAACTATTTGGACACGCATCTAGCAAGACACACTGTTGAAAACCCCCACATTTGTGGGTACAGGACAGCTGACAGATCGGTTTTATCCCATCTTATGAAAACCCATACATGTACCTATTATATATAACGAAAAACCTATGTAAAATAGCGCCTTATAGTACTGTATAGATAGTTTTTGCGCCTAAGGTAGTTTCAGTACCTAGGCATGGATGCCCTGTTAAATTCTACCTCCTATTATTCGTTTTATTCAAATATGCCTAAAAGTTTGGCTTGTGCTAACACCTAAAATCGCACCTAATAACAGGTAGGCGTCGTTTTTCGCACCCAATACAATATTTAGTGTCGAAGCATATATGCACTGTTTCTTTTGTTTTTGTTAAAAGAGATTTTGTGCATTCACTGTAGAATTGTTGGTGATTATTGTACAAAATTATGTTTGAAAACAATAAAGAAAGTGTAATAACTTATTTTAATGGTCAGGGGTGCCAAAGAATTCATACGAAGTTTATGGAATTCACACGAATTTTACGGAATTCATACGAATTTTACAGAATACATACGATCCAGTACGGGAAACATGCGAATTTTACGGAATACATACGATCTATTACGCGGAAACATACGAACCTTACTTATTTGGTAATCCCGGCGCAGGTCACCAAATTAGTAAGGTTCGTATGTTTCCGCGTAATGGATCGTATGTATTCCGTAAAATTCGTATGTTTCCAAATAATGGATCGTATGTATTCTGTAAAATCCGTATGAATTCCGTAAAATTCGTGTGAATTCCATAAACTTCGTATGAATTCTTTGGCACCCCTGATGGTGCTCTTATTCTCTATGTGGAAGCCAGGATCTAGGAAGATTGTGATGATAGTTTTTTTTCTTTTTTTAAAAAGATTTTTTATCTTTCGTTGTGAGTGAAATCAGGTCAGATTCGTCAAAAGAACCATAAAAAACTTTTAAAAGAATTACAAAATGATGTATATTTGATCTATTTCTGTTTTTACAAACTTTTACCTACGTTTTTTGGAGTTATAACAGAAATAGAATGGAGAAAAGATATTTTACAAAAGTTGAAAAGTAGAAGAAAGACGACATCTTAGTTCGGCAAAAAAACATGAGAAAAACGTTAAGCGGCGATCTGTGGTTTGACCCATTGCCAGGTATATATCAGGTGTATTACCTTTAACCTTTACCCCGTCGCCATCTTGGTTTTACGTCATCGTCTTTGGTATCGTCTCCTCCGAACTGACGCGATTTTCACGAATTCCAGAAGTCTTGGGAGACCGCTATTATATATATAAACCACCACAGACCTACAGGTAAGACATTTGTTTGTCGTTAATGCTTTCTGGTAGGTGTTTGCCCGGCGGTAAATTAGAATTAGAAATGTGTTTGCGATCGCTATTTGATGTGACGGGGGGGGGGGGGGCAGTGGAAGTGATTGTGTATTTGCCAATTCCCTGCCTAAGATGAAGCTTGTTATACACGTAATAGCGATAGATCCAAACAAATTTATTCTTTCTAAATGGATGTGGCAAGAGGAGTCTTGTTAGAAACATGTTGAAGGATTTTACAAGTAACACAAATATGCTGTTCCAGGTTGTGGCATCCCTCCCTGCATCCAGACAGAAGCTAGCCTCTGATTCGACAGCTTTGTCATACGCAAGTTTGTGCTTTTAGTATTCTGGTCTCCTAACACTGTTTTAATCATAACAATTGCTGTGTTTCCTTTGAATCCTAACAGTCATATAATCACTTCCATTCGTCTTTCTTTTTCCTATCTTCTCTTCTACAATTCTAGTAACTGTAGAATAAACGTTGTTTAAAGCGATATAGCAGTCAAAATTTGATATCCGGCAAGACGTCCGAATACTGGATCTGGGTAATCAGGTTTGTCACATTTGACCTTTGCCCCTCAATTTATTTGACATTTGAATTCGTTGGTCCGCCATTTCGAGCCGTGCGAGGTGTTTCATTTCTCTCCAATCTCAGGCTATTTCCAACTTACTTCGACTCTATATCAACTCTGGTCAGTTTTGATAGACAGGTAAGATCTTTGTTTATCACCTACACTCGCTGTGTCTCGGTACCGCAGCAGATACTTCAAATCGGCCGTGCGTGTGTGCAAAATATAAGGTATCAATGGGGAGGGGGGCACATCGAATGTACTGTTAGGAGTATAGAGTCTTCAATTTCGAATCTATATTTTTGTTCTTAGTAAATTATGGACTGGAGAAACTGTGAGAATCCTGTGGACGAGCTGCCAACAGTACACCCTGGGAACGAGACAAGCAGCAGCGAGGACCCGGCAACAGACACGGGAGGACAGCAGAACAAGGAAGAGGACATTCTATTGGAGGAAACGTACGGGGTAAACTCTGTCCATCCTCCCGTACAGAGTCAAACAGAGCCTGTGGTGAAAAATACTGTGGACAGACGTTACAAATGTGACCAGTGTGACTATTCTGCTTCACAGAAAAGTCATTTAGAGAAACACATGATGGCTAAACACACCGGAGAAAAACCCTACATGTGTGGGGAGTGTGGATACAGGACAGCTAACAGGTCTCACCTATCCAGGCATATGAAAAATCATACAGGAGAAATGCCATACAAATGTGATCAGTGTGACTATTCTGCAGCACGAAGGGGGTATTTAAATCAACACATGGCTAAACACACCGGAGAAAAACCCTACATGTGTGGGGAGTGCGGATTCAGGACGGCTTACAGATCTTACCTGTCCACACATATGAAAACACATTTAGGTTTGAAACCCTACAAATGTGACCAGTGCGATTATTCTGCTTCACAGAAAAGTGCTTTGGCGAAACACATGGCTAAACACACCGGAGACAAACCCTACATGTGTGGGGAGTGTGGATTCAGGACGGCTAACACGTCTGACCTATCCAGGCATATGAAAACACATTTAAGTTTGAAACCCTACAAATGTGACCAGTGCGAGTATTCTGCTTCACGGAAATGCCATTTAGACACACACATGACTAAACATACTGGAGACAAACCCTACATGTGTGAGGAGTGTGGATACAGAACAGCTGATAGGTCTTCCATATCCAAACACTTGATGACCCATACAGGTATAAAACCCTACAAATGTGACCAGTGTGACTATTCTGCTGCACGGAAATGCCATTTAGACCGACACATGACTAAACATACTGGAGACAAACCCTACATGTGTGAGGAGTGTGGATACAGAACAGCTGATAGGTCTTCCATATCCAAACACTTGATGACCCATACAGGTATAAAACCCTACAAATGTGACCAGTGTGACTATTCTGCTGCACGGAAATGCCATTTAGACCGACACATGACTAAACATACTGGAGACAAACCCTACATGTGTGAGGAGTGTGGATACAGAACAGCTGATAGGTCCTACATATCCAAACACATGATGACCCATACAGGTATAAAACCCTATAAATGTGACCAGTGCGAATATTCTGCTGCACAGAAATGCACTTTAAATCGACACATGGCTAAACACAACCGGAGACAAACCCTACATGTGTGGGGAGTGTGGGTACAGGACAGCTGACAGGTCTAACCTGACTGTACATATGAGAAAACATACAGGACAGAAACCCTTCAAGTGTGACCAGTGTGACAACTCAGCTGGACAGAAAGGCAATTTAGACGCACACATGGCTAAACACATTGGGGACAAACCTTACATTTGTGGGGAGTGCGGGTACTAGGCATATAAAAAGGGATCTACCCACCCATATGAGAAGACATAAAAACAAAACAAAAAATTAACTGATACCACTGAAAATATTCCACATCACAGAAAGTAATCTTCTCTGGCATTTTCTCGCCTTTTCATGCAGATATTTTACATTGCTGATCTATTCCTCTAGACAAATTCAATATCTTAAGGTAAACACTATTGTCAGCTTGGACTGAAGTTTTGATAGCTCTAACGTACACATTGATTCTAAAGTGATTACTGTAAATGTAGGAACTTTAGCAGTGGTTTATTTTGTGGTAGGAGGGAAGAGGGTTTTTTTAGAGTTGCAAAAACACATATTTACAGTGTTATGATTTCGCAGTATGAGGTCAAAACAAAACAATTTGAAACATGAGAATTATAAAATGACTTCTTCAACTACATGTATCAACATGAACTGTTGTTCCCTTCAGATAATATGAAGTTGCTGCGATTTCATACGATGTACGAACGTAAATAAAAAAAGGTTAATTTTACCTTCAGTGTTAGGCTATAATATATAAAGAAAGAGAAATAGATTGATAGCTAGATAGATTGATTGATGAATATAGGTACAAAATAGCAACCGTTTGCATGTTCGATCAATGTAGCCACTCTGGTGTGGGGTCGTGCGGTGTAAACGGTAGCGTGTTCGACTCGGAACCAAGAGGTCCCGGGTTCGAACCCTGCCATGCCCCGATCTTGTGCCCTTGGGAAAGGCACTTTACACGACTTTCCTCACCTCACCCAGGTGTATATTTGTATTGTACTGTCCTCTGTCATTTGGTGGCGGCATTAAAATAAGTTGAAAAAACTTGAGTGTGCCGTCACCATGTCATGTCATTACATGTTGAAATAAAAAAAAATGTAGCCACTCTGATAAGGAGGCTTATAGTATAAGCCCAGTGAGATCTCTGTATAAGTTATATAGAGATCTCACTAGCAATGTATATCACTGTCCACGAGCCATCGTAGTAATATACGCAGAGGTTGTTATGAAATCGCAATAAATAGATTTTCGACAACCGTTTCTACCAGGTTGCACATCTCTGTATTCCTTTGGCTAAGATCCTTATTGTGAAATGAGGTAATAAATACAAATGCACTTTGCAAAATTCTTCTGCCATTGGTATTTCTTCTTCCTCTCTTCTCGTCTACAATTGTAGTAACTGTAGAATAAACAGTTGTTTAAAGTGATATAGCAGTCAAAATTCGATATCCGGCAAGACGTCCGAAACGACATAATACTGGATCTGGGTAATCAGGTTTGTCAACTTTGATCTTTGCCCTTCGATTGGTTTGACCTGTGATTAAGTTGTCCGCCATTTTGAGCCGTGTGAGTTGTGTCATTTCTCTCCAATCTGAGGCGATTTCCAACTTACTTCGACTCTATATCAACTCTGGACAGACAGGTAAGACCTTTGTTTACCACCTACACTCGCTGTGTCGCGGTACCTCAGTAGATACTTCAAATCGGCCATGATGCGTGGAAAATCTAAGGTATGAGGGGGGGGGCACATCGAATGTATTGTTCTAGATAGGACATCTGATACTCCATTTCCAGTACATTGTATGAATAATCACACGTTCGCATCTTTTAAAACATACCGGTCAAAGTTTTCGTAGGAATGCAAGAACATAGGGACTATGTATAGTGTATGGAAATGCTTCAATTTCGAATCTTTATTCTTGTTCTTAGAAAATTATGGAGTGGAGAAGCTGTGAGATTCCTGTGGACGAGCCGCCAACTGTACACCCTGGGAACGAGACAAGCAGCAGCAGCGAGGACCCGGCAACAGGCACGGGAGGACAGCAGGACAAGGAAGAGGACATTCTATTGGAGGAAACGTACGGGGTAAACTCTGTCCATCCTCCCGTACAGAGTCAAACAGAGCAAACGGACAGGCCTGTGGTGAAAGGTACTGTGGGAAAACCCTACAAATGTGATCAGTGTGACTATTCTGCTGCAAGGAAAGACCATGTAGACAAACACATCATGGCTAAACACACTGAAGACAAACCCTACATGTGTGGGGAGTGCGGATATAGAACAACCCATAAGTTTCGCCTAACTATTCATGTAAGAAAACATACAGGTGAGAAGCCCTACAAATGTGACCAGTGTATATGCGGCCACACAGAAAGGCCATTTAGACACACACATGGCTAGACACACCGGAAACAAACCCTATATGTGTGGGGAGTGTGGATTCAGAACGGCTCACAGGTCTGACCTATCCAGGCATATGAAAAGACATTTAGGTTTGAAACCCTACAAATGTGACCAGTGTGACTATTCTGCTTTACAGAAAAGTGATTTGGAGAAACACATGGCTACACACACCGGAGAAAAACCCTACGTGTGTGAAGAGTGCGGATACAGGACAGCTATCAGGTCTTCCATAACTGTACATATGAGAAAACATACAGGAGAGAGACCCTACAAATGTAACCAGTGTGAATACTCTGCTGCACGAAAAGGACATTTAGATGCACACATGGCTAAACACACTGGAGACAAACCCTACATGTGTGCGGAGTGTGGGTACAGGACAGCTGACAGGTCTAACCTGTCCGTGCATATGAGAAAGCATACAGGTGAGAAACCCTACAAATGTGACCAGTGTGACTTTTCTGCTGCACAAAAAATCCATTTAAACACACACATGACTAGACACACAGGAGACAAGCCCTACATGTGTGGGGAGTGTGGATATAGGACGGCCGTTAGGTCTCACCTATCCTCACATATGAAAAGACATTTAGGTTTGAAACCCTACAAATGTGACCAGTGTGACTTTTCTGCTTCACAGAAAAGTGATTTGGAGAAACACAAGACTATACATAGTAAAGAAAAACCCTACAAGTGTAGCCAGTGTGACTATTCTGCTGCACAGAAAGGCACTTTGAACCGACACATGGCTAAACACACTGGGTAAAAAACCTACGTGTGGGCTGTGCGAACAGTAATGCATTCTTTCATATGAGAAGACACATGGGTGAAAAACCCTACCATTGTGACCACTGCGAAAATTCCACACCACGGAAAGTAAATTTAGTCCGCCACCGAGCAAAGCACACTGGTGGAACGCCTTAAATGTTCATGTAGATAAGTTACACTACAGAAATCCATGTACTTAATTGAGTACAATTGTCAGAGGTTTTTGTGTAGTGTCTTATGTCAGCTTCCATGCAGTAGTTATTCTTGCGCGAGAAGTAATGATAAGAAATAAACTTACGTCATTCCATTTTCTTGCAGTAGTTTTGGTATTTTACTCGTCTTTCCATGCAGATATTTTACATCGCTACATTCTTTTAGACTTGGGCCTAGAACTGTTGTTCCCTTAAGATATGAAGTTGCTGCGATTTCATACGATGAAATGAAAAAAAAGTTCACTCTACCTGCAGTGTTAGGCTATTATAAATAAACAGAGAGACAGAGAAGTAGATTGATAGATAGATAGATAGATAGATAGATAGATAGATAGATAGATAGATGAATAACGTTATAGATACAAAATAACAACACTTTGCATATCCTATAAATGTAGCCACTCCAAAGCTTAAGGGGAGAACTATGAATGTATGTCACTGTCCACGAGCCATCGTAGTTGTTTACGCGAAGATTTTCATGAAATCGCATGAAATAAAGGCGCTAAAACCGTTTTGCACGGGGTAAACTCTGTCCATCCTCCCGTACAGAGTCAAACAGAGCAGACGGACAGGCCTGTGGTGAAAGGTACTGTGGACAAACTCGACAAATGTGACCAGTGTGACTATTCTGCTGCAAGGAAAGGCCATTTAGACACACACAGGGCTAAACATACCGGAGAAAAACCCTACATGTGTGGGGAGTGCGGATACAGGACGGCTGTTAAGTCTAACCTAACTGTACATAAGAGAAAACATACAGGAGAGAAATCCTACAAATGTGACCAGTGTGACTATTCCGCTGCACTTCCAACGACATTAGACCAACACATGGCTAAACACACCGGAGAAAAACCCTTCATGTGTGGGGAGTGTGGGTATAGGACAGCTGGCAGGTCTAACCTAACTGTACATATGAGAAAACATACAGGAGAGAAACCCTACAAATGTGACCATTGTGACTATTCTGCTGGACAGAAACGCAATTTAGACTCACACATGGCTAAACACACCGGAGACAAACCCTACATGTGTGGGGAGTGTGGATACAGGACGGCTGACAGGTCTACCCTGTCCAGGCATATGAGAACACATACAGGATCGAGACCCTACAAATGTGACCAGTGTGATTATTCTGCTGCAAGGACAGACTATTTAGATGCACACATGGCTAAACACACCGGAGAAAAACCCTTCATGTGTGGGGAGTGCGGGTACAGGACGGCTGACAGATCTACCCTGTCCAGGCATATGAGAACACATACAGGATCGAGACCCTACAAGTGTGACCAGTGCGACTATTCTGCTGCACGGAAAAGCAATTTGAACCGACACATGGCTAAACATACTGGTTAAAAGTTCTACATGTGTGGGGAGGGCGGATACCGGAAAGCTTAGATCAGTAATCAATCCATCAATATAAGGGAAAAACCCAACAACTGTGACCATTGCTGATATTTCATACCACAGAAAGCAAATTAAGTTCGCCACTTAGAAAAGAACACAGAAGAAACGCCTTAAATGTCTACAAATCTACATGTAGATAAGTTACGCTACAGAAGCTCCGTCCATGTCTTAAAATTGACTAAAATTGTCAGAGTCTTTTTGCAGTGTCTTATGTCAGCTTCTGTGCTCTAGTTTTTCTTGCGTGAGAGGTAATGATAATGATAGGAAATGTACTTACGTAAAGATGCCAATTTCGTGCAGTAGTGTTGGCATTTTGTTCGTCTTTTTATGCGCATATTTTACATTGCTAATTCCTTCCTTTCGACTAGCCCTCTTAGATATTAAGGTGCTGCGACATTAATACCGGTGTACGAACGTAAACAAATACGTCTTCTTACCTGCATGGATACTCGATATATATATACATATTTAGAGACAAACAGACAGACAGAAAGAGACACAGAGAGTGAGAGAAAGAATAATAATAGCTATACAAAAGAACACTGACATTTTGCATTACGGACCAAAGTAGCCACTGCGAAAAGGAAAACTTAGGGGGAGAACTCACTAGAAACATATGGAACTAGCTACCAGTCGCCATCGTAGTTATTTAGAGTTTTTTATGATATCGCACGGAATAAATGTACTAAAACCATTTCAAACTGGTTGTACATGTTTGTGAGCATTCCTTTGGCTTAACCCTACTCTAGCGGGCTTTTTTGGCATTCGTGGGGCCCCCTCAGAACTCATGAACGGTATATCGTATGATCACCAAATTTTCAGATGATGTGCTCCTAAAAATAAATCATAACAACAATTTTCATGTCGTTATGACGTAATATGACGTCATTAATGTATTTTATTGGCCAAAACCGTGTAGATATGTTATTCTCTTAAAACGCAATGGTACACAACACAACGAATCCAGCAAAAAATGATTTATTTGTTTTCGAAAATATTAAATGGATACAACAAAGTATATTAAGCTGGCTAGAATTATTCTTGTAACTGAACCATAGTTAAAAAGTGCACTAGTGATCAGAAATACATTGACATATCCTTGGAAAACCCTTTGCCTTTTTGCTAATATCATATTACATAATAAATAGTAAATTTAGCCTAAATGTTTTTAAATCAATGTGTTCTATCACTAAGCTTGGTATGTAGAAACTATAGTTAAAGAGAAAATTGTGCGTACTAAATGTCACTACGTGATCGTCATAGTGGCAGAGTTGGTGCCTCCGTGTGAATTCTCATATGTCCAGATAGGGCAGACTGGAAGGCTGCAGAATAGGTGCACTTGTCACACCTGTAGGGCTTTTCACCTGTATGGCCTCTCATATGTTGTGCTAAGCTGGACCTCACAGCTGTCCTGTACCCACACTCCCCACACATGTAGGGTTTCTCACCGGTGTGTTTCATAAGATGTTGGTCCAATGTGCCTTTCTGTGCTGCAGAATAGTCACACTTATCACACATGTAGGGTTTTTCACCTGTATGGGTTCTCATATGATGGGCTAATGAAGACTTGTAAGTTGCCCTGTACCCACACTCCCCACACATGTAGGGTTTCTCACCGGTGTGTTTCATTAGATGTTGGTCCAATGTGCCTTTCTGTGCTGCAGAATAGTCACACTGATCACACATGTAGGGTTTCTCTCCTGTATGGGTTCTCATATGTCGGGATAAGTGAGATCTGTCAGCTGTTCTGTATCCACACTCCCCACACATGTAGGGTTTCTCACCACTGTGTTTTGCTAGATGTTGTATCAAATTGGATTTTTGTGCTGTAGAATAGTCACACTGGTCACACTTGTAGGGTTTTTCTCCTGTATGGGTTCTCATATGGTGGGTTAAGTTAGACTTTTTATTTGTCCTGTACCCACACTCCCCACACATGTAGGCTTTCTCACCAGTGTGCTTTGATAGATGATCGTCCAAGTTGTGTTTCCTTGCTGCAGAATAGTTGCACTGGTCACACTTGTAGGGCTTTTCTCCTGTATGGGTTCTAATATGTTGGGCTAATGTGGACTTCTGAGCTGCCCTGTATCCACATTCCTCACACATGTAGGGTTTCTCACCAGTGTGTCTTGCTAGATGTTTGTCCAAACTGCCTCTGTGTGCTGCAGAATAGTCACACTGGTCACACTTGTAGGGTTTTTCTCCTGTATGGGTTCTCATATGTCGGGATAAGTGAGCCTTATTAGCTGTCCTGTACCCACACTCGTAACACATGTAGGGTTTCTCAATAGCGTTATTCAAGTTCACTTGTTGTGCTGCCGTCTGGTCTTCAGCATTGCTTTTATTGCTGTCACAGTCAAACTGGGAAACCCCGGTGGGATACCCATGATTGCAGGTCTGAGCAACATCGGTTGGAGACCCATGCCCTGCCGTTGCCATGTCCAGCTTAATGAGATAATGAGGAAAATTTAAGATACATTGTAAAAGCTATAAATGCTAGGATAAAATATATTTGGAATACTAAATTGGTCAGTCTATATGCAACTTTCATCTAATTATTCAGAACTCAATAAGAACAGAGTGGCCGCAATGGCTTATATTTGCCTGAAAGAAGTTGAACGCCTTATTGGTTTTGAAATTTAATGTCATGTTTGAATAAATATCATTCCGAAACATCTGTTTTACCTTATGTATGACGTGTATGAAGGTGGCCAGAGGTCGTATGTTCATATCCCGAAAGTGTACACAAATTATAGTTCTACTGCGGTGCTTCTTCCACAGAAATGACCTATTCCCCTCGACATCTGAATACTTTTCTGTTCGTTTCTAAGTCTTACGTCTTACCTGCTTCCTATGGTTTTCTCTCGGCATTATAGGTTTGGTAACCATACTATCCATTCGCCGTTTTCACAGAGTCAATTCTACGTGTTTCCAGATTTGTAATTTACGCTTTATGCCTTTCATTAAAACCCACTCAACATTCCTATATTTCTATATTATTCCACGTTCACCAAAAAGGCCACTTAGCCTGATAACAGCATGACCTACGTAAAGGTGGAGAGCGATCAGAACGTATATTTGGTTTCGCCCCCCTCCCCCTTCATTTTTACCATATTTACATTCGTCAAAAGGCTACAAATTATCGTCTTACTGCGGTCCTTCTTCCATAAAAATAGCCTCAAACTATTCCCCTCGACATCAGACTACCTGGCTGCTCGCCTTTAAGCCTTACTTGCTTCCTATGGTGTTTTTTCTCTTCACGTAAACCGGGACTCGGGCAGCTTTGTCCTTCCGTCGTATCGTTACACTAACAAAACATAAATGTCATAAATGTGACAATTATGTGAATTTGATGGAAAAACTGAAAATAATGTAATTCAATGTGACTACAATAAGAATTGGAAAAGTGTTATTGCTAAATTTGTCCAAAATGTGAAATCATGTGGACAATCCAGAATTGCGCAATTATCTCAAAACTGGGGCGGAATGATTTCCTATTGACAGAAAACCGGTCAGACATGGTGCAGAGACAATATAGTGTCCTGGCACAGTTTTATGGACAGTGAACAAATAGGGCAAAGGCTCATATATAAAGATGCCAAAATGACAGCATTTAACGTCCAGGGTGTCTGTTGCCTCCGTTTCAACATTCACATTCCCCCCAAATTCTCCCTTTCACATGTTTCTATGTGTAGTCACATTATTTCACATTTCTTGAAGTTGCTCCGCCCAAATCACAGAAAGTATAGGTTTGGTCACCAAGCCATCCATTCCCTGTTAACGTTTTCACAGATCAATGCTAGGTATTTCCAAATTTGAAATTTACGCCTTATGCGTTTCTTTAAAAGCCAGTTAACATTTCTATATTATTTCAAAAAATCTTCGCCTGATGCAGCATGACGTACATGTATGTGAGGGGTCGAACGTATGTTTGGTTTCGCCCCCCTCCCTCTTCAATTTCCACCATATTCACATCCCAAAAATGTCTTTCAATTATCGTCCTACTGTCATCCTTCTTCCACAGAAATGACCTCAAACTAGAACTATTCCTCTCGACATCAGGCTACCTAGTTGCCCGTTTCTAAGTCTTACCTGCTTCCTATGATGGTTTTTCTCTTCACGTAAACCGGGACTTGGTCAGCTTTGTGGTCAGAGGTGAGCGCAATGCAGGTCAAAGGTAAAACTGTCAGCCTGATTACCCATAGAATACATTTGACGTCGGTGACACGTTACGCTTTCCTCATAATGTAACGATTTGCACTTCAGACCGCCGAAACAACATAACATGCGCCTGAATGTGATATGAAAGGAAGGTTTATAAACAGGGACAGTCAAGCCAAACTGTTTGGTCTGAATCTTAATTTTTGTGTTTTGTGATCAACTGACAAACTGACAAACTCCATCCATAAAAAGGCAAGACAAAAGAAAGCATTATGTCCAAGGTATTAAACGATTTAATCATTTGAGCAGAAAACACTGGGGAAAAAACACAAAACAAACAGAAACTTTTACTTGTAACAGTAAGTAGAAATACAGTGGACGAAAACATGACTTTGGCATTTCCTAAAGAAAAACCTTTACCTATTTCCAATTCTATTCTTATAGAGTAAAAGAAAACATAGTAAAAATAAGATCGTGCATACTAAATATCACTACGAGATGGTCACAGTTGCAGAGTCGGTATGCCTAAATACCTCAACCGCCCTCAACCCCCCTCAACCGCCCTCAACCCCCCACTTCCTGGGCTAATATGCAGTGAACATGTGCTAAGAACGCTTTTTAACGCTCTGGATACATTGCCTATGCAATTATAAATAGGAAAATCACTGTAACTCTGGCGTTTTACCAGTTTTTTTACGGCGCGCCGTGCGCCCGAGGAACAGGGTCCGCCATCTTGTTTGTTGACGTCGCGCCGCCAGAACGCATCGTGCCATAAGTTTCAAGTCAAAATAAGGAAAGTGAAAAAGCTTGTGCAGCACGGAAACTCAGCAGATATAGAGGGAAACCTCGTTAAACATCATGTTTCTGGTGGTGGATTTTAGCGCTCAATACTTTAGGGCGGAAATTTTTGCGGGGTGTATCACTCCCTCAAGACGGTAACTCCACTTATGATATATTGAAAGTTATAACTTGAAAAAAATCGCAAATACTTAGACGTTACTATGTGATTTTTATTTATAATCGTATAGGCAATGTATACAGAGTGTAAACAAGGGTTCTTAGCACATGTACACTGCATATTAGCCCAGGAAGTGGGGGGTTGAGGGCGGTTGAGGGCGATTGAGGTATTTAGGCATACCCTTGCAGAGTTGGTGCCTCCGTGTCAATTCTCATATGTCGACTTGGCTGCAGAATAGTCGCACTAGTCACACTTGTAGGTTTTTTTCCGGTATGGGTTTTCATATGAAGCACTAAGGAATACATGTGAGTTGCACCAAAGTGTGTTGCTTTATGGTCATCTAAGGTGGATTTCCATGCAGTATGCACATTGGTCACACTTGTAGGGTCTTTCTCTTCTAAGGGTTCTCAAGTGTTGGATAAGGTAGACTTCGGAGCTGCCCACTCCTCACTCATGTAGGGTTTCGCATCAGTGTGTGCTGCTTTATGGTTATCAAAGGCGGATTTCTGTCCTGTAGAATAGTCACACTGGTCACACTTGTAGCGTTTTTCGCCTCTATGAGTTTTCATATGCTGTAAAAAGTTTAACCTTTTAATTGCTCTGTATCCACACTTCCTACACATGTTTGTCACGGGCGTGAGTTGCTTTATGTTTATTTAAGGAGGATTTCCTTGCTGCAGAATAGTCACACTGGGCACACTTGTAGGGTTTTTCTCCTGTATGGGTTCTCATGTGTTGGGATAGGTCAGACTTTCGAGTTGCCCTGTATCCACACTCCCCACACATGTAACGCTTCTCACCGGTGTGTTTTAGTTGATGTTGGCTCAATGTACCTTTCTGTACTGCAGAATAGTCACACTGGTCACACTTGTAGGGTTTTTCTCCTGTATGGGTTCTCATGTGCCGTGACAAGCTGGACCTGTTGAATGTCCTGTACCCACAATCCCCACACATGTAGGGCTTCTCACCAGTGTGTTTTGCTAGATGTGTGTCCAAACTAGATTTCTGTGCCGCAGAATAGTCACACTGGTCACACTTGTAGGGTTTTTCACCTGTATGGGTTTTCATATGTTGGGATAAGTTTGCCCTCACAGCTGTCCTGTACCCACACTCCCCACACATGTAGGGTTTTTCTCCTGTATGGGTTCTCATATGTTCGGTTAAGTGTGACTTTTGATTTGTCCTGTACCCACACTCCTCACACATGTAGGGTTTCTCACCTGTGTGTGTTGCTTTATGGTCATATAATGTGCCTTTCTTTGCTGCAGAGTAATCGCATTGGTCACATTTGTAGGGTTTTTCTCCTGTATGGAGTCTCATATGTCGGGATAAGTCATACTTGTGAGCTGTCCTGTACCCACACTCCCAACACATGAAGGGTTTCTCACCAGTGTGTTTTGCTAGATGTATGTCCAAAGAAAATTTCCGTGCTGCAGAATAGTCGCACTGGTCACACTTGTAGGGTTTTTCTCCTGAATGGGTTCTCATATGTTGGGATAAGGTAGATTTTTGAGCTGTCCTGTACCCACACTTCCCACACATGTAGGGTTTTTCTCCTGTATGGGTTCTCATATGTAGGGCCATGGTAGACTTATGAGTTGCTCTGTATCCACACTCCCCACACATGTAGGGTTTCTTACCTGCGTTATTTAAGTTAACTTGATGTGCTTCCATCTGGTCTTCAGCAGTGCTTGTTTTGCTGTCGCAGTCAACCAGGGAAACCCCAATGGGAGACCCATCATAGCAGTTCTGACCAACTCCGGTGGGAGACCCATCATAGCAGTTCTGGTCAACTCCGGTGGGAGACCCATGTCCTGCTGTTGCCATGTCCGGCCTGATGAGAATATGAGGAAATTATGAAGATACATCATAAAAGGTATCAATGCTAGAATTAAGATTACCAGGATAAAATATATTTCAAATTCTAAAGTGATCGGGCTTATTAACTTATATACACTTTAACCTAAAAAAACGTAAACAAAGGGTTGTAGTTGCGGGGGAAACACTCTAACTGGACAGAAGTAGCTTCTGGAGTACCTCAGGGTACTATTTTAGGACCCCTATTGTTCCTGGTATACATAAATGATTTGGCTGACAACCTCAATTCTAATATCAGACTATTTGCTGATGACTGTATTATTTACAGAGAAATAAATAATGCTATCGACCACACCCTCCTGCAGGACGATATAAACACGCTAGACGCATGGCAGCGCGACTGGCAGATGGAATTACATCCTGACAAATACCATGTCATGCGCTACACCCACAAACGTAAAACTAGAATATTTGATTACAAACTAGGGAACCACACACTAGCCGAAACTAAGTACCACAAATACCTTGGAGTTACTTTAAACAATCAACTCTCTTGGTCACAGCACATAAACTACACCACTTCTAAAGCATATAAGTCACTAGGTTTTATCAAACGTAATCTTTACAACTGTCCCAAAGCAGTTAAGCAGAATGCTTACATAAGCTTAGTTAGACCCCACCTAGAATATGCTAGTGCTGCTTGGGACCCTCACTACAAGGAATACATCTCGAAACTAGAATCTGTACAGAAAAGAGCAGCCAGATTCGTCACAAATACTTACGACACATACACTATCACTACCAAATTGGTCACAGATCTAGGGTGGAATACATTAAAGAACAGACGCACAGCAAATAGACTTACACTTTTACAAAAAGCACGACACTCTGAAGCATCGCAACCGGTCGAAACTCTGCTATCGCCCCTCCCGCGCCAATCGCGTCACCTTAATTCCAACGCCTACAAGCCATTAACATTCAACAAGGATTGTTACAGATACTCGTTCTTTCCGCAAACTGTGAGAGACTGGAACAGTCTACCACAAGCCACCACAGACACAGCAGAACCCAAGAAGTTCAAGGAGGCTGTACTGCAACATCTAAGACAGCAATAGCGCAGCGCACTCCCCCTGCACGTTTGGCCCCAACTGAGGGGCGTTGTGCAGTACAAGATCAAGAACCTAATTATTTACAACTCAACAAATGTTGACAAGGTACTTTCAGTTTAAAGTGCTTGTGAAAGAAAATGTCATCTATCATAAATGTAAAATTTTGGTCTTCTCTGAAAACAACTATGCAATGTTTAAATCGATTTTCCGGGATAAACTTGCTAAAACGGCGACTTATAAATGCCCACTCTGAGCTCTTTGGGGGGACTAATGAGCAACAGGCGTTACGTCAACGTGATGAGTCCCCGTTAGCTTACTATGGCCGCCTGTGGGTATAGCCTACATTTGAAGCGCCCGTATCTCTTGAAGGAAACATAATTCATGGACAAAAATTGGTATGTCAAAAGAACACATATTTCACTTCACGTAGTAAAAATATCTATCGAATTCACTGCACAAAAACGTATTTTAGAGGCACTTGAAGCTGATGCACCGCCGAGGCGTGCGTACCCCATGGCCATCTGTGGCGTGGCTCGCTTACGGAGCCGGCTGGCAACTGCGATAAATTTTAGCATTTTAACTCAAAATACATTCCCCAAAAATGTGTCTGCCCACAAAAATGTAAGATTCTATGGGATAGATACACGTAGTTCGTCAGGCCAATTACAACGGGTTTTGTTTTTAATAGTACTGGCACGGCAGACACCAGTCTATTGTGGTGTAAATACCTTGTTGTACCGGGTGCAAATTCGGAACTTGACGGAAGCACAAATTCTGAAGTAGCGTGCAAGAGGATGCCCCCGATCGCCGTGAAAGAAGATATGAAGGCCAAGTGCCGAAATCAGAAGCAATATGACATTATGGACAAGGAGAGTGGCGATGAACTTGTTGTGGAAGGGACGATACGCTCGCCATGCCGGGAGAAATAATATTCGCGGTGCAAGAAGCCGCCGAGGACCGCTGGACATGCTTGCACTTTGCAGCCACGGATCTAATGAATGAAGAAGGATTCCACGGCTAGAGGGAACAAGTTATTCCTCTAAATTAGTGGTAAGCTCCTCTGACATGTTGAAGAAAGAGTACTGTACTTATAATGTCTTGTGACGCCCGCGCCATGCGCCACGTTCCCGGGCGGCCGTAGTTCATTTTGTAACAAATTACGAAAACAATAGTCCGCCATTTTGTTTGTTTTTTGCCGAATGATGTGATGCAAAACACGACTCGTAGTGTTTGCGTACTCACAACGTTTACTCTGCTAAGTATAGTGATAATGAGTACTGATGTTTCACCTATAATTTCTCGCATTTTCTTAATGTAATAGCATGCAGTAGAATGGAATTTTGTGTTGTTAAACTTTGAATGCTCCGTAACGTTTTGCAAGTTCCGCCATAATTTTGTTCTTTCAAAGTGACGCGGAAAGGACTCTGTAACATTCATATTCAATGACGTACATACTTTAGCTATTTAGAATAAATGATTTATATGTTGAAGAATATAGCTGCGTTTCTTGTAACTTTATTTCATCGGCGTTTTGAGTTGGTAGCACCATGTGTGTTTGTAGTACGTCAGTCGGTGTGGGGGAGGGGTGCTACAGAAACGTCGGGCGCTGGTGGCATAACTTCGCCATGAGAAACCGTGAAAACTAGTTGTATGTGCTACTGGTAGATTTTTAGCTTTCTCTTATTTCCAGATCTCTCCAGATTGTTGGAAAAAGGAAAATTACGAGGGCTCAAATTGAGCCGAGCACAACCCCGGGCAGATGCGGAAATGAAAATCGAGCGCGCCAAACTTGATCAACAAAACTTGTTGTTCTCACTTATCTTTGTCTGCCTCTGTACCGTTTTTTTTAGTTGCCCTGGGAATTTGTGGAGAAATATCCGTCCAGTATTCTGACAATTTTTGCAGCTGGCTCCATTTGGGCCTCCTGCTAACAGTATCTTCCGCGGATTTTAGCTTTACGTGCCGAGGTAGTCACGTCTAAATCTACAGGCGACGCCATGATAGAAGGTCGGGACTCATCACGTTGGCGTCACGCATATCATTTGCATCTCATTTGCATTCGCACTCGGATGGCTAAAATTGCACTTTTTAAGTGCGTTTTAACATAACTTCCCGGCTGAATTATCACACAAACAATATCTCATTTTAATCACACGACAAAGG
The DNA here is from genome assembly GCA_013266295.2 of Branchiostoma floridae x Branchiostoma japonicum. Taxonomy (NCBI): domain Eukaryota; kingdom Metazoa; phylum Chordata; class Leptocardii; order Amphioxiformes; family Branchiostomatidae; genus Branchiostoma; species Branchiostoma floridae x Branchiostoma japonicum. The sequence continues at coordinate 28,856,089 of CM023825.1, forward strand.
ACTTCTTGAAATCGCATAAATAACAATCTTAGCCTCCTTCTTTCACAGCCACTTTAACGCCTTATGGGTGTTTCCAAGTAATCTTATCTTTGTTTTAATATCATTTAATTCCTTCCTAAACAGCTGTTTTCCTGGTGCATGACGTACATGAAGGTGTGTTTGGTTCGCCCCCCTCCCCCTTTAATTCCATCATATTCATATCCCGTAAATGTCTATAAATTATCGTCCTACTGCGGTACGTCTTCCACAGAAATGATATCAAATTATTCCCCTCGACATCTAAATACTTTTCTGTTCGTTTCTAAGTCTTACCTGTTTCCCAAGATGGTTTTTCTCTTCACGGAAACCGGGACTCGGGCAGCTTTGTCCTTCTATCGTCTCGTGAGGTTAGAGGTTAGCGCACATTAGGTGAAAGGTGAATGCTCAGCCTGATTACCCACGTAATACATTTGACGTCAGGTGACACGTTACGCTTTCCTCATAATGTAAACGTTTGCACTTCAAACAGACCATCAAAACAACGTCACAAACGCTTCACTTTTGTTTCTGTTCTGATATGAACGGGACAAGTTTGTTAACAAATTAATGTCAAGCCAAACTGTTTCATGAATCTTGATTGATGTGTTTTACTCATCATCTCTGACAATATTCCATCCGAGAAAAAAAGACAAGACAGAAGAAAACATTACGTTCAAGGTTTTAAACGATTTAATTGTGTTAGCGGAAAATATTTGTAGACACTTCTTCGAAAAAAAATCAAAACAAACAGTAACTTTTACTCGTATACAAATTAACGCCTACAATTTTTTCAACTGTAAAATTACCTCTTGATGTTAAGATTTACCCACTAAGTGTAAATATTTTACTGCGAACTAAATGCTAGTTTACAGAGTTGATATTAACCAAAAGATATTTGTTTGTAGTACATGTAGGCAAACACTTCGTCAACGTGAACTATTAACAGGAAATCAAAGCTCGTATATTTATACAAAGGCAGCTCTAACGTCTAGCTTCCAACTACTGTGGACAATCACTTATCGATGTTAATAACTGATTATGCACATGCACATTATCTAATCAATACTATCAAGTTTACTGTTTTTACACTACAATCCTAGGTACCAAAAAAAAGATAATTTTTTTTGTTCAAAATAATTGATACTATAACAAAATATATAGGCTTCTACACTAAACTGAGAATTATTGTTGTAACTGAATTATAGTTATGCATTAATTAGAAATAGAAGCACGTCAGTCATTTAACACTAATGAAAATCAGTGCAAAGATTTTGCAGCAAACCAAATGCTAGTTTACAAAAGTAGAAAAATATAGGACTATGACATTTCCTTGGGAAAAAACCTTTGCCTAGTTGCAAGTATTATATATCTTTACAGAATATTTAGCCTATATCTTTTTAAATATTAATGTTATATATCCTTAAGCTTGGTATCAAGATAGAGAAACTATAATAAACACAAGCTTGTGAGTACAAAATTTCACTACGAGATGAACACCTCTTTGTATTAACCCTTCAATGTACAACAACAATGTTTAAATATGATGCACATCATTCCCTATCATTAATATGTGGTATACACGGCATATCATTCTGTTTACTTTGCCAATTTCAACGACTTTCTAGGAAGCCACAGAATCTGGTAGAGACTAACAATCTTATCTGTCAAAGAAGCTTACAGCAAAAATGTCGTCTGCATTTGACGTCATTCGTCGTCATGGCGACGTGGAGCTAAAAGCCCGCGGCGTTGTTCAAGAGGACCCCTCTCCCGGGCAATGTACGTTATCCCTAGCCAGACGCAATAAATGCAGCTATAGCTTCCAACGTTTCAATCTACATAGCTTTTCGAATAAACACATATATGCACGCTACTGTTGTGTAGCAGCAGTTCACGTATGCAAACGCCAATGGCAACACACCCACACACGTATCAGCAGTAAGTGTCTCTCAAGGTTGACAATTATGTGTCAGACGACTAACACCCCCTGGCGCTTAAACTGGTCACCAGTCTAGCCTAACGCACTCCTACATTTATACAATGACCATTAATGCCACACCATAGTTGTGAGCATTAATTAAACAACAGGGCGTTCGAACAGAAGAAAAACAACCATGTATCTGTAGCACGACTCTTCGAGGTAATACCGATTAAAATTTTTTTGTTGACGGATATGCCTTAAGGCGCGCGCACTCAGCAACATAGGTGAACTTTGATGCCTCCAATTACCGGACAAAGAGTGTGAACATTGTACGATGTACACTTCAGGTGGGGACATTACTCGGGCAAAGACATTGCTCTGTGCTGATTTTTGGTGTAGGAAGAAGATCCAACTTATGCCGACTGACAAAATCCTTGAAAATATATTTATAACCTAGTACCTGCAAAATGATTGAGTTGTTCTCAGTAGATAGTATTAGATACATTTCGACCTCTCTCCCTAATTGTGTGCCGTAATTTTCTTGTGTCTGGATTTTGGCGTCCTTGGTTCAAGTTTTGAATGCTTATATAATTTCTGATCAGTACTGGGCATGTACACACCAGGGCTCTGTAATAAGGCAATACCTATAGGGAGGGGCTGTAACCGTTTAGAGACGTTTTTGTGAACTTCTCCGATACAGAGGGGACGAAACAGAGAAAATTGACAATGTACATGTAGTGACACAGCAGGCAAAAGCCATGGCGACAGCGAACACAAGTCCCATCATGGTGATGTTCTCGCTTTTCAGATTTTAGTGGTGCGTGTGTTCGGGACGATATGTCATTCACCTGATCGGGATGACTAGAAGTGGCAACGACAGGATCAAAATAATTTAAGTTACTCAAAACAAAATTAATTTTTTACGGGTTGCTTCTACAATCTAGTAGTTCTAGCCGGGCTTGATCAGTACATGCTGATGATTTCTTACATCTGAAAACATACAAATAAATTCTTCAGAAAACAATGACTTAGAAACTCATCTGACATAATATCGTTAAGTGAAGCCGTACATGTTTTGAAATTGTGCGAGCGTTCCCTTAAAGTTAAAATTAGCGCTGTTTCTATTAAGGCTCTGTTACTACAGCTTTCCTTTGTGTCCGGGCTCCGTTCAAAGCAATTATCCTAACATCAGATCCGCTTTTTGTCTGTCTCTGTTCGGGGAAATGTATAGACGGGGGCGTATAAGTGTATAGACTGAAAGTATGATTGGGACTTTAATAATTAATGAGATGTGTTCTTTCACAATGGTACGGCGTCGTCATGGCGCAGCTACGAGTTCGACGTAGATGCCAATCATCTGTCATAAAGCATACATCATCAAGCAAAAAATGACTTTCTGCATCCTGTTACTTGAGTGGTTACTCTGCTTTTTAAGAAGTCTGTCTTAAGACTATCAAGTTTTGGTTATAAGATCGCGCCAATGATTTTTTTTTTCATTCTTGTCTTTCGAATTCCGTGCGTTATTCGATCGGAGATGAGTTCCGAAGATCTAAACCGGTCTGTTTCAATTTACACAGAACAATACGTGACATAAAGCTACAGGCTACGATAGTTTATCAATAGAAGTGCATTGGGTGGAACCGAAAAGACCACTCCCAAAACCACTCAATAAGAAAATATAATCTCTAAGCAGATGTAGGGTTCAGCTCAATTTTTACACGTGCTTTTATGCGTCATTTTTTTTTACTACTCGCCTCCTGAAAGAGAAAACGCGTACTACTTAAGAAACAGGTAAAAGAGCTTCAAAAACACACGTACAAAACCCCAACCCTATATCTGCTTGGAGATTACAACAGGTCAGTGTACCTCACAAAGTAGGAAAATCGTTCGCCCCACGAGTCTGGGAGCTCAAATATAAAGGACATTTTCGGCCCGTTGTCCACTGCACAATTAGGGATGTTCGCAGGTCACCGAAAGCCCCTTCCGATGCAACAGGGGACTGGATTTTCAGACAAAAATGCGCCCGATTCTCTGGCGGTTTTAAAATTAGTCTAGCAAAATGTGACGTCGGCCTAACCTCTGGACGCTTCGCTAGGACGATGACTAGAAAGGTTATGTCTATATACACGCCAGGGGAGTTAGCTGCAAACTATACTGCTTTAGCAGACTGACGATAACCCTGGCATGGTTTCCAGGGGTCGAAATAGATTTTGGGGCCAACTTGCACTGGTGCAGATGAATTAAAAGATACTTGCACCAGAAGAAAAATAGTTGCACCCCCCAAAAATAAAACGAACACAACCAAAAGTACATGTAGTAACTTTAATAAAAACTTCATGGATTCTGGTTTTGTTCCCTTTTCAGTTCTTTATTGGGTATTTCTACAGGTACCTGGTACCTGGTAGTAACAGCAGATAAAGCAAACTTGCACCGCGGTGCATACCGGCAAAAAATTAGTTGCACGACACCAAATTTACTTGCACCAAGTTGCACACAATTTCGACCCCTGGTTTCTGTCTATTAGGCCAATTTCTACTATTTCTAGTCGCCTCTGAAGCATGATAGGGGCTAGAGATCACGGATTCGTTCTCTTGTATTTCTGGCTGGACGTTGTATCCTTGAGAAAAACAGTTTACATCACTTTTCTCTCTCCGCAGTTTTCTGGCACCACCACTCAATAACAAGAAGAATTCATCTATCAAATAGCTCCCCCAAGCGCCCATGATTATATAGCAGCATTAAATAATTACTGGCCACTTACAGCAGTTGGGAAAACTTTATTGATAGCGAAGCGGGCACAAACAATTTTTCGGTCATTTTGAAACACTGCTTACAGTCAGTCACACTGCTCATATTTTTTAGGATTTTTCTCTAGTGTGTTTAACCATGTGTAGGTAATAAGTGCCTTTTTGTGCAGCAGAATAGTCACATAGGTAACACTTGAAGGGTTTCTCACTACTATGTGTTGCCATGTGTCGGTCGAAATGGCAATTCTGTGCAGCAGAATAGTCTCACTGGTCAGACTTGTAGGGTTTTTCTCCAGTATGTTTAGCCTTGTGTCGGTTCAAAGTGCTTTTCCGTGCAGCAGAATAGTCGCACTGGTCACACTTGTAGGGTCTCGATCCTGTATGTTTCCTCATATGCCTGGACAGGGTGGATCTGTCAGCCGTCCTGTATCCGCACTCCCCACACATGTAGGGCTTGTCTCTGGTGTGTTTAGCGATGTGTGAGTCTAAATGGCCTTTCCGTGCAGTAGAATAGTCGCACTGGTCACACTTGTAGGGTCTCGATCCTGTATGTTTTCTCATATGTACAGTTAGATTAGACTTGGCAGCCGTCCAGTATCCGCACTCCCCACACATGTAGGGTTTTTCTCCAGTGTGTTTAGCCATGTGTGAGTCTAAAAGGTCTTTCCGTGCAGCAGAATAGTCACACTGGTTACATTTGTAAGGTCTCTCTCCTGTATGTTTTCTCATATGTACAGTTAGGGAAGACCTGGCAGCCGTCCTGTATCCGCACTCCCCACACATGTAGGGTTTTTCTCCGGTGTGTTTAGCCATGTGTTTCTCCAAATCACTTTTCCGTGAAGCAGAATAGTCACATTGGTCACATTCGTAGGGTTTCAAACCTAAATGTGTTTTCATATGCCTGGATAGGTCAGACCTGTAAGCTGTCCTGTATCCACACTCCCCACATATGTAGGGTTTTTCTCCAGTGTGTTTAGCCATGTGTGAGTCTAAAAGACTTTTCTGTGCCGCAGAATAGTCACACTGGTCACATTTGTAGGGTTTCAAACCTAAATGTGTTTTCATATGCCTGGATAGGTCAGACGTGTTAGCTGTTCTGAATCCACACTCCCCACACATGTAGGGTTTGTCTCCGGTGTGTTTAGCCATGTGTATGTCTAAATGACTTTTCCTTGAAGCAGAATAGTCACACTGGTCACATTTGTAGGGTCTCTCACCTGTATGTTTTCTTCTATGTACAGTTAGGTGAGACTTGGCAGCCGTCCTGTATCCGCACTCCGCACACATGTAGGGTTTGTCTCCAGTGTGTTTAGCCATGTGTAGGTCTAATGTCGTCTGAAGTGCAGCGGAATAGTCGCACTGGTCACATTTGTAGGGTTTCAAACCTAAATGTGTTTTCATATGCCTGGATAGGTCAGACCTGTAAGCTGTCCTGTATCCACACTCCCCACATATGTAGGGTTTGTCTCCAGTGTGTTTAGTCATGTGTAGGTCTAATGTTGTCTGAAGTGCAGCGGAATAGTTGCACTGGTCACATTTGTAGGGTTTCAAACCTAAATGTGTTTTCATATGCCTGGATAGGTGAGACCTGTTAGCCGTCCTGTATCCACACTCCCCACACATGTAGGGTTTTTCTCCGGTGTGTTTAGCCATGTGTGTGTCTAAATGGTCTTTCCTTGCAGCAGAATAGTCACATTGATCACATTTGTAACGTTTGTCCACAGTACCTTTCACCACAGGCCTGTCCGTCTGCTCTGTTTGACTCTGTACGGGAGGATGGACAGAGTTTACCCCGTTCGTTTCCTCCAATAGAATGTCCTCTTCCTTGTCCTGCTGTCCTTCCGTGTCTGTTGCCGGATCCTCCCTGCTGCTTGTCTTGTTCCAAGGGTATACAGTTGGCAGCTCGTCCACAGGATTTTTACAGCTTCTCCACTCCATACTTTTCTAAGAACAAAAATAAAGATTTGAAATTGAAGCATTTCCATATACTGTACTATATATACAAAGTCACTGTCTATATTCTTGCATTCCTACGAAAACTTTGACTGTTATGTTTGAAAAGATTCGCACGTGTCATCATTCATACAATGTACTGGAAATGTCTAGAACAATACATTCGATGTGCCCCCCCCCCCCCCACCTCCCTATCATAATCTTAGATTTTCGACGCATCACGGCCGATTTGAACTATCTGCTGCAGTACCGCGACACAGCGAGTGTAGGTGGTAAACAAAGATCTTACCTGTCTATTCAAACTGTCCAGACTCCAGAGTTGATATAGAGTCGAAGTAAATCGAAATCGCCGGAGATTGGCGAGAAATGGCACACCTCGCACGGCTCAAAATGGCGGACCAACGTAATCAAAGGTCAACCAAATTGAAAGGCAAAGGTCAAAGTTGACAAACCTGATTACCCAGATCCAGTATTCGGAGGTCTTGCCGGTTATCGCATTTTGACTGCTATTTCGCTTTAAACAACTTTTTATTCTACAGTTACTACAATTGTAGAAGAGAAGATAGGAAGACGAAAGAGGAAAAAAGGATGTTTAGTGGATGTTGTAATAGTATAGGGATGATTGTTTGTATGTATTAGCTTATTTCACAACGGAACCAAAGGAATGCACACAAATATGTACAAGCAGTTCGAAATGGTTTTAGTACATTTTATTTCTCGCGATATCATAAAAAACGTTAGAAAAACTACGATGGCGGCTGGTAGCTAGTTACATATATTTATAGTGAGTTCTCCCCCTAAGTTTTTCTTATCGCAGTGGCTACTTGGGTCCGTAATTCAAAGTGTTGTTCTTTTGTATACCTACATTTATTCTCTCTCCCTATCCATCTATCCATCCATCCATCTATCTATCTATCTATCTATCTATCTATTACTAGTATCTATCTATCCATCCATCCATCCATCTATCTATCTATCTATCTATCTATCTATCAATCTATCTATCTATCTATCTATCTATCTATCTATCTATCTATCTGTCTATGTCTATGTCTATGTCTGTCTGTCTCTCGCTAAATATATATAGTATTCGCGCAGGTAAGTACACGCATTTGTTTACGTTCGTACACCGGTATTAATTTCGCAGCAGTTTAATATCTAAGAGGGCTAGTCGAAAGGAAGGAATTAGCAATGCAAAATATGCTTATGGAAACACTAGTGAAATGCCAAAACTACTGCACGAAAGTGACATCTTTACGTAAGTATATTTCTTATCATTATCAATACAATACAGTAGTAGCAGAAGAGAGACAAAGGAGAACGACTGCCAGAAAAAATATATTTGTAAAGTTGTAATAGTTTCGAGACACTTGTATGTATTACCTCTTTCGACAATGCGACCTAAAGCCAAAGGAATTGTACACACAAACATGTACAACCAGTTCGAAACGGATTAGGAACCTTTATTTGAAGCAATATCATAAAACCTATGCGTAAATAACTACGAAGGCTACCTATCTATTTGTCCATTAATCCATCCATTAATCAATCAATCTATCTGTCTATCTATCTATCCCCCTCTTAGCTTATTAATGCAGTTAAAAAAAAAAACATTTGTTTATGTTGTTACACGACTATGAATTAGCAGCAACTTACTTGATATGTACAGAGAACAACAGGTCTAGTCCTACGTCTAAAGAAATCGATTAGTGATGTACAATACAAGAAGAGACAAGCAAAATGTGAACGAACTGCCATAAAATTACATATTTAAGTATCTTATCATTATTTCTCACGCAAGACTTGCTACAGCATAGAAGCTGATCTGACATAAGCCACTACTAAAAAAAACTACGGAAATTTTTCATAGACATGGACGGAGTTTCGATCTGTAGCGTAACTTATCTACATGTACATTTGTACACATTTAAGTTGTTTTATCGGTGTGCTTTGCTAGGCGAACTATATTTCCGTGATGTGGAAAATCCGCATTGGTCGCAGTTGTAGGGTTTTCGCCGGCATGTCTTCTCATATGAAAGGATACATTACTGTTCGCAATACCCACACATGTAAGTTTTCAACCAGTGTGTTTAGCAATGTGTCGGTTCAAAGTGCCTCTCTGTGAAGTAGAGTATTCACACTGGTCACACTTGTAGGGTCTCTCTCCTGTATGTTTTCTTATATGTACAGTTAGGTTAGACCTGACAGCTGTCCTGTATCCACACTCCCCACACATGTAGGGTTTTTCTCCGGTGTGTTTAGCCATGTGTGAGTCTAACTGATCTTTCCGTGGTGCAGAATAGTCACACTGGTCACATTTGTAGGGTTTCTCCCCTGTATGTTTTTTCATGTGCCTAGATAGGTCAGACCTGCTAGTCGTCCTGAATTCACACTCCCCGCAAATGTAGGGTTTTTCTCCAGTGTGTTTAGCCATGTGTTTCTCCAAATCACTTTTCCGTGAAGCAGAATAGTCACACTGGTCACATTTGTAGGGTTTCTTTCCTGTATGTTTTTTCATATGTGCAGTTAGGTTAGACCTGTTAGCGGTCCTGTATCCACACTCCCCACACATGTAGGGTTTTTCTCCGGTGTGTTTAGCCATGTGTGAGTCTAAAAGGTCTTTCCGTGCAGCAGAATAGTCACACTGGTTACATTTGTAAGGTCTCTCTCCTGTATGTTTTCTCATATGTACAGTTAGGGAAGACCTGGCAGCCGTCCTGTATCCACACTCCCCACACATGTAGGGTTTTTCTCCGGTGTGTTTAGCCATGTGTTTCTCCAAATCACTTTTCCGTGAAGCAGAATAGTCACATTGGTCACATTTGTAGGGTTTGTCACCTGTATGTTTTCTCATATGTACAGTTAGGTTAGACATGATAGCCGTCCTGTATCCGCACTCCCCACACATGTAGGGTTTTTCTCCGGTGTGTTTAGCCTTATGCAGGTCTAAATGGCTTTTCCGTATGGCGCAATAGTTACACTGGTCACATTTGTAGGGTTTGCCCACAGTACCTGTCACCACAGGCCTATCCGTCTGCTCTGTTTGACTCTGTACGGGACGATGGACAGAGTTCACCCCGTACGTTTCCATCAATAGAATGTCCTCTTCCTTGTCCTGCTGTCCTGTCGTGTCTGTTGCCGGGTCCTCGCTGCTGCTGGGCTCGTTCCCAAGGTGTACAGTTGGCAGCTTGTCCACAGGAATCTCACAGCATGTCCACTCCATAATTTACTAAGAAGAAAAATAAAGATTCGAAATTAAAGCATTTCCATATACTATACATAGCCCCTGCACATGTCTATATTCTTGCATTCCTACAAAACTTTGGCCAGTCTGTTTGAAAAGATCCGTGATTATTCATACAATGTACTGGAAACGGAGTATCAGATGTCCTATCTAGAACAGTACATTCGATGTGCCCCCCTCCCCATCATACCTTAGATTTTCCACGCATCACGACCGATTTGAAGTATCTGCTGCGGTACCGCAACACAGCGAATGTAGGTGGTAAACAAAGGTCTTACCTTTCTATCTAAGCTGTCCAGAGTCGATATAGAGTCGAAGAAAGTTGGAAATCGCCTCAGATTGGAGAGAAATGATGCACTTCGCACGGCTCAAAATGGCGGACAGTCGTAATCAAGGTCAAACAAATTGAGGGGTAAAGGTCAAAGGTGGCAAACCTGATTATCCAGATCCAGGATCATGTCGCTTCGGATTTCTTGCCGGAAGTTGCAACTTTGTTTACTATTCCAGTCTAAACTGTTTATTCTACTGTTGCTACAATTGTAGTAGAAGAGAGACGAAGGAGAAAGATGAATAGAAAAAAATTATTTGTAAAGTGGAGGATGTAATAGTTTCGAGATACTTGCTTGTCTTTATGTCTTTCGACAACGGCACCTAAATCCAAAGAAATTGTACACACAAACATGTACAACCAGTTCGAAACGGTTTAGGAACCTTTATTTCAAGCAATATCACTAAACCTAAGCGTAAATAACAACGAAGGCTACCTATTTATTTATCTATCAATCTATCTGTCTATCTATCTATCCTCCTCTCGAGTGTTAGCTTATTAATGTAGGTTAAAAAAGGTTTGTTTACGTTGGTACACCACTATGAATTGGCAGCAACTTACTGATATGCACAGAGAACAACAGGTCTAGTCCTAGGTATAAAGGAATGTATTAGTAATGTACAATACAAGAACAGACACGAAAAACGTCAACGAACTGCCAGAAAATGACATTTTTATGTAACTTGTATAAGTATTTTATCATTATCATTATTTCTCACGCAAGACTTGCTACAGCATAGAAGCTGACATAAGCCACTACTAAAAAAACCTACGGAAATGTTTCATAAAGACATTGACGGAGTTTCTGTAGCGTAACGTATCTACATGTACATTTTTTTTTATTACAACATACAAAATAAAGTACAATACGTAGTGGTGACGCACTCAACCAACATGCTTATATTCACGTCACCGCTGGACTTAAAATTAAAATTACATCACAAGACAAGGCAAAGTCACATGGGTATCGTTCAGATAACAAGTATACAGAGTTAAGCTATTGAAATATTACATAATAATACAGAACTATAAATCAAATATTAAATCGCTTGGTTTCAGAGAGATATAACTGGGTAACAATTAGTATTTGGGAGTTAACTTTAGGTGAAAGTAAAGGTGGCCCATTAAATAATAGATATACAATAGCACTATCGGATAAGTTATTAATACATGTATCTAAAAAAGGAATATTCAATTGTAAAAGTCTGTCAAGGAGGCGTACACGATGTTGAGTATAAATAGGGCAGTGAAGAAAAAAATGAGAAATGCTTTCGCATCGGAAACCGCAGCTACAAGAATGACTTGTTACAAGTTTACGGATAAACAAACTATGATTTAGGCTGCAGGTTCCAATCCGAAGGCGCGTTAGAAGAGCACAGGCGTATCTTTAGGTCGAACAGACATGTACATTTGTATACATTTAAGTTGTTTGAACGGTGTGCTTTGCTAGGTGGCGAACTATATTTACTTTCCGTGATGTGGAAAATCCACATGGCAATTTGTCGCAGTTGTAGGGTTTTCGCCGGCATGTCTTCTCATATGAAAGGATAGTACATTACTGTTCGCAATACCCACACATGTAAGTTATCAACCAGTGTGTTTAGCAATGTGCCTTTCCGTGCAGCAGAGAAGTCACACTGGTTACAGTTATAACGGGGGGTGACCTAACTTCGCACGTGCCCTAACTTCGGACGTTTTTTTTACTGATCTTATTATGCAAAAGTATGCCGTGTTTGTTGCCAATGACATTGCTAAAAAAAAGATAAGTAAACGTAGTCAATGCATACAGCTCTTATTTGCATGCAAAGTATGGTTGGATATATTTATTTATCGTTTTGTTCAAAAAATTTCAGTCGTTTTCGCCAATCATAATGATGGCGCTGAAAAAGGGGTCTCTTCGTAGCGGCGGCTCGTGCCAGATATAAACGACCTGTACCAAGCAGTCACATAGCTGCCACATACATAACAAATAAAGCTTTACGAAACAGTAAAATTTCGGTCTCCGGGTTTTTGTGAAGTAGAAAACCAACCTGAGAAAACAACGTCAACACTACGTTAACACCACTATCGTTGATTGCGTAAGACGGGTTTTTGGTCAAACACGGACTGAACTTCTTTCCATACAGCCCTCCTCACGTGAGGTGACAAATACACATAATCGCAATTATACTATAAAAAGAAAGCTTAAATATCACAGAAATTCTTGTTTTTTTAACTTAATTTCATCATCAACGCCTGAACATAGCAAAATTACGTAAGCGTTCGAAGTTAGGGCATACTGTCTAGCGTAGCACATTCACGAAGGTAAATTTACGAAAATGTCTCACAGCGTTTGCCGATTATAACGCAGACCGTGAAGGGCTCATGAATACTAGTAGTATGAATGCATTTTTTATCCAAGTATACTCTTTACATAAAGGTTTTTAAAATTCACTCATCAAAACCTGACCACTCTCCGACAACTAGCGATAGATCGCCGTGAGTTCGAGCGCGTAAAAAAGCGTTCGATGTTAGGGCACCCCCGTTAGTGTTTGTTTTGAGTGTGTGTAGCCATATGTCCGTTTAAAGTCTTCTTAACTGTGACAGAATAGTCACACTGGCCATATTTGTAGGGTCTTTCTCCTGTATGTTTTCTCATGTGTACAGTTAGGTTAGACCTGACAGTGTTCTGTATCCATATTCCCCACATATGTAGGGTCAGGTGTGTTTAGCCGTGTGTTTCTCCAAAAGAATTTTCTGTGAAGCAGAGTAGTCACACTGGTCACATTTGTAGGGTTTCAAACCTAAATGTGTTTTCATATGCCTAGATAGGTGAGACCTATCAGCCGTTCTGTATCCACACTCCCGACACATGTAGGGTTTTTCGCCGGTGTGTCTAGCCATGTGTTTCTCCAAATCACTTTTCTGTGAACCAAAATAGTCACACTGGTCACATTTGTAGGGTTTCAAACCTAAATGTCTTTTCATATGCCTAGATAGGTAAGACCTGTGAGCCGTCCTGAATCCACACTCGCCACACATGTAGGGTTTTTCTCCGGTGTGTTTAGCCATGTGTGAGTCTAAATTGACTTTGTATGCAGTAGAATAGTCACACTGGTCACACTTGTGGGGTTTATCGCCTTTATGATTTCTCAAATGTAGAGTTAGGTGAGACATCTTGCCCGTCCGATATCCGCACTCCACACACATGTAGGGTTGGTCTCCAGGGTGTTTAGCCATGTGTTGGTCTAACTGGCGTTTTTGTATAGCAGAATAGTCACACTGGTCACATTTGTAGGGTTTTTCTCCTGTATGTTTTCTTTTATGTACAGTTAGGTTAGACCTGTCAGCTGTCCTGTATCCGCACTCCCCACACATGTAGGGTTTTTCTCCAGTGTGTTTAGCCGTGTGTTTCTCCAAATCACATTTCTGTGCAGCTGAATAGTCGCACTAGTCACATTTGTAGGGTTTCAAACCTAAATGTGTTTTCATATGCCTGGATAGGTGAAACCTGACAGCCGTCCTATATCCACACTCCCCACACATGTAGGGTTTGTCTCCGGTATGTTTAGCCATGTGTTTGTCTAAATGACTTTTCTGCGAAGCAGAATAGTCACACTGGTCACATTTGTAGGGTTTCAAACCTAAATGTGTTTTCATATGCCTGGATAGGTGAGACCTGTTAGCCGTCCTGTATTCACACTCCCCACACATGTAGGGTTTTTCTCCGGTGTGTTTAGCTATGTGTTTGTCTAAATTGCATTTCTGTGAAGCAGAATAGTCGCACTGGTTACATTTGTAACGCTTGTCCACAGTACCTTTCACCACAGGCCTGTCCGTCTGCTCTGTTTGACTATGTACGGGAGGATGGGCAGAGTTCACCCCGTACGTTTCCTCCAATAGAATGTCCTCTTCCTTGTCCTGCTGTCCTCCCGTGTCTGTTGCCGGGTCCTCGCTGCTGCTTGTCTCGTTCCCAGGGTGTACAGATGGCAGCTCGTCCACAGGATTATCGCAGCTTCTCCACTCCATAATTTTCTAAGAACAAAAATAAACATTCGACATTGAAGCATTTCCATATACATGTGTACTATACATAGTCCCTGTCTATATTCTTGCATTCCTACGAAAACTTTGACCGGTATGTTTGAAAAAATCCGCACGTGTGAATATTCATACAATGTACTGGAAATCGAGTATCAGATGTCCTATCTAGAACAGTACATTTCGATGTGCCCCCCTCCCCCATGCATACTAAATACCTAAGATTTTCCAAGCATCACGGCCGATTTGAACTATCTGCTGCTGTACCGCGACACAGCGAGTTTAGGTGGTAAACAAAGGTCTTACCTGTCTATCAAAACTGTCCAGAGTTGATATAGAGTCGAAGTAAGTTGGAAATCGCCGGAAATTCGAGAGAAATAACACACGTCGCACGGCTCAAAATGGCGGACGTATGTTTATTATCTGGGTCAAACCAATGGAAGGGCAAAGGTTAAAGTTGACAAACCTGAGTACCCAGTTCCCGGATTGTGTCGCTACTGACGTCTTGCAGGATATTGCTATTTTGTTTGCTCTATCAGTTTGAACAACTTTTTATTCTGTAGTTAATACATTTGTAGTAGTAGAGAGTCGAAGAAAAGAGACGACTAGAAGAAGATATTATTTGCAAAGTGGATGTTGTAATGGTGATGAAATAGTTACGAGATGTGTGTATATATAGAGCATACAACACGGTGTATTCCGTATTGCCCGAGGTGTCGGCCCTCCCGCGATCCGACTCGCGGGAGGGCCGAGACCGAGGGCGATGCGGAATACACCGTGTTGTATGCTATTTATATCATACCCACCTTAGAAAACACGTCTTTCAATGCGAAATGAGCGAAAATTTGGTGTCCCTAAACAAACCAAACTGCTCAACATCCATTCCAACGTTCGAATCCTGTATTCGAATTTTCGAAAGCGGCACACACGGTTGGGCCGATACGCGTTCGAATCGTTCTATGGATGCCCGTTTTATACATCCGGTCGTACGGGAGAATACAACACGGCCGGGAGCACTGTTACGCCGCCCGGGTATGATATAAATTAGCTTATTTCACAACGTGAGCTTATTGAATACAAATATATATATACAAGCAGTTCGAAACGGGTTCAGTACCTTTTATTTTTGCAATATAATATCTAAACCTAAGTAAGTGTAAACAACTTTACAATGGAAAAAGTTTTCAGAACGGGAGTGTTTTTTTTTTCGTTCTTGTATTAGTATTATGATTAGTGTTAGGGTATAATATTTCTTCATCGTGTACGTACTTCAGTATTTGAGTACCCTATCAAAGGAATACGAGTAATGTAGAACATTATCAACACGACATAAAGAGAAGAAAGTATCATAACTTTTATCATTTGTCTACAATGACATAAAAAAACTTTACCCTTAACAAACATGTCAGTCACTTTAACACACGTTACATTTCATGGGTTTTTGAAACGTACGTTTCTTTTTTGTGGTTAGATCGGAAAAAACGGTCACCAGGACTGTTTCCGCCATCCCCAGAAATATAGGGTTTCTCATGTTTGCATGTTTAACCATGTGAAGGTCTTGATTATTTTCCATACTGGTAAAACGCCAGATCTGTTGCCTTTGTAACATTTTTCACCTGTATGTTCGACAAAAAGTCGGACAGTCTCAAACTGGTTGTCTGGTTTCTTTCCTGTATGGTTCTTCATATGCCGGGCATATGAGATATGTTTGCCATCCGCACTACCCTCACATGCAGGGATTCCCAACAGTGTGTTTAGCCATGTGTTTGTTTAAAGACCGCTTCAGTACAGCGGAATAGTCACACTGGTCACATTTGTATGGCTTATCGTCCGTGTGTTTATTAGCCATGTGTAGGTTTAAAGTGCCTTTTTGTGCAGCAGAATAGTCACACTGGTCACACTTGTAGGGTTTCTCCCCAGTATGTTTTCTCATATGTACAGTTAGGTCAGACCTGAAAGCTGTCCTGTATCCACACATGTTTCTCCAGTGTGTTTAGCCATGTGTAGGTCTAACTGGCCTTTTTGTCCAGCAGAATAGTCACACTGGTCACATTTGTAGGGTTTCAAACCTAAATGTGTTTTCATATGCCTGGATAGGTGAAACCTGTTAGCCGTCCTATATCCACACTCCCCACACATGTAGGGTTTTTCTCCGGTGTGTTTAGCCATGTGTGTGTCTAAATGGCCTTTCCTTGCAGCAGAATAGTCAAATTGATCACATTTGTAAAGTTTGTCCACAGTACCTTTCACCACAGGCCTGTCCGTCTGCTCTGTTTGACTCTGTACTGGAGGATGGACAGAGTTTACCCCGTAAGTTTCTTCCAATAGAATATCCTCTTCCTTGTTTTGTTGTCCTCCTGTGTCTGTTGCCGGGTCCTCGCTGCTGCTGGGCTCGTTCCCAGGGTGTACAGTTGGCAGCTCGTCCACAGGATACTCACAGCTTCTCCACTCCATAATTTTCTAAGAATAAAGATTCGAAATTAAAGCATTTCCATATACTATACATGGTCCCTGTCTATATTTTTGCATTACTACAAAAACTTTGGCCGGTTTGTTTGAAAAGATCGTCACGTGTGATTATTCATACGATATACTGGAAATGGAGTATCAGATGTCCTATCTGGAACCAAGGAGGTTCTCCTTGCTAGAACAGTACATTCGATGTGCCCCCTCCCCATAATACCTTAGATTTTCCAAGCATCACGGCCGATGTGGCTGCAGTACCGCGACACAGCGAGTGTAGGTGGTAAACAAAGGTCCTACCTGTCTATCAAAACTGTCCAGAGTCGAAATTGGAAGTTGGAAATCGCCTCAGATTGGAGAGAAATGACACACCTCGCAAGGCTCAAAATGGCGGACCAACCTAATCAAAGGTCAAACAAATTGAAGGGGAAAGGTTAAAGT
Organism: Branchiostoma floridae x Branchiostoma japonicum; assembly: GCA_013266295.2. Classification (NCBI taxonomy): domain Eukaryota; kingdom Metazoa; phylum Chordata; class Leptocardii; order Amphioxiformes; family Branchiostomatidae; genus Branchiostoma; species Branchiostoma floridae x Branchiostoma japonicum. The sequence continues at coordinate 28,873,221 of CM023825.1, forward strand.
TGACAAACCTGATTACCCAGATCCAGTTTTATGTTAATTCGGACGTCTTGCCGTATATTGAATTTTGACTGCTATATCGCTTTAAACAAGTTTTTATTCTATAATTACTACAATTGGAGAAGAGAAAATAGGAAAAAAAGACGAATAGAATTAGAAGATTTACGAAGTGGATGTTGTAATAGTATGGGGTAATTGTTTGTATCTATTAGCTTATTTCACAACGGAACCAAAGGGATGCACACAAACATGTACAACTAATGTCCTTGGTACAAGCAGTTCGAAATGGTTTTAGTACATTTATTTCTCGCAATATTATGAAAAAGACTAAAAAAACTACGATGGCTGCTGGTAGCTAGTAACATATATTTATAGTGAGTTCTCCCCCTAAGTTTTCCTTTTCGCAGTGGCTACTTTGGTCCGTAATGTAAAGGGTTGTTCTTTTGTATAGCTACACTTATTATCTCTCCCTATCCATCAATCCATCTACCTATCTATCTATCTATCTATTTATCTATCTATCTATCTATCTATCTATCTATGTTTCTGTCCGAGTGTCTCTCGCTAAATATACATAGAGAGTATTCGCGCAGGTAAGAAGACATATTTGTTTACGTTCGTACACCGGTATTAATTTCGCAGCAGTTTAAATTCTAGAGGAAACAACAGGTCTAGTCGAAAGAAAGGAATTAGCGATGTAAAATATGCGCATGGAAAGACTAGCAAAATGCCAAAACTACTCCACGAAAGTGGCAACTTTACGTAAGTATATTTCTTATCATTATCATTGCCTCTCACGCAAGAAAAACTAGAGCACAGAAGCTGACATAAGACACTACAAAAAGACTCTGATGACAATTTTGATCAATTAGGACATGGATGGAGCTTCTGTAGCTTATCTACATGTACATTTGTATACATTTAAGGTGTTTCTTCTGTGTGCTTTGCTAAGTAGCATGAATTTGCTTTCTGTGGTATGAAATATCAGTAATGGTCACAGTTGTTGGGTTTTTCCCTTATATGGATTGATTGATTACTGATCTGAGCTACCGTGTATCCGCCATCCCCACACATGTAGAATATTTAACCAGTATGTTTAGCCATGTGTCGGTTCAAATTGCTTTTCCGTGCAGCAGAATAGTCGCACTGGTCACACTTGTAGGGTCTCGATCCTGTATGTGTTCTCATATGGCTGGACAGGGTAGACCTGTCAGCCGTCCTGTACCCGCACTCCCCGCACATGTAGGGTTTATCTCCAGTATGTTTTCTCATATGTACAGTTAGGTTAGACCTGACTGCCGTCCTATATCCGCACTCCCCACACATGTAGGGTTTTTCTCCGGTGTGTTTAGCCATGTGTGAGTCTAAATGGCCTTTCCATGAAGTAGAATATTCGCACTGGTTACATTTGTAGGGTCTCTGCCCTGTATGTTTTCTCATATGTACAGTTAGGTGAGACCTGGCAGCCGTTCTGTATCCGCACTTCTCACACATGTAGGGTTTTTCTCCGGTGTGTTTAGCCATGTGTTTCTCCAAATCACTTTTCTGTGAAGCAGAATAGTCGCACTGATCACATTTGTAGGGTTTCAAACCCAAATGTGTTTTCATATGCCTGGATAGGTTTGACCTGTTAGCCGTCCTATATCCACACTCCCCACACATGTAGGGTTTGTCTCCGGTGTGTTTAGCCATGTGTGAGTCTAAATGGCTTTTCCGTGCAGTAGAATAGTCGCACTGGTCACATTTGTAGGGTCTCTGCCCTGTATGTTTTCTCATATGCACGGATAGGTTAGACCTGTCAGCTGTCCTGTATCCACACTCCCCACACATGTAGGGTTTGTCTCCGGTGTGTTTAGCCATGTGTGTGTCTAAATGGATTTTTTGTGCAGCAGAAAAGTCACACTGGTCACATTTGTAGGGTTTCTCACCTGTATGTTTTCTCATGTGCACGGATAGGTTAGACCTGCCAGCTGTCCTGTATCCACACTCCCCACACATGTAGGGTTTGTATCCGGTGTGTTTAGCCATGTGTGAGTCTGAATTGCCTTTCCTTGCAGCAGAATAGACACACTGGTCACATTTGTAACGTTCGTCCGCAGTACCTTTCACCACAGGCATGTCCGTCTGCTCTGTTTGACTCTGTACGGGAGGATGGACAGAGTTCACCCCGTACGTTTTCTCTAGTAGAATGTCCTCTTCCTTGTCCTGCTGTCCTCCCGTGTCTGTTGCCGGGTCCTCGCTGCTGCTTCTCTCGTCCTCAGGGTGTACAGTTGGCAGCTCGTCCGCAGGATTCTCACAGCTTCTCCACTCCATAATTTTCTAAGAACAAAAATAACGATTCGATGTTGAATCATTTCCATATACGATACATAGTCCCTGTCTCTATTCTTGCATTTCTACAAAAATGTTGACCGTTATGTTTAAAAGATCCGCACGTGTCATTATTCATACAATGTACTGGAAATGGAGCATCAGATTTCCTATCTAGACAAGTACATTCGATGTGCCCCCCTCCCCCATGCATACCTTAGATTTTCAACGCATCACGGCCGATTTGAAGTATCTGCTGCGGTACCACGACACAGCGAGTGTTGGTTGTAAACAAAGGTCTTACCTGTCTATCAAAACTGCCAAGAGTTGATATAGAGTCGATTTAAGTTAGAAATCGCCTCAGATTGGAGAGAAATGACACCCCTCGCACGGCTCAAAATGGCGGACACAAGCCTCAATCCAATCAACGGGGCAAAGGTCAAAGTTGACAAACCTGATTACCTAGGTTGAGTTACATCGTGTTGCAATTTTATAGCAGGAGGGTTTCAGACTCCTGTCTGACCATATATATGAAAGTAAATGTGCCTGAGCAAGGAGTTTAAGGAGAGTAAGAAGAGAGACCATATGCAAAGGTAAACATTATGCATCTACTTTGTAAATGTTATGATTTCTAGCATTGATAATGTTTCCACCATCCATATAATTTCCTATTGTAACAAGGTTTTTTATTGTTTTATATAATTTGCTTAGTTTTTCTATGTTTGTTAAGTTTCTCACTATTTGTATATAATTTGCTTTTAATTTTGTAATTCTGCACACGGCACTATGACCGTCTGTGCCACCGATGTAAAGGTGATGAATAAAGTTCAAAGTTCAAAGGTCCAGCTGGTTCATGTCACTACAGATGTCTTGTCGGATATTGCAATTTCGTCTGCTTTATCTTTTTAAACAGCTATTATTCTGCAGTCACTACAGTTGTAGTAGAAGAAAGACGAAGGAGAAAAGTCGACTAAAGTAAGAAGATATTTGTTAAGTGGATGTTGTAATGATGATGATGAAAAGTTACGAGATGTTTGCTTGTACATGTATAATTATATGTTAGCTCATTTTTACAACGTGGGCTGACTAGAAAATAAACATGTGCAGCAAGTTTGGAGCGGTTTCAGCATTTTATTATTATTTTGGTACTTTAGTATCAAAACCCAAGTGTAAAGAACTATTACAAAATATAAACAGCTATAAAAATATTAGTAACTGTAAAGAATGGTTCAAACTAACAATGGTCTTTAGGACAGGAGTGTTTTTGGACGAGCGTACTTCTTCGTCAGGTACTAAATGTAACATCAGTATTCCAGTATCCTATCTAAAATACGTGTAAATTGACTAATGTAGAACATTATCAACACAACATATGAACAAACCCTGGTCTTATATAAACACGTAAGTCACATTGACAAATACAAACGTGGTTACATTTCAAGTTTTTTTTTTTTTTAATGTACGCTTGCTCTTGTGGTTAGATAAGAAAATCTGACCGCAGAAACACAGGCTAGGTCTGCTAAAATTTTTAACCAGTATGTTTAGCCATGTTTTGGTTCAAAGTGCTTTTCCGTGCAGCAGAATAGTCGCACTGGTCACACTTGTAGGGTCTAGATCCTGTATGTTTTCTTATATGCCTCGACAGGGCAGACCTATCACCCGTCCTATATCCACACTCCCCACACATGTAGGGTTTTTCTCCAGTGTGTTTTCTTATGTACAGTTAGGTAAGACCTGACTGCCGTCCTATATCCGCACTCCCCACACAGGTAGGGCTTTTCTCCGGTATGTTTAGCCATGTGTGTGCCTAAATGGATTTTTTGTGCAGCAGAAAAGTCACACAGGTCACATTTGTAGGGCTTCTCACCTGTATGTTTTCTCATATGCACAGATAGGTTAGACCTGTCAGCTGTCCTGTACCCACACTCTCCACACATGTAGGGTTTGTCTCCGGTGTGTTTAGCCATGTGTGAGTCTAAATGGCCTTTCCATGCAGTAGAATAGTCGCACTGGTTACATTTGTAGGGTCTCTGCCCTGTATGTTTTCTCATATGTACAGTTAGGGAGGACTTGGCAGCCGTCCTGTATCCGCACTCCCCACATATGTAGGGTTTTTCGCCGGTGTGTTTAGCCATGTGTTTCTCCAAATTACTTTTCTGTGATGCAGAATAGCCACACTGGTCACATTTGTAGGGTTTCAAACTTAAATGTGTTTTCATATGCCTGGATAGGTTAAACCTGGCAGCTGTCCTGTATCCACACTCCCCACACATGTAGGGTTTTTCTCCGGTGTGTTTAGCCATGATGTGTGTGTCTAAATGGCCTTTCCTTGTAGCAGAATAGTCACACTGGTCACATTTGTAGGGTTTGTCCACAGTACCTTTCACCACAGGCCTGTCCGTCTGCTCTGTTTGACTCTGTACGGGACAATGGACAGAGTTTACCCCGTACGTTTCCTCCAATAGAATGTTCTCTTCCTTGTCCTGCTGTCCTCCCGTGTCTGATGCCGGGTCCTCGCTGCTGCTGGGCTCGTTCCCAGGGTGTAGAGTTGGCAACTTGTCCACAGGATTCTCACAGCTTCTGCAGTCCATAATTTACTAAGAACAAAAATATAGATTCGAAATGGAAGCATTTGCATATACTATACATAGTCATTAAATTCTTGCATTCCTACGAAAACTTTAGCCAGTATGTTTTAAAAGATCCACACGTGTGATTATTCATACAATGTACTTGAAATGGAGTATCATATGTCCTATCTAGAACAGCACATAATTTTCGATGTGCCCCCCTCCCCTATGAATACTAAGTACCTAAGATTTTCCAAGCATCACGGCCGATTTGAAGTATCTGCTACGGTACCGCGACACAGCGAGTGTAGGTGGTAAACAAAGGTCTAACCTGTCTATCAAAACTGTCCAGAGTTGATAAAGAGTCGAAGTAAGTTAGAAATCGCCGGAAATTGGAGAGAAATAACACACCTCGCACGGCTCAAAATGGCGGACGAATGTTATTAGATACAAGATACAAGATGACTTTATTGGTGTTCGCAGTGTATAACACTGAATTAAAACCAAATTTACAATAATAACAATTAGATAAAAACAGTTACAATCATCATGATAAAGAATATTGTCATTTTTAACAATAAGTACAGTTTCTTAGTATAGATGGATATAATAGAATATATACAAACCAGTTAAAATTAAATGTGAGACACATTTACAAACGAACAACTAGGTATTTACAATGCTGGTACAAGTCCGTGCTGGTTAAGGAGGCGGATCAGGTACGGTATACTAGAGTTCAGGTATCTGTTTGTTTTGGCTTTGGGCTGGTTCAGTTTGTGACTGTTCCGCGTTACTCTGCCAGTAATCTGGGCCCTGTGTAGTGGCAGCCAGTCTCTGAACTCAGAGTTCACCAAGGATCGGGCGAACTTGAGGCATAAGTGTTCACGTCTGCTGGCAAGCGTTGACAGTCCTAGGTGTTCCAGCGCATGTGAATATCCAATGTAGGTGCTGCCCATGATTGTACGAAGCGCTCTTCTTTGCACACGTTCTAGTTGGTCAGCCTGGAGTTTGGTCAAACCGGAACTCCAGACTGGGACAGCATACTCCAATATTGGCCTGATGTAGCCAATGTAGATTGCTACCAGGTCACCTTGAGACAGATTGAACCTTCTCAGCCGTTTTAGCAGGAACAGTTTTCTACTCGCCTTTGCAACCATGTTGTTCACTTGTTTGTCGACCCAGTGGAGGTTGCACTGAATGTGAAGTCCTAGAACTTTGAGGCTAGAAACAACGGCTAGTTCTGTGTTGTTGACTTGGAGAGGGTGTGGTGGGGGTGGGTTTCTACAGAAAGTCACTTGCAAAAATTTAGGGTCAAACCAATCGAAGGACAAAGGTCAAAGTTGACAGACCTGATTACCCAGATCCAGTCTCATGTCAATTGGGACGTCTTGCCGGATATCGAATTTTGACTGCTATATCACTTTAAACAACTGTTTATTCTACAGTTACTACAATTGTAGACTAGAAGAGAGGAAGAAGATTTTTGCAAAGTGTATTTGTTTGTATTTATTACCTCATTTAACGATAAGGATCTAAGCTAAAGGAATACAGAGATGTGCAACCTGGTCGAAACGATTTTAGTACCTTTATTTCGTGCGATTTCATGAAAAGCTCTGAGTAGACAACTACGATGGCTCGTGGACAGTGACATACATTCAAAGTGAGTTCTCCCCTTATTAAGCTTTCCTTATCGGAGTGGCTACATTGATCGGATATGCAAGGTGTTGTTATTTTGTATCTATAACGTTATTCATCTATCTATGTATCCATCCATCTATCTATCCATCTCTCCATCTATCTATCTATCTATCTATCCATCTATCTATCTATCTATCTATCTATCTATCTACTTCTCTGTCTTTCTAATAGCTTAACACTGCAGGTAAAATGAACTTTTTCATTTCATCGTATTAAATCGCAGCAACTTCATATCTTAAGGGAACAGCAGTTCTAGGTCCAAGTCTAACAGAATGTAGCGATGTAAAATATCTGCAAGGAAAGACGAGTAAAATACGGAAACTACTGCAAGAAAATGAAATTACGTAAGTTTATTTCTTATCATTACTTCTCGCGCAAGAAATACTACAGCATGGAAGCTGACATGAGACACTACACAAAAACCTGACAATTTTACTCAATTAAGACTTCTGTAGTGTAACTGATCTACATGAACATTTAAGGCGTTCCACCAGTGTGCTTTGCTCGGTGGCGAACTAAATTTACTTTCCGTGTAGAATTTCCGTAGTTGTCACAGTGTTAAGGTTTTTCACCCATGTGTCTTCTCATATGCAAGAATGCATTACTGTTCGCACAGGCCACACATGCATGGTTTTTAACCAGTGTGTTTAGCCATGTGTTGGTTCAAATGGCTTTTCTTTGCAGTAGAAAAGTCACACTGGTCACATTTGTAGGGTCTCTCTCCTGTATGTTTTCTCATATGTACAGTTAGGTTAGACCTATCAGCCGTCCTGTATCCGCACTCCCCACACATGTAGGGTTTTTCTCCGATGTGTTTAGCCATGTGTTTCTCCAAATCACTTTTCTGTGAAGTAGAATAGTCACATTGGTCACATTTGTAGGGTTTCAAACCTAAATGTCTGTTCATATGCCTGGATAGGTGAGATCTGTAAGCCGTCCTATATCCACACTCCCCACACATGTAGGGTTTTTCTCCGGTGTGTTTAGCCATGTGTGAGTCTAACTGGCATTTCTGCGCAGCAGAATAGTCACACTGGTTACATGTGTAGGGTTTTTCTCCAGTGTGTTTTCTCATATGTACAGTTAGGTTAGACCTGACTGTCGTCCTATATCCGCACTCCCCACACATGTAGGGCTTTTCTCCGGTGTGTTTAGCCATGTGTGAATCTAAATGGATTTTTTGTGCAGCAGAAAAGTCACACTGGTCACATTTGTAGGGCTTCTCACCTGTATGTTTTCTCATATGCACAGATAGGTTAGACCTGTCAGCTGTCCTGTACCCACACTCTCCACACATGTAGGGTTTGTCTCCGGTGTGTTTAGCCATGTGTGAGTCTAAATGGCCTTTCCATGCAGTAGAATAGTCGCACTGGTTACATTTGTAGGGTCTCTGCCCTGTATGTTTTCTCATATGTACAGTTAGGGAAGACCTGGCAGCCGTCCTGTATCCGCACTCCCCACATATGTAGGGTTTTTCTCCGGTGTGTTTAGCCATGTGTTTCTCCAAATTACTTTTCTGTGATGCAGAATAGTCACACTGGTCACATTTGTAGGGTTTCAAACTTAAATGTGTTTTCATATGCCTGGATAGGTTAAACCTGGCAGCTGTCCTGTATCCACACTCCCCACACATGTAGGGTTTTTCTCCGGTGTGTTTAGCCATGATGTGTGTGTCTAAATGGCCTTTCCTTGTAGCAGAATAGTCACACTGGTCACATTTGTAGGGTTTGTCCACAGTACCTTTCACCACAGGCCTGCCCGTCTGCTCTGTTTGACTCTGTACGGGACAATGGACAGAGTTTACCCCGTACGTTTCCCCCAATAGAATGTTCTCTTCCTTGTCCTGCTGTCCTCCCGTGTCTGATGCCGGGTCCTCGCTGCTGCTGGGCTCGTTCCCAGGGTGTAGAGTTGGCAACTTGTCCACAGGATTCTCACAGCTTCTGCAGTCCATAATTTACTAAGAACAAAAATATAGATTCGAAATGGAAGCATTTGCATATACTATACATAGTCATTAAATTTTTGCATTCCTACGAAAACTTTGACCGGTATGTCTGAAAAGATCCGCACGTGTGATTATTCAAACAATGTACTGGAAATGGAGTATCAGATGTCCTATCTAGAACAGTTCATTCGATGTGCCCCCCTCCCCATCATACCTTAGATTTTCCACGCATCACGTCCGATTTGAAGTATCTGCTGCGGTACCGCGTCACAGCGAGTTTAGGTGGTAAACAAATGTCTTACCTGTCTATCAAGACTGCCAAGAGTTGATATAGAGCCGAAGTAAGTTGGAAATCGCCTCAGATTGGAGAGAAATGACACACCTCGCACGGCTCAAATGGCGGACGTATGTTATGTGGGTCAAATCAATCGAAGGGCAAAGGTCAAAGTTGACAAACCTGATTTCCCAGTTACAGGATTGTGTCGTTACGGACGTCTTGCAGGATATTGCTATTTGTGGGGAGTGTGGATACAGGACAGCTCAAAAGTCTCACTTATCCGAACATATGAGAACCCATACAGGAGAAAAACCCTACAATTGTGACCAGTGTGACTATTCTGCAGCAAGGAAACACCACTTGGACCAACATCTAGCAAAACACACTGGTGAGAAACCCTATATGTGTGGGGAATGTACAGTGGGTACAGAACAGACCTAAAGTCTACCATTTCCCGACACATGAAAACCCACATAGGAGAAAAACCCTTATAACTGTCATCTTTGTAGCTACTCTGCAGCTAGAATATCTCCCCTGTCTGCACATTTGATAAGACACAAGAAAAAACTAAATCTACAAGTGTGACAAATGTACATCGTTCAACTTGTAACGAGAAAGGCCAAAAGGAAGAAGAACCTCTCCAGGAGTGACCATGTTAACTGTAGTCTTAATCTGTACCTGGGCCTGATAACTACTCTGTAGTAAAGAATTCTACATGAGATGCGAACATATTCAGGCAGGCAGGCGAGGATTGTCATTTTTGTAGCAAATGTGTCCAAGAAAAGCCTGTGTAAAATCGTACACTGTATAGATAGTGTCTGCACCTAAGATAGTGTCAGTACCTTGGCATAGATGAACTGTTTTTTTAGTTGACCGTTTATTTGTTTCTGATATTTGCTGTAGACATGCTGGTGATCATAAGAGTATCCAAACGTCCTTTAACATTGTTACCTTTTCTTGATTTAGTTGATTCAAGCGAATAACTAATGTTTTCAACAATTGATTTATATTTAATACATGTATCTTTTAGTATAGTACAAAAAGATATAGTACCTAGTCATAGATGTTCTCTTGATATTTGTGCTAAAATGGAACGTTTGTTTTTTGACTGTAGAAATGTGGGTGATAACAGGGCCATCTAATCTTTTCGTAGCATCAGTATATTTAATTGAACAAAAACATATTTAATTGTATTAGTTTTTATTTATTTGAACTACTAACGTAGCATTTGTAAGCAATTTTTATAGTATATTTCACTTAGTACTCTGTAAAAATGTATTCATAGTGTTTCAATAGCTTATAGCAATATATTATACTAATATGACGATAAACCAGAGTGAGTGATATGACGATAAACCGGATAGTGAGAGTGAGTGAGTGAGTGAGTGAGTGAGTGAGTGAGTGAGTGAGTGAGTGAGTGAGTGAGTGTAACATGTTTTGAGAGAATTTAGCGTTACTTTGGTAAAGGTCTTTCATAATAACTATGGTTGTTAGCAAAGTCAACGGTTTTCTGTTAGGTCATTAAGTTTTAATATTGTAGACGCGTGACACAGGAACCGAAAATATACATTTTCGGTTTGATAAGAGGAAAGATCACAAAATAAATTATGTTTAAGTCACCTCCGCCTGAGGATTGGACATACGTCATAGACACCCAAATACCAAATTTGAGCTCATTTGGATTCAATTGCAGAGCACTTGAGCCCAAATTTAGCGGTTTTTATATCGAGGTAAATTTCACATTTTAAAATCACCCCTATTTTTGTCATTCTGTGGAATAGGCCGTTGATTAAGTAGTTATGTGGTAGGCGAGGTTCTACAAGCAGATATTAGGTGGTTGTTGTGTATATTCGTTTGTGAGTATCTGTTGGGATTGTGACTTATGGTTTGCACCGATACCCTATCAAGTAAATAATATGTAGTGCACTATACTGTTCCCAATCTGCAAAATATAAAAAATCACGGAGGATTGTCGCCTATGGACACTTGTTTTTGTTTTGTTTGCTCACACCATCGCCTTCTGTCACACAACGCCACTTCCGTTTGGTAGACACTTGCGAGGGGTATTGCCCAGTGTCGCCTACAAGTAGAAATAGAGGTAGAACGGCATCTTTGCTAGGCCGAAAGCCACGAGAGTAAAGCGTTAAGCGGCGATCTGTGGTTTGACCCATTCTAAAGTGTGTATGTTTCAGGTTAGTAACCTCTTACCTTTGACCCGTCTGTGACCTGACATGCGCCATTTTGGTTTTTACGCCATTGTCTTTGGTATCGTCTCCTCCTAACTGAAGCGATTTTCACGAAGTTCCAGAAGTCGTGGAGACCGCTAACCACCACAGACCTACAGGTAAGACCTTCGTAAGTAGTTAATGCCTACTAGTTGGTGCTTGTTCGACGGTAAGTTAGAATTAGAAATGTGTTTGCAATCGCTATTTCATGTGAGGGGGGGGGGGGGCGTGGAAGTTATTGTATATTTGCCAATTCCCAGCATAAGGTGAAGCTTGTTATACACGTAATAGCGGTAGATCCTAACAAATTTATTCTTTCTTAATGGATGTGGCAAGAGGAGTCTTGTTAGAAACATGTTGAAGGATTTTACAAGTAACAAAAATATGCTGTTCCAGGTTCTGGCATCCCTCCCTGCATCCAGACAGAAGCTAGCCTCAGATTCGACACCGTTGTCATACGCAGGTGCGTGTTTTTAGCATTCAGGTTTTCCTAACAGTGTTTTTTTGGGATAACAACAGCTGTGCTTCCTTTGAATTGTTACAATCATATAATGAAAACACATTAAGCTACAACATTGTTTTGTGTGTGGGGGGGGAGGGGGGGGTCATTCCATATATGCATGCGGCCAGACACATAAAAATCTAATGTTGTTACAGACAGGGCTTCAAGTAAAATCGTTTACTCCTGATTTTTTTTTATTCTAGATTTTTGTTTCTTTCCAAACAGAGAACAGAGATGGACACAACTGGCGAGAAACCCTGGGAGTGTAAGGAGAGCAGTTTAAGGACAACTCCCGAGTCTGATTTTACTATGAGTAGCCAAACAAGAGAAAAACATGGGAAATATGCATCAGCCCAACATGTAACAAACCGCACCGGTAAAAAACCCTACATGTGTGAGGAGTGTGGATACAGGACAGCTGACAGATCTACCTTATCCCAACACATGAGAACCCATACAGGTGAAAAGCCCTACAAGTGTGACCAGTGCGACTATTCTGCAGCACACAAATACTCTTTGGAACAACATCTAGCAAAACACAAAGGTGAGAAACCCTACATGTGTGGGGAGTGTGGGTACAGGACAACTAACAAGTCTCATTTATCCCAGCATATGAGAACCCATACAGGAGAAAAACCCTACAAGTGTGACCAGTGCGACTATTCTTCAGCAAAGAAATACGACTTGCACATTCATCTACGAAAACACACTGGTGAGAAACCGTACATGTGTGAGGAGTGTGGATACAGGGCAACTAAAAAGTCTACCTTATGCCAACATATGAGAACCCATACAGGAGAAAAACCCTACAAGTGTGACCAGTGTGACTATTCTGTCGCAGAGAAGTGCAATTTGGACAAACATCTAGCAAAACACACTGGCGAGAAACCCTACATGTGTGGGGAGTGTGGGTACAGGACAGCTGACAGATCGGCCTTATCCCGACATATGAAAACCCATACAGGAGAGAAACCTTATAACTGTCATCTTTGTAGCTACTCTGCAGCTAGAAAATCTCACCTGTCTGCACATTTGATAAGACACAAGAAAAAGATTAAATCTACAAGTGTGACAAATGTACAGCCCACAACTTTGTCCTCTTGTAACGAGAAAGGCCAAATAGAAGAAGAACCTCTCCAGGAGTGACCATGTTAACTGTAGTCTGATAAATGCTCTGTAGTAAAGAAATCTGCATGAGCTGCCGGCATATCCAGGCAGGCTGGCGAGGATCGTCATTTTTGTAGCAAATGTACCTATTATATAGAACGAAAAACCTATGTAAAATGGCGGCTAATAATACTGTATAGATAGTTTTTACGCCTAAGGCAGTTTCAGTACCTAGGCATGGATGCACTGTGTGTTAAATTCTACCTCCTAATCCTATTATTCATTTTATTCAAATATGCCTAAAAGTTTGGCTTGTGCTAACACCTAAAATCGCACCTAATAACAGGTAGACGTAGTTTTTCGCACCCAATACAATATTTAGTGTCGAAGATGTATTTGCAGATATTTGCCGCTAACACAATTAAATCGTTTAAAAACCTTGAACATGTTGTCCTCTGTCTTGTCTTTTTTCTCGGATGGAATATTGTCGGAGGTGGTGAGTTGATTATAAAACACAGAAATCAAGATTCAGACCAAACGGTTTTGCTTGACATTAATTTGTTAACAAACTTGTCCCGTTCATATCAGAACAAAAACAAAAGTCAACCGTATGTGCCGTTGTTTCGATGGTCTGTTTGAAGTGCAAAACGATTACATTATGAGGAAAGCGTAACGTGTCACCCGACGTCTAACGTATTACATGGGTAATCAATCCGACAATGTCACCTGTGACCTGCATGGCGCTCACCTTTGACCTCACGAGACGACAAAACGACAAAGCTGCCCGAGTCCCGATTTACGTGAAGAGAAAAACCACCATCGGAAGCAGGTAAGGCTTAAAGGCGAGCCCCCAGTTAGTCTGATGTTGAGGGGAATAGTTTGCGGTCATTTCTGTGGAAGAAGGATGGCAGTAGGACGATAATTCATAGATATTTTCTGACGTGAATATGGCGGGAATTAAGGGGGAGGGGGGCGCGCGCACAAACATTATTACGGCCTCAGGCCACCTTCGTGTACGTCAAACATAAGGTAAACCGGATGTTTTGGAATAACTGCAAGAAAACAAACAAACAAACAAACAAACAAACAAACATAAGATTGATTTTCAATACCCAAAAGCTGTTCCACTTATTTTAGGCAAATATAATCCATTAAGTTCTTGCTAAGATCTAAATAATTAGATGAAAGTTGCATATAGCCTGATCAATTTAGAATTCGAAATAGATTATTTTCCGATATTAGTAATTCAAGCATCTAAAGCTTTTACAATGTGTCTTTATAATTTTTTTTCATTTTCTCATTAGGCTGGACATGGCAACGGCAAGACTTGGGTCTCCTACCGGTGTTGGTCAGGACTGTTCTGATGGGTCTCCCACTGGTGTTTCCTCCGTTTACAGCAACATCAAAACAAGCAATGTTAAGGACCAGGCGGCAGCACAAGTCAACTTGAAAAACGCTGGTGACAAATCCTACATGTGTGAGGAGTGTGGGTACAGGACAAATCAAATGTATAACTTAATCCGCCATATAAGAACCCATACAGGAGAAAAACCCTACAAGTGTGACCAGTGTGACCATTCTACAGCACAAAAATCCAATTTGGACCAACATCTAGCAAAACACAAAGGTGAGAAACCCTACATGTGTGGGGTGTGTGGCTACAGGACAGCTGATAGGTCCCAATTAGCCCGGCATATGAGAACTCATACAGGAGAAAAACCCTACAAGTGCGACCAGTGTGACTATTCTGCAGCACGAAAAGATACGTTAGATTACCATAAAGCAAAACACACCGGTGAGAAACCCTACATGTGTAGGGAGTGTGTGTACAGGACAGCTGTGAGGTCAAACTTAGCACAACATATGAGAGGCCATACCGAAGAAAGGCCCTACATGTGTAACCTGTGTAGCTATTCTGCAGCCTCCCAGTCTGCCCTATCAGGACATTTAAGAATTCACACGGAAGCACCGACTCTGCCACTATGACCATCTCGTAGTGACATTTAGACACAATCTTCTCTTTAACTATAGTTTCTTTATACCAAGCTTAGGGATAAAACACATTTATTTAAAAACAATTATGCTAAATGTAGTATTTTTGTATAATATAATATAACATTTGCAAATAGGCAAATGGTTTCCCAAGGATATGTCAAAGTCGTGTGCTTAAGTCCACTGCATTTCTGATCACTAATATAATGCACTTTGTAATTATGGTTCAGTTCCAAGAATAATTCTAGGCAGCCTATTATACTTTGTGAATCGAATGTTGAAGTATCAATTGAATATTTCGGAAAAGAAATGAATCATTTTTAGCTAGATTCGTTGTGGTATCAATTAGATAATGTAAATATGCATACTCGGTAATTAACATCGGTAAGTGATTGTACACAGTAGTTGAAAGGTAGATGTTAGTGTTGCGTTTGTATGAATTTCCTGTTGCTAGTTTACTCGAGGAAGTGTGTGCCTATTTGTACTACAAAGACACTCATATTGACTAATATCAACTCTGTAAACTAGCAGTAAAATCTTTGCACTGATTTGCACCAGTGTAAAATGACTGACGTCCAACAAAATTCCAACACTAGGAAGTAATTTTACAGTTGTAAAAACGTAGGCGTTATGTTGTGTACAAGTGAAAGTTTCTGTTTGTTTTGTAGTTTTATTTCCGATGTAGCTACGTATATTTATTGCTCAAATAATTACATCTTTTAATACATTGAACATAACGCTTTTTTATGTCTTGCCTTTCATGAATGGAGTTTGTCAATCGATCACAAACCACAAAAATTAAGATCTAGACCAAACAGTTTGGCTTGACTGTCCCTTTTTTAAACCTTCCTTTCATATTCAGGCGCATGTTATGTTGTTTCGGCGGTCTGAAGTGCACAACGTTTACATTATGGGGAAAGCGTAACGTGTCACCGACGTCAAATGTATTCTATGGGTAATCAGGCTGACAGTTTTACCTTTGACCCACATTTCTTTCTCCTCTGACGTCCTAGACCAGGGCACAGCCTACTAATTGGCTTTCCTATGTTAATATATGGGAATTATGTCAGAACTAAGTGGTCAAAAGTCAGATACCTGAGTTTTAGACCTTGAAAAACACACATTGGCAGGGCACACCAACCTCTCAAGTGTCCAAAACTCCAAAATCAGAATTTTCTATACAGTGGAACCTGTCGGAACCCTTGCCCGAACCTCCAAAAGTGACATTTGACCCCTCTGGACAGCTGATGACCGCATGGAAACCTATATCTTCTCTAGTGAACTAGACAACACAAACATGGCTCAAAGTCTGTTTTTTCAACAAAATAAAAACACTACAACCCTAACCTATAACATACACCTCCAAACAAACAATATTTCCCAAGAAAAAGGCTTCTTTACATTTGCTTTCGTATGCCATCTGTATAGACTAGAACTGGGCCCTCTGCGCCTGCGTGTAATTACCTGCCTTTGCCCTGCAGGGGGTTTAAGTTCAATGCTGACTGATTTTAATACCTTCACATAAACCGGGGAGGGGTTGTAAACTATCATCCCAAGTCTCGAAGAGTTCTGACCAGAAATGGTCCCCTGGGAATACTTTTGGTGACAGGTGTCTAGGGCTCTTTCTCTGGCCTAGGGCACTGGTCTGAGGCTATTGGAGTGGTCCATATTACCTAGCAAAAAGTAACAAAAACAGAGAGAAAAGTGAAAATTTGCTGGTCCTGGCACCAGGGGAGTACCTATCCTCCACCAAGGGAACTAAAGTTGCATCTTGAAATTGTTAGATTAGCCTTTTAAGCAGTTTAAAGACAGTACATACTGCACTATCACCAAAGGATACAAAATCTAACAAAAATGGCCAAAAACACTAAAATCAAGGAATTTCTGAACAAATCTGAGACCAGTGAGTCAGCTGAAGGCTGCTCCTTGCCCAAATAACTGATTTCAGGGAAAAATAAGCCCTTACGGCCAGTCTGGCCACCCTCCCCAAAGTGCTGCAGGGGGTTTAAGTTCAATGCTGACTGATTTTAATACCTTCACATAAACCGGGGAGGGGTTGTAAACTATCATCCCAAGTCTCGAAGAGTTCTGACCAGAAATGGTCCCCTGGGAATACTTTTGGTGACAGGTGTCTAGGGCTCTTTCTCTGGCCTAGGGCACTGGTCTGAGGCTATTGGAGTGGTCCATATTACCTAGCAAAAAGTAACAAAAACAGAGAGAAAAGTGAAAATTTGCTGGTCCTGGCACCAGGGGAGTACCTATCCTCCACCAAGGGAACTAAAGTTGCATCTTGAAATTGTTAGATTAGCCTTTTAAGCAGTTTAAAGACAGTACATACTGCACTATCACCAAAGGATACAAAATCTAACAAAAATGGCCAAAAACACTAAAATCAAGGAATTTCTGAACAAATCTGAGACCAGTGAGTCAGCTGAAGGCTGCTCCTTGCCCAAATAACTGATTTCAGGGAAAAATAAGCCCTTACGGCCAGTCTGGCCACCCTCCCCAAAGTGCTGCAGGGCACAGCCTACTAATTGGCTTTCCTATGTTAATATATGGGAATTATGTCAGAACTAAGTGGTCAAAAGTCAGATACCTGAGTTTTAGACCTTGAAAAACACACATTGGCAGGGCACACCAACCTCTCAAGTGTCCAAAACTCCAAAATCAGAATTTTCTATACAGTGGAACCTGTCGGAACCCTTGCCCGAACCTCCAAAAGTGACATTTGACCCCTCTGGACAGCTGATGACCGCATGGAAACCTATATCTTCTCTAGTGAACTAGACAACACAAACATGGCTCAAAGTCTGTTTTTTCAACAAAATAAAAACACTACAACCCTAACCTATAACATACACCTCCAAACAAACAATATTTCCCAAGAAAAAGGCTTCTTTACATTTGCTTTCGTATGCCATCTGTATAGACTAGAACTGGGCCCTCTGCGCCTGCGTGTAATTACCTGCCTTTGCCCTGCTGCAGGGGGTTTAAGTTCAATGCTGACTGATTTTAATACCTTCACATAAACCGGGGAGGGGTTGTAAACTATCATCCCAAGTCTCGAAGAGTTCTGACCAGAAATGGTCCCCTGGGAATACTTTTGGTGACAGGTGTCTAGGGCTCTTTCTCTGGCCTAGGGCACTGGTCTGAGGCTATTGGAGTGGTCCATATTACCTAGCAAAAAGTAACAAAAACAGAGAGAAAAGTGAAAATTTGCTGGTCCTGGCACCAGGGGAGTACCTATCCTCCACCAAGGGAACTAAAGTTGCATCTTGAAATTGTTAGATTAGCCTTTTAAGCAGTTTAAAGACAGTACATACTGCACTATCACCAAAGGATACAAAATCTAACAAAAATGGCCAAAAACACTAAAATCAAGGAATTTCTGAACAAATCTGAGACCAGTGAGTCAGCTGAAGGCTGCTCCTTGCCTAGAACTGGGCCCTCTGCGCCTGCGTGTAATTACCTGCCTTTGCCCACCACGGAAGGATAAAGCTGCCCAAATCCCGATTTACGTGAAAAGAAAAACCATCATAGGAAGCAGGTAAGGCTTAGAAACGAACAGAAAAGTATTCAGAAGTCGGAGGAATAATATGAGGTCATTTCTGTGGAAGAAGGACCGCAGTACAACGATAATTTATAGCTTTTTGCTGATGTGAATATGGTGGAAATGAGGGGGGGGGCGATACCAAACATACGTTCACACATAGAAACATTTGAAAAGGAGAATTTGGAAAAATGTGAATGGTGAAACGGAGGAACAGACACTCTGAACGTTAAATGCTGTCATTTTGGCATCTTTATATATGAGCCTTTGCCCTATTTGTTCAATGTCCATAAAACTGTCCAAGGACGCTGTATAATGTTCTATTGTCTCTGCACCAAGTCTGACCGGTTTTCTGTCAATAGAAAATCTTTCCGCTCCAGTTCTGAGATAATTGCGCAATTCTGGATTGTCCACATGATTTCACATTTTGGACAAATTTAACAATAACACTTTTCCAGTTCTTATTGTAGTCACATTAAATTACGTTACTTTCAGTTTTTAAATCAAATTCACATAATTGTCACATTTATGACATTTATGTCTTTTAGGTGTAACGATACGACGGAAGGACAAAGCTGTTCGAGTCCTGGTATATATACGTGAAGAGAAAAATCATCATAGGAAGCAGGTAAGGCTTAGAGGCGAGCAGCCAAGTATTCTGATGCCGAGGGGAATAGTTTGAGGTCATTTCTGTGGAAGAAGAACCGCAGTAGGACGATAATTTGTAGCCTTTTGACGAATGTAAATATGGTGGAAAGAAGGGGGAGGGGGGCGAAACCAAACATACGTTTGGACCCTCGTCACCTTCATGTAGGTCATGCTGCATCAGGCAAAGTGTCGTTTTTGGTGGACGTGGAATAATATAGAAGTATAGGAATGTTGTTTGGGTTTTAAAGCAATGCATAAAGCGTAAATTAGAAATTTGGAAACACATAGAATTGATTTGTGAAAATAATATGAAATATAGGAACGTACTGGGTTTTAAAGAAACACACAAGGCACCTAGAATTGATCTGTGAAAACAGCGAATAAAGTCAGGGGAAGGTGTATGTGTGTGTATGTTGGGGGGGGGGGGGTCTGTTTGATACCAATGTTTTACCCAAGGCAGTTATCCCCATTGTTTGTTAGATTATCCTTGATATCATTTACTATATAATATATAGGGCTTATTCACCATAGTTCGTCACGTGACTCCCCCCCCCCAGCGAACGAGCATTGTCCGCCATGTTGGGGTCCATTATTAGGCGTTTCGCTATGGCACGCTATGAAACTCTTGGCGATAGTTGCGTAGTTTTAACCAGAATCTACGTTTTTGACACACTTCTTGTTAGTAGCATTGTCCTTGGGGTTGTTCTGGCTCCGTGTCTCATGTTGTCAAGATGTGGCTTTTATCTTTTTTTGCTGATCAAAAGTCCGTGTGTTTTACCCTGGTGTAGGGGGCTGTAGATGCCGTCTCGATCAAAACTCTTAGCTCGGTAAACTTAGTGAGTGACTGAGTGAGTAAGTGAGTGATTGAGTGAGTGAGTGAGTGATTTTGAGATCTCACAACGAGTCTGTACCAACATAGAAGAATATTCATTCAGATGTAAGAAAGGCAACACAATAGAATTATGGTGGGTTACGTTCTAATGCATCGGGTTGAAATTGTATAAGCTGGTCAATTCTGATAAACTTTCTTTTGTGTAAATATAGTTGAACAGTTGATGACAAAATCTTTATAATTTCTTACTTTTCTCATCAGGCTGGACATGGCAACGGATGGGCGTGGGTCTCCCACCAGAGTTGGTCAGAACTCAGATGATTGGTCTCCCACTGGGGTTTCTCAGGTCGACTGTGAGACTAAAACAAGCAATGCTGAAGACCATGAGGCAGCACAACAAGTCAACTTGAAAAACGCTGTCAACAAAGCCTTAAAGTGTGGGGAGTGTGGATACAGGGCGGCTTACGAGTCTCTCCTGTCTCGACATATGAGAACCCATACAGGAGAAAAACCCTACAGGTGTGACCAGTGTGACTATTCTGCAGCACACAGATGCAATTTGGACCGACATCTAGCAAAACACACTGGTGAGAAACCCTACATGTGTGGGGAGTGTGGATACAGGACAAATCAAAAGTCTAACTTAAACCACCATATGAGAACCCATACAGGAGAAAAACCCTTTAAGTGTGACCAGTGTGACTATTCTGCAGCACGGAAAGCAAGCTTGGACAAACATCTAGTAAAACACACTGGTGAGAAACCTTACATATGCGGCGAGTGTGGGTACTGGACAGCTCAGAAGTCGACCTTATCCCAACATATGAGAACCCATACAGGAGAAAAACTATACAAGTGTGACCAGTGTGACTATTCTGCAGCAGACAAAAGTACATTGTACAAACATCTAGCAAAACACACTGGTGAGAAACCCTACATGTGTGGGGAGTGTGCTTACAGGACAATTTACAAACATGTCTTATCCCAACATATAAAAACTCATACAGGAGAGAAGCCCTTTAAGTGTGACCAGTGTGACTATTCTGCAGCACAGAAATCCAATTTGGACCAACATCTAGCAAAACACACTGGTAAGAAACCCTACATGTGTGGGGAGTGTGGCTACAGGACAAATAAAAATTCTGACTTAACCCACCATATGAGAACCCATACAGGAGAAAAACCCTTTAAGTGTGACCAGTGTGACTATTCTGCAGCACGGAAAGCAAGCTTGGACAAACATCTAGTAAAACATACTGGTGAGAAACCTTACATATGCGGGGAGTGTGGGTACTGGACAGCTCAGAAGTCGACCTTATCCCAACATATGAGAACCCATACAGGAGAAAAACCATACAAGTGTGACCAGTGTGACTATTCTGCAGCAGACAAAAGTACATTGTACAAACATGTAGGAAAACACACTGGTGAGAAACCCTACATGTGTGGGGAGTGTGGGTACAGAACCACTTACAGGTCTGCCTTATCCCGACATATGAGAACCCATACAGGAGAAAAACCCCACAGGTGTGACCAGTGTGACTATTCTGCAGCAAGGAAATCCTCCTTAGATGCACATAAAGCAACTCATACCGATGCCTCTAGGGGTGCCCTATCTTGACATATGAGAATTCACGGAGGCACCAACTCTGCAACTGTAACCATTACGTAGTGACCTTTATTGCGCATCTTCTCTTAAGTATAGTTTATTATGATACTAGTAGTATATAGGATATATCACATTAATATTCATAAGGTATTTAGGCTTGATATTATGTAAGAATTCATGATATTTCCAATTTTTTTCCAAGGAAATATCATAGTCATGTACTTTCGTTTACTGCATTTCTAATCACTGTAAAACTATAGCCTAGTTACAAGACTAATTCACTTTGTTCTAGTATCAATCATTTTGAACACAAAAAATAATCTTTTTTAGTTATCTAGAATTGTAGTGGAAAAACAGTAATGTTGATGGTATTGATTGGATAATGTGCATATACATAATCAGTAATTTACATCGGTAAGTGATTGTACACAGGAGTTGAAAGGTACAAGTTAGTGTTGAGTTTTGACAAATGTACGAACTTCGATTTGCTGTAAATTTTTTACTTTGACGAAGTGTGTGTGTACATGTCCTACAAAGACAATTATATCTTTAAACCTATATTAACTCTGTAAGCTAGCATTTGGTTCGTTTAGACCTAGGTTCGATATTCTGTTACTAGTTGTGTGTCTATATGTCCTACAAACTCAATTATATCTTTTGACTTATATCAACTGTGTATTCCGTGTTTGGGTGTGTGTGTGTGTGTGTTTGCCTGTGTATATGTGTGTGTGTGTGTGTGTGTGTGTGTGTGTGTGTGTGTGTGTGTGTGTGTGTGTGTGTGTTTGCCTGTGTATAGATATATGTGTGTGTGTGTGTGTGTGTGTGTGTTTGCCTGTGTATATGTTTGTGTGTGTGTGTGTGTGTGTTTGTGCGCGCGTATGTGTGTATGTGTGTGTGGGGGGGGGGGGCAGTAGTGTATCTCTCTGCATAAGTGTGAATAAGTGACTGTGTGTCTGTGCGTAATTGTGTGTGCATGTCTTTATGTGAGTGTGTGTGTGTGTGATCGTATGTGTGTGTGTGTGTGTGTGTGTGTGTGTGTGTGTGTGTGAAGCAAACAATATCAAACAGATATCAGCATCATAGGCGATAAGGCCGCTAGAAAGTAACATATATTCTAGGTGATAATTTCTTTAACAAAAGTCCAAGAAAAGCAGTTCCCAAAAAGCTGCTAGGGGGCCCAAGCCTACACCAATTCTTCACGGGCACAACACCTCTCTACTATGAAAAATCTACTCTCCAACCAAGGTTTGGTTTTGGTTTGTTTTTGGCGTGTTTTTAGGTTTTTTTATCGGGCATTCTTTTTTTCACTGGTATCTTTTTTTTTACGTTGGGTTTGCGTAATAAAAGATACCAGTGCAAATAAAAAAGAAAGCCCGATAAAAAAATTAAAAACACACCAAAAAACAAACAAACAAACCTCTGCTTGAAGAGTATGAAAGATCATGACCAAAACATGTCAATAACACGTCGTTCTTCTACAGTACCACAGAAAGCCGCAAGGGGCCCCACATAAGATATTAAGCTTCATTCTGCCGACATTTACGCTCTAAACAAATAAACATCAACATAGAAAATAAACCATAGCCTTCTTGGCAAATGTAAGTAAAGTAAATGTTTATTTGAGTTTCGTGTATTAGGGAACGGACGGACAAACATCGGTATGTCTACTATTACTAACGTGTTGGCTAAAGGAAAGGACATTATCTGGGGAATCAGGACAGCAAATTAATATTTAACCCCTCGTTCACCTCTGACGTCACGAGACGACGGAAGGACAAAGCTGTCAGAGCCTGATTTACGTGAAGAGAAAAAGCACAAAAGAAAGCAGGTAAGACTTAGCAACGAACAGAAAAGTATTCTGATGTCTATGGCAATAGTTTCAGGCTATTGTTATGGAAGAAGGACCGCAGTAGGACGATATTTTGTAGCCTTTTGACGAATGTAAATATGGTGGAAATGAAGGGGGAGGGGGACGAAACCAAACATACGTTCGGACCCCTCGCCACATTCATGTAGGTCACGTTGCATCAGGCAAAGTGGCCTGTTTTGGAGGACGTGAAATAATATATAAATGTTAACTGGATTGTAAAGAAACGCATAAGGCGTAAATTACAAATTTCAAAACAAGTAGGATTGATTTGTGTCAACAGCGAATGTATAGCATGGTGACCAAACCTATACTGCCGTTTCTCTTTCCAGCCTAGCGAATGGAGTCAGTTGCCCCCATTGTTTGTAGTTGTTAAAGTATTAGATAATATAATAAAAGGTTTTGAGCGAGCTCGGCGGAGTGAGTGTGTGAGAGAATGTAAGATCTCATAACGAGTATGTAGCAGCATAGAAGCAAATTAATTCAAAGATTAATGTTAAAAAGGCAACACGTTGGTGGGTTACGTACGTTATAATGCATTAGGTTGAAGTTGTAAAGCTTGGTGAAGTTGGAACTCTTGAAACGTTGTTTTCTATAAACCTAATTTTATCATTGACAGCTTATAATTTCTTAATTTACTAATTAGGCTGGGCATGGCCACGGCAGGGCACGGGTCTCCCACCGGAGTTGGTCAGAACTACTGTGATGGGTCTCCCACCAGAGTTGGTGAGAATTGCTGTGATGGGTCTTCAACCGGGGTTTCCCAGGTCAACTGTGATAGTAAAACAATCATTGTTAAAGACCAGACGGCAGCAGAACAAGACAACTTGAAAAACGCTGGGGGGAAACCCTACATGTGTGGGGAGTGTGAGTACAGGTCAACTAAAAAGTCTTACTTATCCCAACATATGAGAACCCATACAGGAGAAAAGCCCTACAAGTGTGACCAGTGTGACTATTCTGCTGCACTAAAAGGAAACTTGGACAAACATCTAGCAGGACACACTGGTGAGAAACCCTACATGTGTGGGGAGTGTGGGTACAGGGCAACTGGGAAGTCCACCTTATCCCGACATATAAGAACCCATACAGGAGAAAAACCCTACAAGTGTGACCGTTGTGACTATTCTGCTGCACGGAAATGTCATTTGGACCAACATCTAACAAAACACACTGGTGAAAAACCCTTCAAGTGTGACCAGTGTGACTATTCTGCAACACGAAGAGAATTTTGGTCAGACATCTCGCAAAACACACTGGTGAAAAACCCTTCAAGTGTGACCAGTGTGACTATTCTGCAACACGAAGAGCAATTTTGGTCAGACATCTCGCAAAACACTGGGGTGAGAAACCCTACATGTGTGGGGAGTGTGGGTACAGGACACTTTACAAACATGTCTTATCCGATCATATGAGAACCCATACAGGAGAAAAACCCTTCAAGTGTGACCAGTGTGACTATTCTGCTGCACAGAAATCCAATTTGGACAAACATGTAGCAAAACACACTGGTGAGAAACCCTACATGTGTGGGGAGTGTGGATACAGGGCAACTCAAAAGTCTCACTTATCGCGACATATGAGAACCCATACAGGAAAAAAAACCTACAAGTGTGATCATTGTGACTATTCTGCAGCAGACAAAAGTACATTGGACAAACATGTAGTAAAACATACTGGTGAGAAACCCAACATTGTGGATACAGGACAGCTGTGAGGTCAAGCTTATCCAAACACATAAGAGCCCATACAGGAGAAAAACCCTACAAGTGTGACCTGTGTAGCTATTCTGTGACCTCCAAGCCTCACCTAACTCGACATATGAGAATTCACACGGAGGAACCAACTCTGCAACCGTGACCAAATCGTAGTGACATTTTGTACTCACCATCTTCTCTTAACTATAGTCTCTCCATCTAATACCAAGCTTAAGGATATATAACATGAATATTCAAAAAGATTTAGGCTAAATATTCTATAAGAATATATTATACTTCCAACTAGGGAAAGTTTTTTTCCCGTTGAAAAGTCCTATACTTTTGTAAACTAGCATTTGGTTTGCTGTAAAATCTTTGCACTGATTTGTAAAATGACTGACGCGTGCTTCTATTTCTAATTAATGCATAAAGATAATTCACTTACAACAATAATTCTTAGTTTCGTATAGAAGCCTATATATTTTGTTGTAGTATCAAATATTTTGAACAAAAAATCATCTTTTTTATGGTATCTAGGATTGTAGTAAACTTGATAGTATTGATTGGATAATGTGCATGTGCATAATCAGTTATTAATATCGGTAAGTGATTGTGCATAGTAGTTGGAAGGTAGACGTTAGAGTTGAGTTTGTATGAATGAACGAGCTTCTATTTCCTGTTGATAGTTCACGTTGACGAAGTGTTTGCCTACATGTACTACATAGAGCATACAACACGGTGTATTCCGTATTGCCCGAGGTATCGGCCCGACCGCGTGTCGGATCGCCCGACGGCCGAAGGCCGGAGGGCGATCCGACGCGCGGGAGGGCCGAGACCGAGGGCGATGCGGAATACACCGTGTTGTATGCTATTTATATCATACCCACCTTAGAAAACACGTCTTTCAAGGCGAAATGAGCGAAAATTTGGTGTCCCTAAACAAACAAAACTACTCAACATCCATTCCAACGTTCGAATCCTGTATTCGAATTTTCGAAAGCGGCACACACGGTTGGGCCGAAACGCGTTCGAATCGTTCTATGGATGCCCGTTTTATACATCCGGTCGTACGGGAGAATACAACACGGCCGGGAGCACTGTTACGCCGCCCGGGTATGATATAAAAAGAAATATCTTGGTTAATATCAACTCTGTAAACTAGCATTTAGTTCGCAGTAAAATATTTACACTGAGTAGGTAAATCTTAACAGCATGAGGTAACTTTACAGTTTAAAAAATATAGGCGTTATTGTGTATACGAGTAAAAGTTCCTGTTTTGTAGTTTTTTCGAAGATGTATCTACAGATATTTTCCACTAATACAATCAAATCGTTTAAAACTTTGAACATAATGTTTTTCTTCTGTCTTGCCTTTTTTCATGCATGAAGTTTGCCAATTGATCACAAAATACAGAAATCAACATTCAGACCAAACAGTTCGGCTTGACTGTCCCTTTTTTAATATCATCCTTTCATATCAAATTAGATCAGAAACAAAGGTCAGGCGTATGTTACGTTGTTTTGGTGGTCTGAAGTGCAGAATGTTTACATTATGACGAAAGCGTAACGTTTCACCCGCAGTCAAATGTATTACATGGGTAATCAGGCTCACAATGACACCTTTGACCCACCTTACGTTCATCTCTGACCTCACTGGACTACGGAAGGACAAAGCTGCCCGAGTCCCGGTTTACGTGAAGAGAAAAACCATCATAAGAAGCAGGTAAGACTTAGAGGCGGGCAGCGAAGTATTGTGATGTCGAGGGGAATAGCTTGGGGTCATTTCTGTAGAAGAAGGACCGTAGTAGGAGGATAATTTATACTAATTATAGACATTTTCGGGATGTGAATTTTGTGGAAATGAAGGGGGAGGGGGGCGAAACCAAACATACGTTCGACCCCTCACCACATACATGTACCTCATGCTGCATCTTGCAAAGTGGCCTATTTTGGAGGACGTGAAATAATATAGAAATTTTAACTGGGTTTTAAAGAAAGCATAAGGCGAGAATATTTTTACAAATATGGATTGATTTGTGAAAACAGCGAATTCGCGCGAATGGATAGCATGGTGACCAAACCTATTCTGCCGTTTCTCTTTCCAGCGTAGCGAATGGAGTCAGTTGCCCCCATTGTTTGTAGTTGTAAAAGTATTAGATGATATAATAAAAGGTTTTGGGCAAGCTCGGTGGAGTAAGTGTGTGAGTGATTGTAAGATCTCACAACGATTTTGTAGCAACATAGAAGAAAACCAATTTAAATGTAAGATCTCATAACGAGTATGTAGCAGCATAAAAGCAAATTAATTCAAAGAATAATGTGAAAAAGGCTACACGTTAGAGCTTTCGTGGGTTACGTACGTTATAATGCATTAGGTTGAAATTGTAAAGCTTGGTGAAGTTGGAACTCTTGAAACGTTGTTTTGTATAAACCTAATTTTATCATTGACAGCTTTTAACGATGAATCTTTATAATTTCTTAATTTACTAATTAGGCTGGGCATGGCCACGGCAGGGCACGGGTCTCCCACCGGAGTTGGTCAGAACTACTGTGATGGGTCTCCCACCGGAGTTGGTGAGAATTGCTGTGATGGGTCTCCCACCGGGGTTTCCCAGGTCAACTGTGACAGTAAAACAATCATTGTTAAAGACCAGACGGCAGCACAACAAGACAACTTGAAAAACGCTGGGGGGAAACCCTACATGTGTGGGGAGTGTGGGTACAGAACAACTAAAAAGTCTTACTTATCCCAACATATGAGAACCCATACAGGAGAAAAGCCCTACAAGTGTGACCAGTGTGACTATTCTGCTGCACTAAAAGGAACCTTGGACAAACATCTAGCAAGACACACTGGTGAGAAACCCTACATGTGTGGGGAGTGTGGATACAGAGCAACTCGGGAGTCCACCTTATCCCAACATATGAGAACCCATACAGGAGAAAAACCCTACAAGTGTGACCAGTGTGACTATTCTGCTGCACAAAAAGGAACCTTGGACAAACATCTAGCAAGACACACTGGTGAGAAACCCTACATGTGTGGGGAGTGTGGATACAGAGCAACTCAGAAGTCTACCTTATTCCAACATATGAGAACCCATACAGGAGAAAAACCCTACAAGTGTGACCTGTGTGACTATTCTGCAGCACAGAAAGGCACATTAGACGACCATAAAGCAACACACACTGGTGAGAAACCCTACATGTGTTGGGAGTGTGGGTACAGAACACATCGAAAGTCACACTTCATCAAACATATGAGAACCCATACAGGAGAAAAACCATACAAGTGTGTCCAGTGTGACTATTCTGCAGCACAAAAATCCACTTTGGACAAACATCTAGCAACACACACCGGTGAGATCTAGAAACCCTACATGTGTGAGGAGTGTGGTTACAGGACAGCTGTGAGGTCAAGCGTAGCACAACATATGATAGGCCATACAGGAGAAAAACCCTACAAGTGTGAGCAGTGTAGCTTTTCTGCAGCCTCCAAGCCTCACCTAACTCGACATGCGAGAATTCACACGATTGCACCAACTCTGCCACTGTGACCATCTCGTATTGATATTTTGTACGCAAAGTCTCCTCTTGATACTAACTATAGTTTTCGTACATTGATGCCATGGTTAAAGATATGTATTACATTGATATTCAACATATTTAGGCTATTATTTATAATATGATATCATATTTGCAAATATATCATAGAGTCCATTCCGCGTCACCGTGCGGGTGTTTTCTCCCATTGTTTGGAATTGTTTTGAAATATTTGTAACCACTTCTAATATAATTTCATAGTTTGCAAACATTTCGAACTTGGTTTTAATATTGTAAACAGTTTTCCCAAATCAGAAAACATTCGAAACATTGTAGAAGCCATGTAAGTTGTTCCGAAAGAATTCTAATAAAAGACTTCGCGGTAAGACCATTTTTTCGAATTATTTCGAATTTTTTGTAATTGGCTAAATGATCTGTGAAATCGGTAATCCACTCTGGCCAATATAGCCCAAAATAGAAAGGCTGATGAATGGACGGGGGCATCCCGTGGCGATCCTGAGCTGACCAGCGGTAATGTAAACAAACACCCCATCAAACTACCGCGTGATTTCCCACAGCTTTTCTACCCTATCATTCAACTGCAGATTCAACAACTGAATAAAATAGGTTTCTCTTAGATCTAAGCGGGAGTTTTATCATTGTTTTGACAAGCTGTTGACGAGGAAAACGCTAAAATCTGCGTTAGTCTATATTTCTAACCTCCTTTGTACACCTCGGCACCATTTGGGTACCAGGCAGAAGCACATGTTTACGTCCACCCATGGATGATGGAGTTATAAAAGGAAGTCCATGGTTTGGTCCACCCAACTTCGGCGGACCACAGGGAAGAGCCGCGGCCACGGAGCGGGGACTTTCCGTTATACAATCCTTCTGCTATATTTCTGAGATGAAAAAAATAGGTACGCATTCACAAAAATGCCTGTAAACTCGGCAATCTTTGTCGCATAGCGCCGACAGAAATATCAAAATGTCCGCCTTCTCCCCGCTCGTCAACAACGCCGTCTGCGCAAGTCATGTTTGCTTCCAAATAAGGAAATCCGCGGTAGCTCGGGGGTCTTCGGCAAGCATCGGCGTGCGTGACGTCACGATCGGACTAATTTGTATACAGGCGCCCGGTGTCGGCACGAAGTACAAAGGAAGGCGGAAGCAACAGATCGCCGCTGGCAAATCTGCACACCAACTTGACCAAGTTCGTTTGAAGTTTGGCCGGCAAACGCAAAACATCGCAAGAAATAAAGCACGATAAATAAGCTGAAGCTTGTTGAAACCGACGAAAATATGATGCACGCGCTGTCATTGTGTGCAAACCCAAGCGTTACGCACTGATGGCAGCGGTCGCGGACGTCCCGCCGCGCGAGCTCTAAACATAAACAGAAGCCGCCTGTGGAGCCGGGATTAGCGCCTTTGATAAGGGGCAATCTTCTTTTCGAAATATTTCGAAATATTTCGAACTCCAAATTGTGTTTCAAAACATTTTGAAAATAAGATCTCTTTTGATTTCCACTTTCAAATTTTTTTGAAATTATGATAACATTTTCGAAAACATGCTACTCAAGTACTTACATTCTTTATGATAATTTCAGAATATTTATAATACTTTCGAATTATTTGAAAATTATTACAAAATATTAGAAATATGATTTAAAAAACCGCACGGTAACGCGGAATGGACTCTATTACTAGTAATATTAAAATATTTAGGCTACTAGTTATAATATCATATTTGGAAATAGGTGAAGTTTTTTTTATGAGGAAGTGTCATAGTCATCTACTTTCGTCCACTGCATTTAAAATTGTTCAGTTAGAAGAGTAATTCTTAGTTTAGTTTAGTAGCCCATATACTTTGTTCTAATATGAAGTATTTTGAACAAAAAATTACCTTTTTAGGAATCTATAATTGTAGTGGAAGAACAGTAAAGTTGATAGTATTGATGTGCATGTGCATAATCAGTTATTAATAGTTCGCAGTAGAATATTTACCCTGAGTAGGTAAATCTTAACAGCAAGAGGTTATTTTATAGTCGAAAAAAATCTAGGCGTTATTTTGTATACGAGTAAAAGTTCCTATTTGTTTTGTAGGGTTGTTTTTTTCGAAGATACAGCTACAAATATTTTCCGCTAACACAATTAAATCGTTTAAAAGTTTGAACATAATGTTGTTTCCTTCTGTCTTGTCTTTTTTCTCGGATGGAATATTGTCAGAGATGATGAGTAAAACAAACAAATCAAGATTCATGAAACAGTTTGGCTTGACATTAATTTGTTAACAAACTTGTCCCGTTTATATCAGAACAGAACAAAAGTCAGGCGTATGTAACGTTGTTTAGGTGGTCTGTTTGAAGTGCAAAACGTTGACATTATGAGGAAAGCGTAACGTGCCACCTGCAGTCAAATGTATTACGTGGGTAATCAGGCTAAGCATTACACCTTTGACCTACTTTGCGTTCACCTTTGACCTTACGAGACGACTGAAGGACAAAGCTACCCGAGTCCCGGTTTACGTAAAGGGTAAAACCATCATAGGAAGCAGGTAAGACTTAGAAACGGGCAACCAGGTAGTCTGATGTCGAGGGGAATAGTTTGAGGTCATTTCTGTGGAAGAAGGACCGCAGTAGGACGATAATTTGTAACCTTTTGACGAATGTAAATATGGTGGAAATGAAGGGGGAGGGGGACGAAACCAAACATACGTTCAGACCCCTCGCCACATTCATGTAGGTTACGTTGCATCAGGCAAAGTGGCCTGTTTTGGAGGACGTGAAATAATATATAAATGTTAACTGGATTGTAAAGAAACGCATAAGGCGTAAATTACAAATTTCAAAACAAGTAGGATTGATTTGTGTCAACAGCGAATGGATAGCATGGTGACCAAACCTATACTGCCGTTTCTCTTTCCAGCCTAGCGAATGGAGTCAGTTGCCCCCATTGTTTGTAGTTGTAAAAGTATTAGATAATATAATAAAAGGTTTTGAGCGAGCTCAGCGGAGTGAGTGTGTGAGAGAATGTAAGATCTCATAACGAGTATGTAGCAGCATAGAAGCAAATTAATTCAAAGATTAATGTTAAAAAGGCAACACGTTAGAGCTATGGTGGGTTACGTACGTTATAATGCATTAGGTTGAAATTGTAAAGCTTGGTGAAGTTGGAACTCTTGAAACGTTGTTTTCTATAAACCTAATTTTATCATTGACAGCTTTTAACGATGAATCTTTATAATTTCTTAATTTACTAATTAGGCTGGGCATGGCCACGGCAGGGCACGGGTCTCCCACCAGAGTTGGTCAGAACTACTGTGATGGGTCTCCCACCGGGGTTTCCCAGGTGGACTATGACAGTAAAACAATCAGTGTTGAAGACCAGGTGGCAGCAGAACAAGTCAACTTGAAAAACGCTGGTGAAAAAGATATGTGTGACGAATGTGGATACAGAACAGCTAAAAGGTCTGACTTATCTCGACATGTGAGAACCCATACAGGAGAAAAACCCTACAAGTGTGACCAGTGTGACTATTCTGCAGCACACAGAAGCAATTTGAACCGACATCTTGCAAACCATACTGGTGAGAAACCCTACATGTGTGGGGAGTGTGGGTACAGAGCAACTGAGAAGTCCACCTTATCCCGACATATAAGAACCCATACAGGAGAAAAACCCTACAAGTGTGACCTGTGTGACTATTCTGCAGCAGACAAATCTACGTTGGGCAAACATCTAGCAAAACACAGTGGTGAGAAACCCTACATGTGTGGGGAGTGTGGGTACAGGGCAACTGGGAAGTCCACCTTATCCCGACATATAAGAACCCATACAGGAGAAAAACCCTACAAGTGTGACCGGTGTGACTATTCTGCTGCACGGAAATGTCATTTGGACCAACATCTAACAATACACACTGGTGAGAAACGCTTCAAGTGTGACCAGTGTGACTATTCTGCAACACGAAGAGAAATTTTGGTCAGACATCTCGCAAAACACACCGGTGAGAAACCCTACATGTGTGGGGAGTGTGGGTACAGGACACTTTACAAACATGTCTTATCCGATCATAGGAGAACCCATACAGGAGAAAAACCCTTCATGTGTGACCAGTGTGACTATTCTGCAGCACAGAAAGGCACATTGTACCAACATCTAATGAAACACACCGGTAAGAAACCCTACATGTGTGGGGAGTGTGGGTACAGGACAGCTAATAGGTCTACCTTATCCCGACATATGAGAACTCATACGGGAGAAAAACCCTACAAGTGTGACCAGTGTGACTATTCTGCAGCAGACAAAAGTACATTGGACAAACATGTAGTAAAACACACTGGTGAGAAACCCTACATGTGTGGGGAGTGTGGGTACTGGACAGCTGTGAGGTCAAACCTATTAAAGCATATGAGAAACCATACAGGAGAAAAACCCTACAAGTGTGTCCAGTGTAGCTATTCTGCAGCCTCTAGGTCTATCCTAAATCGACATATGAGAATTCACACGGAGGCACCGACTCTGCAACCGTGACCATCTCTTAGTGACATTTTGTACTCACAAGCTTGTCTTAACTATAGTTTCTCTATCTTGATACGAAGCTTAAGGATATACAACATCAATATTCAAAACGATATAGGCTAAATATTCCGTAAGAATATATTATACTTGCAACTAGGCAAAGGTTTTTTTCCCGAGGAAATGCCAAAGTCCTATACTTTTGCACTTTTGTAAACTAGCATTTGATTTTCTGTAAAATCTTTGCACTGCTTTTCATCAGTGTAAAACGACTGACGTGCTTCTATTTCTATTCAATGCATAACTATAATTCATTTACAACAATTATTCTTAGTTTAGTATAGAATTAGAAGCCTATATATTTTGTTCTAGTATCAATTATTTTGAATAAAAAAATTTTTTTTCTATCTAGAATTGTAGTGAGAACAGTAAACTTAATGGTATTGATTGGATAATGTGCATGTGCATAATCAGTTATTAATATCGGTACGTGACTGTGCACAGTAGTTGGAAGGTAGACGTTACAGTTGATTTTGTATGAATGAACGAGCTTTTATTTCCTGTTAATAGTTCACGTTGACGAAGTGTTTGCCTACATGTACTACAAACAAATATCTTTTGGTTCATATCAACTCTGTAAACTAGCATTTGGTTCGCAGGAAAATATTTACACTGAGTAGGTAAATCTTAACAGCATGAGGTAACTTTACAGTTTAAAAAATGTAGGCGTTATTTTCTATACGAGTAAAAGTTCCTGTTTGTTTTGTATTTTTTTTCAAAGATGTATCTACAGATAATTTTCCGCTAACACAATTATATATAACAAGTTTATTGACTTCGGTCATTTACATCTTAAAATACATGGCAGCTTCATTTGCATACAAAGAGGCTGAATTGCGCATTTTAAACATGGTCTATATTACATCAACATGATAACAAATCTATTACTATATTACATGATCAACATGATAACAAATTTAAAAAACATGTATACAATTACATAATTACATTATGATTAAATGACGTTATAAAGAATTAAAGAGGTTCTTAATAAGTTGTAATAATTGACACTTGGAGATTTTAACAGGAGTATTTGTTCAAGAGGTAAGTGAAGTACGGGATAGGGCTATTTTTGTAACGGTTTGTTTTTGCCAGGGGGATACAGAGTTGCTGGGAACTTTTAAGGTTTTTATCATGGACTTCCGATCGAGTTGGAGGTAACCAGCCTCTAAATGTGGGGGAACTAAGCAAAGATTTAGCAAACTTAAGACTAAGGTTTTCTCTCCTGTTTTCCAAGGAGGGGAGACATAGATGAATTAGGGCTTCGTCGTAGTGGGTATAATGGGGGCCAGGGATAATTCTAAGGGCACGTTTCTGTATTCGCTCGATCTTCATGGATTGTTGCGTCGTGATGCTGGGACTCCAGACAGGGGCAGCGTATTCTAATGTGGGGCGTATATAACCTTTATAAAAAGCAAGGAGATCTAAAATGGGAAGTCCGAACCGTTTTAATTTTTTTAACCAGAAAAGTCTTGAACTTGCCTTGGAAATAATGGTCTGAACATGTTTATCCCATCCCAAATCACGTGATAACCATAAGCCGAGTATACATGCATTCTCTGTATATTCAAGGGGGGTATCATTGAGTGAAATTTCAGGGGGCTGGGGGCATTCTCTCATGAACGAAATCATTAGTAACTTACACTTGTCGCCGTTTAGGATCATATCATTTTCTAACGCCCAACTATTCAACTGATCGAGGGATATTTGTATTGTACTGGGCTCATAAAACATTCTACTTTCTAATACTGACAAATCGTCAACGAATTTATAGCGGTCTAAAACGTCTTCATCAAGGGCATCATTAATGTAGATGAGAAAGAGGATTGGCCCTAATTTTGTGCCTTGGGGGACACCGGACGAAATTTCCTTCCAACTTGATGTAATACTGTGGTAGCGTACACACTGTGATCGGTCACTAAGGAAATTGCAAAGCCAAGGTAAAATTGATGTGCGTACCCCATACTGTAACATTTTTTTTATTAAAGTGGTGTGATTAATTTTATCGAATGCTTTACTAAAATCTGTCAAGAGAACTGTTTGGATACTTTTGAATCGTTTAATACCTGGAACATAATGTTTCCTTCTGTCTTGTCTTTGTTCTCGGATGGAATATTGTCAGAGGTGATAAGTGAAACACATAAATCAAGATTCATGAAACAGTTTGGCTTGACATTAATTTGTTAACAAACTTGTCCCGTTCATATCAGAACAGAAGCAAAAGGCAGGCGTATGTGACGTTATTTTGATGGTCTGTTTGAAGTGCAAAACGATTATATCATGAGGAAAGCGTAATATGCCACCCGACGCCGAATGTATTACGTGGGTATCCAGGCTGAGCATTTCACCTTTGACCAGCATTGCGCTCACCTCTGACCTCACGAAACAACGGAAGGACAAAGCAGACCGAGCTCTGATTTACGCCGTAAAGATAAAAATCATCATAGGAAGCAGGTAAGACTTAGAAACGAACCGAAATGTATTCTAATATTGATTGAAATAGTTTGAGGTCGTTTCTGTGGAAGAAGGACCACAGTAGGACGATAATTTATAGACATTTTCGGGATGTGAAGTTGGTGGAAAAAAAGGGTGAGGGGGGCGAAACCAAACATACGTTCGGATCGCTCGCCACCTTCATGTAGGTCATGCTGCATCAGGCAAAGTGTCCTATTTTGGAGGACGTGAAATAACATATAACTGTTAACTGGGTTTTAACCCTAAACAGTACACCTGGGGTCCGCGTGGACCCCAGCACTATATATTCTGTAATATTTTTTTTGTTTCTAAAGATTTTTTTCTGAAATTTCAGGTAATTGTCACCCACAAAGTTGTGCCTCAACACAGTGCAGAAAATTCCGTTTCCCCCATTTTTTTTTAATTTTGTATCTGATTTTCTTTTGGGGTCCGCGCGGACCCCAGCCGGCTCTCGATCGTAATAGATACACTGGCGTTCTTATACTTTACTTTTTTTCTTATACTTTACTTTATTTTCAGGCTTTTATGATAAGTGACACATGCTTTCTAACATTAATAACATTTTATATAATTTAATGTGATTTTTATTAATAATTTATGCTAATTTGATGACGTCATTGGTCAAAACCAAGATCCAAGATGGCGGATAATTAAATATGTATGACGTCATTGTAAGACGTCACTGGTGTTGCTAAGGGCAACATAAGCTTTAGCAGACCTTATCATTTTATCATAAACACTTTTTGTTAAAATTGCGTTGTATACCATTAAGTTTTAAGAGAATAACCTATTTATAACGGTTTTAGCCATTAAAATAATATGAATGACGTCATAATGACGTCATACTACGTCATAACGACATCAAAATTGTTGTATTGATTAATTTTTACTAGTACATCATCTTCTGAAAATTTGGTGGCCATACGATATACCGTTCCTGAGTTCTGAGGGGGGCAATAAGTCCCCTCCCCCAGTCCCACGAACCTCCAAAGCTTTAAAAACGGGTATTTCTTGAGTCCTTCTTTTCTTCACCAAAAAATTGGAAAAGGTAAAAATGTATGATTTTTGTACGTAATGTGGACTCAGAGGTTCACACATCGATTCAGCAAAACAATTGAGCTGGTAGCATACTGAAAATTTCTAAAAATTAGCAAAAAACTGTTTTGGGGTCCGCTCGGACCCCAGGTGGACAGATTAATCAGTCCGGGAAGGTGTACTGTTGAGGGTTAAAGAAACGAATAAGGCGTAAATTACAAATTTGGAAACAAATAGAATTGATTTGTGACAACAGCGATTGAAGTCGGGGGGGGGGGGGTCTGTTTTAGATCATTGCGGTTATCCCCAATGTTGGCAGTTGTAGAGTTAGATTATCTTTGATATCATCTACTATATACTCTCTTGTTTCATTTAGGAATAGAAGTAATAAAAGGTTTAATATAATAATTAAATAATAATAAAGATGTTAAACTACTCGGTGAAGTGAGTGAGTGATTGTAAGATCTCATGTTGGAACGATTTTGTAGCAACATGGACGCATTTTTTTTAAATGTGAGAAAGGTAACATATACTTTTATCACGAAACATGTTAGAATTATGGTGGTTTACGTCGTAATGCATTGTTGAAATTATATAGGTTGGTCAAGACTTAAGTCTGAACTTGATAAACTTTGTTTGGTGTAAACAAACCTACTTTAAAGGCACCCAATGCGATTTCAGGGCAGCAAAACTGGATTTTCAAAGTACATTTTCTGTTCATTTTTTAAGTGTAGAAACTTGAATCAACCCTATACCATAGCATACCAATACCTGTGAGGCAAAAATGTGACGTCGCTGACAGAAAACAGTTGCATGTTTGGTATGGTAGGCTGGTTCTAGCTATTTATTGGTGGTACCGAAAAATGAAGGGGCTCCTCACGTAGCTTGTTTTGGGGCTATTTCAAATGCTTCAAGTATGAAATGATGACGGACATATGCTAAGGAATGTCAGCAAATGTCAATATCAGACGGATTTCCTCATCCAGAATATTTTTTGTATTGCCGCCCAGAAATTGCATTGGATGCCTTTAACAACTACTAACAGCTTAAACGACTAATCTATATAATTCTTAATTTTCTCATTAGGCTGGACATGGCAACGGCAGGGCAAGGGTCTCACACCGGGGTTGGTCAGAACTCATGTGATGGGTCTCCCATTGGAGTTTCTCAGGTTGACTGTGACAGCAAAACAAGCAATGCTGAATACCACGCGGCAGCACAACAGGTCCAAGACCTCCATTAGTGACAGTAACTTTACATATGTATATAACTACAGTTATATGACCTGGAGTCTTAAGTAACATAAACATAACATACAAAACATCGAGAATAATCATGTACACTTTAAATTAAATTTGAGTAAACAATATACACATATATACATTCTTCAATTTACTACCAGTTCTGTATAATCCGGTTTGTGTCCATTTCCGCTTTTATTCTGTTTTTGACGAGTGTTTTGAATGTAGAAGGTACAGATGTTTTGATCTGATGTGATCTGTATTGTACGACTTTGAGCACCCATAAAGGAAGGACTTAGTAATAATAGCTACTTTACCCTTTACATGGACACGCCACTTGTCTCCAGACATATTGGACCTATATATATATATATATATATATAACAGACCCTACAAGTGTGACCAGTGCGACTATTCTACCGCACAGAAAGGCACTTTGAACCAACACATGGCTAAACACACTGGTTAAAAACTGTGACGTGTGGGCTGTGCGAACAGTAATGTATTCTTTCATATGAGAAGACACATGGGTAAAAAACCCTACCATTGTGACCACTGCGAAAATTCCACACCACGGAAAGTAAATTTATTTCGCCACCCACGGTGGTCTGTTGCTACGGTATTCTTTCCCATTGCTAGGCGCGTTCGAAAAAGTATCGGGTTACAAGACGCAATTTCGGGCTAACCGTAAAACATTTGAAAATAAACAAATAGTATCGAAGGGTAAATTTCGTCAAAATAAAATAAACTTATCGTGTTTACATAATTTTAATGTTAGATGTTTACGTTAAATCACTGGTTTGTAAAAGTTTCGCTCCAAAAGACGTTTATTTTCGGGTTTCGGAGCGCCTGCCAGAGTCAGTCCGAGTCATCATTTTAGGCAAACCT
The DNA here is from genome assembly GCA_013266295.2 of Branchiostoma floridae x Branchiostoma japonicum. Classification (NCBI taxonomy): domain Eukaryota; kingdom Metazoa; phylum Chordata; class Leptocardii; order Amphioxiformes; family Branchiostomatidae; genus Branchiostoma; species Branchiostoma floridae x Branchiostoma japonicum. The sequence continues at coordinate 28,911,803 of CM023825.1, forward strand.
CGTTAAGTATTGGCTACGTGTATTACCCTAAATCCCTGATTTCTATATTTTTCGACGACTGGGAATAACATCAAAAATCGTGTTTTAGGAATTTTTTAATTTCTGATTTTAAGTATGGTTTTTGGCGACATATTGGTGAAAAAACGGCATTTTTGGACATTTTTCGCACTAAATTATCCATAATTTAAAATTGAGGCCATTTTTCAAAAATCCCTAAAACACGATTCTGGGGACAACCTATACAGTCATTTTGAGCCGTGAATGAGGTATGTTGGACTCTTAATGCTTCCTATACTTAACGAGTTTTGCAGACATGTCATGTCGCCCGAAAGTGGGGAGTGTGTTGTTGATACTAGCGTTAAGAATCATTACAATATTCAAGGTCACCCACGGATACGACAGTAGATTCGCTACATGTTACATGTCTACAACAAAATGAGAGCGTACATGTACTGTCCAGGAAACGGTTTGTATCTGTAGAAAAGTGTTGTTTTCATCTGTTGCGAGGCACGGAGGGGGAAGGGCCTGTTTTCGCGGGTTTATTGTAAATGACCGGAGATGACCCCCAAATAGAACGCGCGTTCGGTTCGAATTACCCAGATCGAGTTCGATCGAACCCAGTTCGGGTTCTAGAAAAGGTGGGAACTTTGCAGCCCAGATTTGACCACCGTGACCGAGGAAAGCACACTTGTGGAACGCCTTAAATGTTCATGTAGATATGTTACACTACAGAAATCCATGTCTTACTTGAGTAGAATTGTCAGAGATTTTTGTGTAGTGTCTTATTTCAGCTTCCATGCTGTAGTATTTCTTGCGCGAGAAGTAATAATCAGAAATAAACTTACGTCATTCCATTTTCTTGCAGTAGTTTTGGTATTTTACTCGTCTTTCTATGCATATATTTTACATCGCTACATTCTTTTAGACTTGGACCTAGAACTGTTGTTCCCTTAAGATATGAAGTTGCTGCGATTTCATACGATGGAATGAAAAAGTTCATTTTACCTGCAATGTTATGCTATTATATATAAACAGAAAAACAGAGAAGTAGATAGATAGATAGATAGATAGATAGATAGATAGATAGATAGATAGATAGATAGATAGATAGATAGATAGATAGATTATAATTAAGGGGAGAACTTACTATGAATGTATGTCACTGTCCACGAGCCATCTTAGTCAATGTCTACGCAGAGCTTTTCTTTAAATCGCACGGAATAAAAGCGCTAAAACCGTTTCTACCAGGTTGCACATCTCTGTATTCCTTTGGCGTAGATCCTTATTCTGAAATGAGGTAATAAATACAAACAAATACACTTTGCAAAAATATTTTTCCATTGGTATTTCTTATTCCTCTCTTTTCGTCTACAATTGTAGTAACTGTAGGATAAACAGTTGTTTAAAGTGATATAGGAAATAGCAGTCAACATTCGATATCCGGCAAGATGTCCGAAGCAACATAACACTGGATCTGGGTAATCAGGTTTGTCAACTTTGACCTTTGCCTTTCGATTCGTTTGACCTGTGATTAAGTTGTCCGCCATTTTGCGCCGTGTGAGGTGTGTCATTTGTCTCCTATCTGAGGCGATTTCCAACTTACTTCGACTCTATATCAACTCTGGACAGTTTTGATAGACAGGTAAGACCTTTGTTTACCACCTACACTCGCTGTGTCGCGGTACCGCAGCAGATAGTTCAAATCGGTCGTGATGCGTGAAAAACATGTACAAGGTATACATGGGGAGGGGGGCACATCGAATGTACTGTTCTAGCAAGGACGTTACACTGTTGAACGTCCTTGGTTCTAGATAGGACATCTGATATTCCATTTCCAGTACATTGTATGAATAATCACACGTGCGGATCCTTTTAACCCTCAAACCACCGTAGGTTTTTTGCGACGAATCTTACCGTATGGCGTCAAAACTGACCCCATAATGTTTTGCACGAATGCGGTTTTTAGTGTTACTCTTTTTGCGATTTGTATGAATGTATAGTTTCATTAATCTACGAGGGATAGTTTGACATGATTAGGTGTGAATAATTTTGCTCATTATCATAATTTAATTTGATTTCACTAGAGGTCCACAGGCAGCCATGTTGATGACCTTTAACCCCAAATTCCATAGGCAACTTAGTCAAGAGTCACAACTATTGAGTTTCCTGATTCAATACTGCGTTCATTCAAAGCATAAAATGAGGTCATGACAGCATAAAGCTCAAGCAAACATATCATTTGGAAGAAATTTCGGGGACAACATAAGACGCAGATGTATTTAAAAATGCATAACATTTTTCTGGGGTCAATTTTGACCCCACTGGACAACGCATAAACTTTCTAGGATAACTCAATAAAAAATGAGCCAATCCCAGTAAAACCGTATAAGAAGTTACAAGACATATATACAAACAAACTCATACTGGAGGAATTTCGTTTTCGACAAGAAATGTCAAAATGGCGCATATTTATATAAGTCTGGGGTCAGTTTTGACCCCATACGGTGGTTTGAGGGTTTAACACACCGTTTAAAGTTTTCGTAGGAACGCAAGACTATAGGGACTATGTATAGTATATGGAAATGCTTCAATTTCGAATCTATATTTTTCTTCTTAGTAAATTATGGACTGGAGAAGCTGTGAGAATCCTGTGGACGAGCTGCCAACTGTACACCCTGGGAACGAGACAAGCAGCAGCGAGGACCCGGCAACCGACACGGGAGGACAGCAGGACAAGGAAGAGGACATTCTATTGGAGAAAACGTACGGGGTAAACTCTGTCCATCCTCCCGTACAGAGTCAAACAGAGCATACGGACAGGCCTGTGGTGAAAGGTACTGTAGACAAACGTTACAAATGTGACCAGTGTGACTATTCTACTGCAAGGAAAGGCCATTTAGGCACACACATGGCTAAACACACCGGAGAAAAACCCTATATGTGTGGGGAGTGTGGATTCAGGACAGCTGTAAGGTCAAACCTATCCAGGCATTTAAAAACACATTTAGGTTTGAAATTGAAACCCTATAAATGTGAGCAGTGCGACTATTCTGCTTCACAGAAAAGTGATTTGGAGAAACACATGGCTAAACACACCGGAGAAAAACCCTACATGTGTGGGGAGTGTGGATACCGGACGACTCAAAGGTCTAACCTATCCAGGCATATGACAAAACATACAGGAGAAAAGCCATACAAATGTGAACAGTGTGACTATTCTGCTACACAGAAAGCGAATTTAGACACACACATGGCTAAACACACCGGATTAAAACCCTACATGTGTGGGGAGTGTGGATTCAGGACGGCTGACAGGTCTAACCTATCCTGGCATATAAAAAATCATCTAGGTTTTAAACCCTTCAAATGTGACCAGTGCGATTATTCTTCTGCCAAGAAAAGTGTTGTGAAGAAACACATGGCTAAACACACCGGAGAAAAACCCTACATGTGTGGGAGTGTAAATACAGGACAGCTGACAGGTCTAACCTAATTGTACATATGAGAAAACATACAGGAGAGAAACCATACAAGTGTGACCAGTGTGACTATTCTGCTGCACAAAAAGGCACTTTTAAACAACACATGGCTACACACACCGTTTAAAACCCTACATGTATGGGAGTGTAAATACAGGACAGCTGTCAGGTCTAACCTAATTGTACATATGAGAAAACATACAGGAGAGAAACCTTACAAATGTGACCATAGTGACTATTCTGCTTCAAGGAAAGATTATTTAGACACACACGTATCTAAACACACCGGAGACAAACCCTACTGTGGGGAGTGTGCATACAGGACGGCTAACAGGTCTGGAATATCCAGGCATATGAGAAAAAATACTGGGGGAAAAAAACACTACAAATGTAACCAGTGCGACTATTCTGCTGCACTAAAGACGACTTGAAACGGACATATGGCTACACACACTGAAGACAAACCCTATGACTGTAACCAGTGTGACTTTTCTGCTGCACAGAAAGGCACATTGAATCGACACATGGCTAAACACACTGGTTAAAAAACCTACATGTGTGGGTATTGCGAATAGTAATCTAAACCCTACAACTGCGACCAATGCGGATATTCCACAGCAAGGAAAGTAAATTTAGTTCGCCACCTAGCAAAGCACACTGGTGGAACGCCTTAAATGTATACAAATGTACATGTAGATAAGTTATGCTACAGAAACTCCGCCCATCTCCTAATTGACTAAAACGTCCCGGAGGTTTTGAGTAGTGGCTTATGTCAGCTTCTGTTCTATAGCAAGCCTTGCGTGAGAAATAATGACAATGATAAAATACTTATGAAAGTTACTTAAAAATGTCATTTTCTGGCAGTTCGTTGACATTTTGCGTGGCTGTTCTTGTATTGTACATTACTAATACATTCCTTTATACCTAGGACTAGACCTGTTGTTCTCTGTGCATATCAGTAAGTTGCTGCCAATTCATAGCGGTGTAACAACGTAAACAAAACTTTGTTTAACCTGCGTTAATAAGCTAAGAGGAGGAGGAGGATAGATAGATATACAGATAGATTGATGGATAAATAGATAGGTAGCCTTCGTAGTTATTTACGCATAGGTTTTATGATATTGCGTGAAATAAAGGTTCCAAAACCGTTTCGAACTGGTGGACATGTTTGTGTGTACAATTCATTTGGCTTTAGGTCCCGATTTAGAAAGAGGTAATACATACAAGTGTGTCGAAACTATTACAACGTCCACTTTACAAATACATTTTTTTCTATTCATCTTTCTCCTTCGTCTCTCTTCTGCTACTATTGTAGCAACTGTAGAATAAACAGTTTTGAATCGTATAGCAGACAAAGTTGCAACATCCGGCAAGACGTCATAAGCGACATGATCCTGGATCTGGGTAATCAGGTTTGTAAACTTTGACCTTTGCCCTGCGATTCGTTTGACCTATGGCTCGCACGGCCAGAATGAAAGAGAAATGACACACCTCGCAGAAAGAGAAATGACACACCTCGCACGGCTCAAAATGGCCTGTCCGCTGGCTGGAGTTGAGACCCTGAGGGACTAAATCCTGCGGGGCTTCGGTTTTACTCCGGCTGGCCGTCAGAGGCGCGTGACATTTCCACTGACTTTCACACGTTTTTTTTTTTTAATGGTGTCGCTCAGTGCAAGGCCAATTATTTTTGGCCACTTCTAGGCATAGAGCTAGAGGTACGTATGTGAGTGTAATGAGGTTGAGTCTGGAAATGGTGGTGGACCTTTGTTTTGAAGCTTTGTGGATTGTAGTCGGACGGGAAGCATGTGTTTGGAAGAGAGTTCCATAATTTTGCAGTCCGGGGAAAGAAGCTGTTGTTGTAGAATGACTTGGGTTTTATGCACGCGGACGCAATCACAGGGAGGCAACTTGCCCCCCCCCCTCCTCTTACACACACACACACACACACACACACACACACACACACACACACACACACACACACACACACACACACACACACACACACACACACACACACACACACACACATACATACATACATACAGGGATGCACACTCTTAGTCAACCCCCTCACACACAGTGTCTTAGCTATCCACTAATATCACAGGAAGGTAAAATTACTTCGGCATTCCCACCAAAACAAGCATTCGCAGTTCGCAGAAGTCGCGGCATCCTTGGGGTTTCGCACATCAGGAATACTTTTATTAGCTTCTGCATTGAATCTTTCATTCCATGGAATGTCAATTTACATCAGCCTTAGCCTCCAGTGTCTCAGTTTATAAATCGCGGCACGTACAATGCGAGAGGCTGTGGCCTACGTGCGTCCAACTACATGTTTGTAGAAAGAACGGTCCTTCAATATCCAGGACAAAGTGAACACCACATAATTTAGTGAAATACGCTTTTAAAAAATGGAGGAACTACGTCATTAGATTCAGTTCGATGCATTCAACGTGAAACACAAGACACCGACAGCGTGGCGTCGCAGACAAGTTGTAGTTTTAGCTTGCATCGTTAGCGTAGGTACCCTGGCCGTCACGGCTAAGGCTTTATTACTAACAAGCCCTGATGAACAGACAGTACCGTGCTAGGGGGAAACGTCTCACCTGTCTGTAGCGTAAAGCCGAGCAGGACCAGAACACAGCCCACCCATGTCACCGATCTTGTGCCCTTGGGAAAGGCACTTTACACGACTTTCCTCACTTCACTCAGGTGTAAATGAGTACCTAGCTTCGGTTAGGGACGTCCCTCAGATAGGACGTTAAATGGAGGTCCCGTGTTTGGGGAGAGCCACACCCCACGCACGTTAAAGAACCCACCATACTTATCGAAAAGAGTAGGGATCCTTCCCGGTGTGAGTGGTGCAAACCTTTAATACAGTCTTATGGCCGCAGTGGGGTCGTATTGAGGTCACCTGAGTTAGCGCCGAATGGCAGCCGCTCCAGACCCTTGCGATTAAGCCCCACCACCATTGTAAGCTCCTCACAATTCAGCCCTTGGCTGCAAGGAGAGAGTAAGCCGGCCCACCAATAACAAGCCTGGCGGAGCGCCGAGTCGCCATGTTCACCGCTGTGGATCCACGGCGCACTGGCTACTGCCTGGGCAGAGCGGAGAGGTACAGTCTGATATAGGACTAGAGTTGCAGGGAGGTGTGCGGTCTGATGTAGTGCGGAGAGGTACTCACTGATCTGGCTTAGGTCTATGCAAGAGCTATCCACAGTGTCGCCAAGTCCAAGACAAAACTGAGCTGACGACTAGCCCGTAGTGAGGATGCCTGTTATGGTCTGCGGCGTACGGCAGCCATTTGGAGTAAAGACTAGATTAACCGTGTAGACCGGAGGGATGGGAGTAGAACATCTATTACAGACACTGCATGCTTTTACAATGCAACACTTGGTCGCTTTATTAACCCAGTATCTCATTAATACATATGAAGAATGCTGAAAACTGCGTGTCGCCAGGGGGCGTCTGCCTCGGCTATTTTAATCTCCAAGCAGATGTTAGGGTGACACAACCGTAACAAACCGGCAAAGCAAGGCTGCCTACACCAAAGAAGAAAAAGGCACTACCCAATTGACAGTTTATACACATTATATACTCATTAAACTAGCCTAAAGAAACTATTGACGTGAGCCACGACTGTGTCTCTTAGGGTACATGCAGAAGACCAAGATGGCTAAATAGTCGGCTACAGGATTATTCTGAATAAATAAAAACTTCGGTTGTTTAATGCGTCATGACCAAATGTAAACTCGACAAATCGTAATCTCCCAGCTTACCCCTGGTTACTAGTTCGTGAAGGACGGTTACCAGGAGCGTTTGCGGCATGATAAATCGGGCTCCCAGGGATCCACAGGATCAACTTGTGTAAGATTTGTGTTATCCGAGGCTTACGGTGAAATTTATTCCACCAGTGAGCCTTTATTTATTTATTTATTTATTTATTGATTGATTGATTTATTGATTTATTTATTTATTTATTTATTTATTTATTTATTTATTTATTTATTTATTTATTTATTTATTTATTTATTTATTTATTTATTTATTTATTTATTTATTTATTTATTTATTTATTTATTTATTTATTCTGCTGAAGACACAGCCAAGGCTGCCCAAGTGAGCCTGCTGACCTTACATTCACCTCTGCAGGGCGTTTGATATAAAAGTGACGCACTGCATGCAACATACTGAAAAGTAACAGTGGCGCTACCGAGGTAACAGTGGCGCCACCGAGGTAACAGTGGCGCTACCGAGGTAACAGTGGCGCTACCGAGGTAACAGTGGCGCTACTAAGGTAACAGTGTTATTGTTGTTACAATACCGAGGTAACAGTGGCGCTACCGAGGTAACAGTGGCGCTACCAAGGTAACAGTGTTATTGTTGTTACAATACCGAGGTAACAGTGGCGCTACCGAGGTAACAGTGGCGCCACCGAGGTAACAGTGGCGCTACCGAGGTAACAATGGCGCTACCGAGGTAACAGTGGTGCTACCGAGGTAACAGTGGCGCTACCGAGGTAACAGTGACGCCACCGAGGTAACAGTGGCGCTACCGAGGTAACAGTGGCGCTACCGAGGTAACAGTGGCGCCACCGAGGTAACAGTGGCGCCACCGAGGTAACAGTGGCGCCACCGAGGTAACAGTGGCGCTACCGAGGTAACAGTGGCGCTACCAAGGTAACAGTGTTATTGTTGTTACAATACCGAGGTAACAGTGGCACTACCGAGGTAACAGTGGCGCCACCGAGGTAACAGTGGCGCTACCGAGGTAACAGTGGCGCTACCGAGGTAACAGTGGCGCTACCGAGGTAACAGTGGCGCTACCGAGGTAACAGTGACGCCACCGAGGTAACAGTGGCGCTACCGAGGTAACAGTGGCGCCACCGAGGTAACAGTGGCGCTACCGAGGTAACAGCGGCGCCACCGAGGTAACCGTGGCGCCACCGAGGTAACAGTGGCGCCACCGAGGTACCAGTGGCGCTACCGAGGTAACAGTGGCGCTACCGCTGTAACAGTGGCGCCACCGAGGTAACAGTGGCGCCACCGAGGTAACAGTGGCGCCACCGAGGTAACAGTGGCGCTACCGAGGTAACAGTGGCGCCACCGAGGTAACAGTGGCGCTACCGAGGTAACAGTGGCGCCACCGAGGTAACAGTGGCGCCACCGAGGTAACAGTGGCGCCACCGAGGTGACAGTGGCGCCACCTAGGTAACAGTGGCGCCACCGAGGTAACCGTGGCGCCACCGATGTAACAGTGGCGCCACCGAGGTACCAGTGGCGCTACCGAGGTAACCGTGGCGCTACCGCTGTAACAGTGGCGCCACCGAGGTAACAGTGGCGCTACCGAGGTAACAGTGGCGCTACCGAGGTAACAGTGGCGCTACCGAGGTAACAGTGGCGCTACCGAGGCAACAGTGGCGCTACTGAGGCAACGGTGGCGTTCTGCAACATACCAAGGTTTTGAAACGTCTGACTCTTCAATCTTCTTTATCCAGTTCCTTATTTTGTATTAAGTAACAATGTCAGTATTTCCCCTTTCTCCGTTTCTGTCCAGTTTTTATCGGATGCTCGCAAGAAATCCTTGTTTTATTTCACAATTTTGCTCCTAACGCTTGTCTACCCCAAGGCTTGTAACACGTCGTTTGTTTGACGATTTCTAGGTTATAAAGCGCCCCCTGTTGGCTAAAACAAGAATGACAGGTCAAGTCAGCCTGACCTTAGCGATAACAGTTTTGTATCGGATGCTCGCAAGAAATCCTTGTTTTATTTCACAATTTTCCTCCTAGCGCTTGTCTATTCTAAGGCTTGTAACACGCCGTTTCGTCACAGCTGAGGAAATCCCCACTTTTCCTTCAACTCCTCCATGGTGACTGCGGAATCTTCCACGCTCCCGTCTTTCCCGAACACTCCGAACCGGGGGCCTTCGGGGCGCAAGTCTCCCACGAACCGGGGGTCGGCTGGTAGTCCGACTGGCTGCCACCTAACAACAACAATAACAACAACAACAACAATAACAACCATAACAACCATAACGCCATAGATACTAACAACAGCAGCAGCAGCAGCAGCATTATCATAGTCACCAACAAATCCACGAACCGGGGGTCGGCTGGTAACCCGAATGGCTGCCACCTAACAACAGCAACAACAACGCCATCAACACTAACGACAACAACATAATCACCAACAACCCGACCCCTTCCGGACCCACGAACCGGGGTTCGGCTGGTGATCTGACTGGATGCCACTTACAGCAGTGATAATGTTGATGATGATGATGATGATGATAATAATGATAACAATTCCAACACCATCTACAGAGCTTAACGTTTCACAAACTGTTGATTGTCACGAACTGTTTGGGCCTACTGACCTTGTATCGCAGCTGACCCGCGCAAACCGCGTGGTGTTCACAGTCGACATGTGCACTGTTCTGGGGGAAGGGAAAACCAAACATTGCACAAATAAGGTAGAGACAGGACAGTAACTATAGAAACACTTTCAAAAAATACATTTATAATGGAACAAGGAAACAGTAATTATCTATTATTGGTGTGACTCAGTTTTACCTCATGGTGAAGATCAGAACGTCTCCGGCCTGGAAATCCGCAGACTTCCACTGCCCTCCGAACCGCCGCGAGATCTCCCGCGGGTCCTCCGTGAACCAGCCAGTTCCTATGGCAACAACACACATGAACCACCCCGTTCCTATGGCAACAATAGACATGAACCAGTCCGTTCCTATGGCAACAACAGACATGAAGTCAGAACCAACCAGTTCCTATGGCAACAACACACCGGAACCAGCCAGTTCCTATGGCAACAACAGACATGAACCAGCCCGTTCCTATGGCAACAACAGACATGAACCAGCCCGTTCCTATGGCAACAACACACGTGAACCAGTCCGTTCCTATGGCAACAACACAAATGAACCACCCCGTTCCTTTGGCAACAACAGACATGAACCAGCCCGTTCCTATGGCAACAACACACATGAACCAGCCCGATCCTATGGCAACAACACACCATGAACCAGCCCGTTCCTATGGCAACAACACACATGAACCAGCCCATTCCTATGGCAACAACACACCGGTGCACCATGAACCAGCCCGTTCCTATGGCAACAACACACGTAAACCAGTCCGTTCCTATGGCAACAACACACATGAACCAGCCTGTTCCTATGGCAACAACACACATGAACCAGCCTGTTCCTATGGCAACAACACACATGAACCAGCCTGTTCCTATGGCAACAACACACCATGAACCAGCCCGTTCTTATGACAACAACAGACATGAACCAGCCCGTTCCTATGACAACAAATGTTTCTCAAGAACCACTAATTCTGCCATTTGATGAGACCGGTCTGTGTGACGAACTGAACAAAAACATTTCCAAATTCCAAACAACTTAAAGTTTGCGGCTCTGGCTACAGAATGTGCCAGTTACTTTGAGCAACAGAAATCATTGCTGCATTATTCAATGGTTCGAACATCTATAAACGAAAAAAGTTCTCTACTGTATCAAAAATTTTCTAACCTTTCAACCTTGCTTCTTCAATGTCCAGACTTCCGTATGTGTCCTGAAAGTGCTGAAAACTGGAGATGTAAACAAAAATCTGACTCAGCAATTTTGACATGGCAGTAGAAGAAGGGCGAAACACCATGCAACCATACGCCATGATATGACACCAAACATACGTCATTAGATATGTATACATACATAATGTTTATACACACACACACAAACACACACACACACACTAACACACACACACACACACACACATACATACTATTAAATGTGTGACATACCTCTGGAGTTTATGTGACACACCAATGGTGTGTGTGTGTGTGTGTGTGTGTGTGTGTGTGTGTGTGTGTGTGTGTATGTGAGTGTGTGTGTGTGTGTGTGCGTGTGTGTGTTTGTGTGTATGTGTGCTTGTGTGACACACCTCTGGAGTTTATGTGAGCCCTCGCAGACGGCCAGTGTGCCCATCTCCATGGTAACGTCTCCCAGCGGTGTCCACATGGTGAAGACCTGGTCCGTACCACGTGACATGTACACCCAATCCACGTGGGCGCCGGTAAACCCTTCATTGTACATGGCTCTGCCGACAACATGTGCAGGTTACACTAGTGTACTACTGGCTACAACACGCGCAGGTTACTTTGTACATGGCTCTGCCGACAACATGTGCAGTTCACTAGTGTACATGGCTCTGCCGACAACATGTGCAGGTTACATTGTACATGGCTCTGCCGACAACATGTGCAGGTTACTTTGTACATGTCTCTGCCGACAACATGTGCAGGTTACACTAGTGTACTAGCTACAACATGTGCAGGTTACATTGTACATAGCTCTGCCGACAACATGTGCAGGTTACATTGTACATGGCCCTGCCGACAACATGTGCAGGTTACACTAGTGTACTGGCTACAACATGTGCAGGTTACATTGTACATGGCTCTGCCGACAACATGTGCAGGTTACATTGTACATGGCTCTGCCGACAACATGTGCAGGTTACACTAGTGTACATGGGTCTGCCCACAACATGTGCAGGTTACTTTGTACATGGCTGTGCCGACAACATGTGCAGGTTACATTGTACATGGCTCTGCCGACAATATGTGCAGGTTACACTAGTGTACATGGCTCTGCCGACAACATGTGCAGGTTACTTTGTACATGGCTGTGCCGACAACATGTGCAGGTTACACTGTACATGGCTGTGCCGACAACATGTGCAGGTTACACTGTACATGGCTGTGCCGACAACATGTGCAGGTTACATTGTACATGGCTGTGCCGACAACATGTGCAGGTTACACTGTACATGGCTGTGCCGACAACATATGCAGGTTACACTGTACATGGCTGTGCCGACAACATGTGCAGGTTACATTGTACATGGCTGTGCCGACAACATGTGCAGGTTACACTGTACATGGCTGTGCCGACAACATATGCAGGTTACATTGTACATGGCTCTGCCGACAACATGTGCAGGTTACACTAGTGTACATGGGTCTGCCCACAACATGTGCAGGTTACTTTGTACATGGCTGTGCCGACAACATGTGCAGGTTACATTGTACATGGCTCTGCCGACAATATGTGCAGGTTACACTAGTGTACATGGCTCTGCCGACAACATGTGCAGGTTACTTTGTACATGGCTGTGCCGACAACATGTGCAGGTTACACTGTACATGGCTGTGCCGACAACATGTGCAGGTTACACTGTACATGGCTGTGCCGACAACATGTGCAGGTTACACTGTACATGGCTGTGCCGACAACATATGCAGGTTACACTGTACATGGCTGTGCCGACAACATGTGCAGGTTACACTGTACATGGCTGTGCCGACAACATGTGCAGGTTACATTGTACATGGCTCTGCCGACAACATATGAAAGTAACATGTAGGTTTCCCTTTGATTATGTGGTTTGGCACTTCTGCACAGGGGAGTTCTTCAACTCCTTTGCCTCTCATAGAGGTGTTAACTATTTCAACTCGACTGTATCATTTATTTGGGTAACACAAAAAGGTCTGACACTTAATGGCCTTACACTTGTGTTTAAAATCACACTTACCTGAGCCACTTAAAGTCGAACGTTTGGGGCTCTGCACCCAGAAGGGTTCGGAAGAACGCATGCGCTGTGGAACGTGACGTCATATATACGGGTTTAGTAACTAGGATAGCACAACATGAGAATAGAAATTGGACTACCTAAACAAAATCGCAACCTTGCGCAATGGTTAGTGAAAATGTTCAAGCAATACACTGGAGACATTTCTGCCCGATCATAACAACAACGTCGGCGTTGAAGGAAAGTTATTGTATCCAGAACCGTGCCTATCTAATTCTATGCCTGGATGGGTTAGGGTTTAATAAGATCAGGCACGGTTTTGGATAGTCTCCGCGTATCTAAGAACGTAGGTGTGCCCCAGTCAGGCTTCTCGATGCGCGTGGACTACCCAGAACCGTGTCTGAGCACATAATACTTGTGTTCCTTACGTCTGGGTCCTTCGATGACTTTCAGGACGACGTCAGAATGTGTGATAGAGTTCTTGCCCTGTGACACGCAGATTATACGGTGAGTTTAAAAAATGCACCTATGTCAACAAACTATGAGAACGGAGTATGTAAACAGAGGATATGAAGAGAGGATATGAACAAAGAATGTAAACAATGCATTTAAACAATACCTCCATAAATGGAACGCATCCCCGTCCACATCTTGAATCCAAAACTCCTTGTTGCCATGGAAACGATGAATCAAATTTCCCTTCTCCTGATTTCTACACAAAACAAAACGAAACTTTTCTGCCGTTGTGTGACGAAAGACAATTCTTCAAAACAAGAAATCAGTCGTAACAGGTATAGGAAATTACCGTACGAAAGCTCAGGACATACATACGAAAGCTCAGGACATTACTCTCCAAGCAGAGGTTTGGGTTTTGAGCTTATTTTTGGCGTGTTTTTAGTTTTTTTTATCGGGCTTTCTTTTTTCACTGAAATTTTGTTTCACGTTGGGTTGCGTAGAAACAAAATTTCAGTGAAAAAAGAAAGCCCGATAAAAAAGCCTAAAAACACGACAAAAATAAGCCCAAAACCCAAACCTCTGCTTGGAGAGTATCAGGACATACGTAACATACGCATCCTACATACATACATACCCTACATACATGTGCACCCTACATACATGTGCACCCTACATACATGTGCATCCTATATACTTACCTTAACGTACTTCAGAACCTCCAGACTTACCTTAACGCACTTAAGAACCCCCAGACTTACCTTAACGCACTTAAGAACCCCCAGACTTACCTTAACGTACTTAAGAACCTCCAGACGCGCGTCCAACACTTCTTGTCTGTCATGCAAGCCCCGGATGAAGAGGTAACTGGAAAAGATGTTCCATTTTGTAGCCTACTGAACTGGACTTTCAACTGTTCACTGAATCAACCCGAAATGTACAGGCTGGACCAGAACACAACTCCCGCAAGTTACATTACACAGGGAATTTATGTGTGAGTACGCCGTGCATGGAACTTACCTCTGGGTTAGGATTAGAGTTAGGTAGAGTTAATTATGATATAAAGCTCACCCCCTGTCCGCCAGTTCCCGCCGCAGGGCCCCCGGGTCCCCAGCAGGTGGGTGGGTTAGGGTTAGGGTTAAACCTCACCCCCTGTCCGCTAGTTCCCGCCGCAGGGCCCCCGGGTCCCCAGCAGGTGGGTGGGTTAGGGTTAGGGTTAGGGTTAAAGCTCACCCCCTGTCCGCCAGTTCCCGCCGCAGGGCCCCCGGGCCCGCAGTAGGTGGGTGGGTTAAGGTTAGGGTTGGGGTTAGGGTTAAAGCTCACCCCCTGTCCGCCAGTTCCCGCCGCAGGGCCCCCGGGTCCCCCAGCAGGTGGGTGGGTAACGGTTAGGGTTAAAGCTCACCCCCTGTCCGCCAGTTCCCGCCGCAGGGCCCCCAGGTCCCCCAGCTGCAGCAGGTGGGTGGGTTAGGGTTAGGGTTAGGGTTAAAGCTCACCCCCTGTCCGCCTGTTCCCGCCGCAGGGCCCCCGGGTCCCCCAGCAGGTGGGTGGGTTAGGGTTAGGGTTAAAGCTCACCCCCTGTCCGCCAGTTCCCGCCGCAGGGCCCCCGGGTCCCCCAGCAGGTGGGTGGGTTAGGGTTAGGGTTAGGGTTAAAGCTCACCCCCTGTCCGCCAGTTCCCGCCGCAGGGCCCCCGGGTCCCCCAGCAGGTGGTTGGCCGGCTGGAGGTACTGAAGGTCCGGGGAGCCCAGGGTCACCTCTCTCGTTCCCAGTCTGACACGTCTGCCGCCAGATTCACCCATGGTCTGTGGTTCAATATGAGATCTCAAACTGCGAACTTGTGGTGGAATGTTAGATCTCAAACTCCTCCATTGTATACGTGCCGCTTTCAGCTGATTCGCATTTCTCCCGGTATCAAAGTCCGAAGGTGAGACAACCGCAAACATCATCAGGTTTAGTAGCTGCTGAGTTATCGACTCTGGTCCATACTGTACTTTACAAAATGTGTGATGATGTAATGTTACTGCAATGTCACCGCGCGCAAAATTAGGTTAGGGGATTAGCTAGTGAAAAAAGTTGCTCTTGAGACCAAGCCCTAAAAACCTCCTTGTTGAGACCAGAGTGGTAAATGTTGAAACGAAGTAATGTAATGTCAACATTCGCCATGGAATGGTGCAGTTTTGAATCAAATCGTCAGGTGTCCCTGTAGTGAGTTTCCAGGTCAGAGGTCGCGGTACACATGTGCACGCACGTCGCTTGTTTTGCTCACGTTTCTGTGGACATTTCAACAACAACAACAACACATTTGGTCTCGGATCCAGGCCGTCCCGAAACAGAGTTAGCGCCGGCTCGCTGGTGAGTACCGCAGGACGTGAGTGTTTCAATTTAGCGCTTTCCAAAGCGAGAGAACGTCCATAGGTGGGGCATGGGGAGGGGGGCAGGATGTGGAGCAAAAATACCTATAAAATCAGCGTGTTAACTAAGCTGTGTCATATAGCTGTACAGACTTTTATTCACAAAGGAGCAAATCTATTATATACCAGTATCTCCGCTATGTTCTCAGTTTGTGTATTTTTGCCTTCTATGTTCTCAGTTTGTGTATTTTTGCCTTCTATGTTCTCAGCTCAGTTTGTGTATTTTTGCCTGCTATGTTCTCAGCTCAGTTTGTGTATTTTTGCCTGCTATGTTCTCAGTTTGTGTATTTTTGTCCCCCAGACAGTTTGTGTTCCTGAGACGAGAGCCCCACCAAGCCTGTAACTAAGCAGTACC
The DNA here is from genome assembly GCA_013266295.2 of Branchiostoma floridae x Branchiostoma japonicum. NCBI lineage: Eukaryota > Metazoa > Chordata > Leptocardii > Amphioxiformes > Branchiostomatidae > Branchiostoma > Branchiostoma floridae x Branchiostoma japonicum. Next base: position 28,928,118 of record CM023825.1, read on the forward strand.
TCCGCTATGTTCTCAGCTTGTATATTTTTGCCTCTGTAGACAGTTCCTGAGCCCCACCATGCCTGTAACTAAGCAGTACCTCCGCTATGTTCTCAGCTTGTATATTTTTGCCTCTGTAGACAGATCCTGAGCCCCGCCATGCCTGTAACTAAGCAGTACCTCCGCTATGTTCTCAGCCTGTATATTTTTGCCTCTGTAGACAGTTCCTGAGCCCCACCATGCCTGTAACTAAGCAGTACCTCCGCTATGTTCTCAGCTTGTATATTTTTGCCTCTGTAGACAGTTCCTGAGCCCCGCCATGCCTGTAACTAAGCAGTACCTCCGCTATGTTCTCAGCCTGTATATTTTTGCCTCTGTAGACAGTTCCTGAGCCCCGCCATGCCTGTAACTAAGCAGTATCTGCGCTATGTTCTCAGCTTGTGTTCCTGAGCCCCACCATGCCTGTAACTAAGCAGTACCTCCGCTATGTTCTCAGCTTGTGTTCCTGAGCCCCACCATGCCTGTAACTAAGCAGTACCTCCGCTATGTTCTCAGCTTGTGTTCCTGAGCCCCACCATGCCTGTAACTAAGCAGTACCTCCGCTACGTTCCTGCCTCCATGTGGGGCGTGGTCGCCAGCCCCAAGGCCCCCGTGGTGCTGCTCTGTCTGCGTGGTGTGAAGGGACGATATGCAGCAGTGGCAGCCGTGGAGCACGTCTTCATCTGGGACTTAAGGATTGGAGACAAGGTAAGACATGTCTTCATCTGGGACTTAAGGATTGGAGACAAGGTAAGACACGTCTTCATCTGGGACTTAAGGATCGGAGACAAGGTAAGACGTCTTCATCTGGGACTTAAGGATCGGAGACAAGGTAAGACATGTCTCCTTTTGGGACTTAAGGACTAGAGACAAGGTAAGACATGTCTTCATCTGGGACTTAAGGATCGGAGACAAGGTAAGACACGTCTTCATCTGGGACTTAAGGATCGGAGACAAGGTAAGACATGTCTCCTTTTGGGACTTAAGGACTAGAGACAAGGTAAGACATGTCTTCATCTGGGACTTAAGGATCGGAGACAAGGTAAGACACGTCTTCATCTGGGACTTAAGGATCGGAGACAAGGTAAGACGTCTTCATCTGGGACTGAAGGATCGGAGACAAGGTAAGACATGTCTTCATCTGGGACTTAAGGATCGGAGACAAGGTAAGACGTCTTCATCTGGGACTTAAGGATCGGAGACAAGGTAAGACGTCTTCATCTGGGACTTAAGGACTAGAGACAAGGTAAGACACGTCTTCATCTGGGACTTAAGGATCGGAGACAAGGTAAGACGTCTTCATCTGGGACTTAAGGATCGGAGAAAAGGTAAGACATGTCTTCATCTGGGACTTAAGGATCGGAGACAAGGTACAAACACACAAACAAACAAACTTACAGACAGGAGACAAGGTAAGACATATGTTTGGAGCATATACTCTCCAACCCACAGTTTTATCATTTAGACTTAGAGGACTTTCAAGTTTAATCACCTGTTTGTCTTCTTTTTATCCCGTTCTTTAGTTGTTGTTGACTGAACCCTGTGCTTGTTGTTTCCCATGTCTGCAGTTGTTGTTGACTGAACCCTGTGCTTGTTGTTTCCCATGTCTGCAGTTGTTGTTGATTGAACCCTGTGCTTGTTGTTTCCCATGTCTCCAGTTGTTGTTGACTGAAGCCTGTGCTTGTTGTTTCCCATGTCTCCAGTTGTTGTTGCCTGAACCCTGTGCTTTTTGTTTCCCATGTCTGCAGTTGTTGTTGATTGAACCCTGTGCTTGTTGTTTCCTATGTCTCCAGTTGTTGTTGACTGAACCCTGTGCTTGTTGTTTCCCATGTCTCCAGTTGTTGTTGACTGAAGCCTGTGCTTGTTGTTTCCCATGTCTCCAGTTGTTGTTGACTGAACCCTGTGCTTGTTGTTTCCCATGTCTCCAGTTGTTGTTGACTGAACCCTGTGCTTGTTGTTTCCCCATGTCTGCAGTTGTTGTTGACTGAAGTTTATGTCTTGTTTTTTTTTCCAGTTGTTGGTCCTGAAAGGAGAGAAGCATGAAGTCACCAGTCTGGCTGCCAGTCCAGACAACCAGCACGTTGCTGTCGGGTAGGCAACTTGTTTTACTCTTCTCTTTGCCAAAATAGTGTTTATCGAATATGCTTCAGTTATAACATTCATATTTGTAACTTCATTATAGTAGTTTACACCTGCCATTCATTTACATGTAACACAACATACGGACAGGCTGGATGTTGCATGGTTGATTGATAGGTACTCTGACAGCACAGTGAAGGTTTTTATAGTTGATTGACAGGCTGAATGTTGGTTGATTGACAGGCTGAATGTTGGTTGATTGACAGGCTGAATGTTGGTTGATTGACAGGTAATGTTGGTTGATTGACAGGCTGAATGTTGGTTGATTGACAGGCTGAATGTTGGTTGATTGACTGGCTGAATGTTGGTTGATTGACAGGCTGAATGTTGTTTGATTGACAGGCTGAATGCTGGTTGATTGACAGGTAATGTTGGTTGATTGACAGGCTGAATGTTGGTTGATTGACAGGCTGAATGTTGGTTTCTTGACAGGTTGAATGTTGGTTGATTGACAGGTAATGTTGGTTGATTGACAGGTAATGTTGGTTGATTGACAGGTACTCTGACGGCACAGTGAAGGTGTTCAGCCTGGTGACTGGAGACGTGACTGTGGTCTTCAGCGGACACAAAACGGCCGTCACCGCGCTCAGATACGACCACAACGGGATGAGACTGGCCTCAGGGTCAAAGGTCAGCAGGGTCAATCTGTTTTACCTGTAACTGTATGTAAGCCTGTATGGCCTCTAACTGTAAGCCTGTATGGCCTGTATAACTGTAAGCCTGTATGGCCTGTTTAACTGTAAGCCTGTATGGCCTGTATAACTGTAAGCCTGTATGGCCTGTTTAACTGTAAGCCTGTATGGCCTGTATAACTGTAAGCCTGTATGGCCTGTATAACTGTAATCCTGTATGGCCTGTATAACTGTAAGCCTGTATGGCCTGTATAACTGTAAGCCCGTATGGCCTGTTTAACTGTAAGCCTGTATATGGCCTGTTTAACTGTAAGTCTGTATGGCCTGTATAACTGTAAGCCTGTATGGCCTGTTTGACTGTAAGCCTGTATGGCCTGTATAACTGTAAGCCTGTATGGCCTGTTTAACTGTAAGCCTGTATGGCCTGTATAACTGTAAGCCTGTATGGCCTGTATAACTGTAAGCCTGTATGGCCTGTTTAACTGTAAGCCTGTATGGCCTGTATAACTGTAATCCTGTATGGCCTGTATAACTGTAAGCCTGTATGGCCTGTATAACTGTAAGCATGTATGGCCTGTTTAACTGTAAGCCTGTATGGCCTGTATAACTAAGCCTGTATGGCCTGTATAACTGTAAGCCTGTATTTTACAGGACACAGATGTGATCGTGTGGGATGTTGTTAACGAGTCCGGCCTGTACCGACTGAAGGGACACAAAGGTGCGATCACGCACTGCCACTTCCTCAAGAACAGGAACTTTCTCCTGACAAGGTAAGAACTTTCTCCTGACAAGGTAAGGACTTTCTCCTGACAAGGTAAGAACTTTCTCCTCACAAGGTAGGAACTTTCTCCTCACAAGGTAAGAACTTTCTCCTCACAAGGTAGGAACTTTCTCCTCACAAGGTAAGAACTTTCTCCTCACAAGGTAGGAACTTTCTCCTCACAAGGTAAGAACTTTCTCCTCACAAGGTAGGAACTTTCTCCTCACAAGGTAGGAACTTTCTCCTCACAAGGTAAGGAACTTTCTCCTGACAAGAAAAAAACCAATACAATACTTTCTCCTGCACTGTTTCAAGTACAGTAAATAAAACATCACATTTTTAATACTATTGCTCAATGCACAGCTAATTGACCACTTCTCGTCACTGAGCTATGTACATGTGTACATGTAGGCATGACACTTATGTGACTACTCCAGATGATGGCCATGGATGTTTGTTTTGAAGGATTGTGGATCGTATTCGAGAGAGTTCCATAATTTTGCAGTCCGGAAATTTTTCATAGGACAATTGCTCCCACACAAGGCAACTCCACATTCCCCAAATCCTGTTGTTTTACTCCGAGCAGCTCGAAGGACACGTTTGTGAAGTGGTGGGACCTGGACACACAGCACTGCTTTAAGACTATGGTCGGGCACAGAACAGAGGTAAATCATAATGTGCTGTAGGTCTGCTGTAACAGTTGGTGGGGATTGGTTGTGTTGCTGTAACAGCTGATGGCATGGTTGTGTTGGTTGTACAGGTCTGGAGCTTTGCTGTAACAGCTGATGGTGTGCTTGTGTTGGTGTAACAGCTGATGGTATGGTTGTGTTGGTTGTACAGGTCTGGAGCTTTGTTGTAACAGCTAATGGTATGGTTGTGTTTGTGTAACAGCTGATGGTATGGTTATGTTTGTAACAGCTGATGGTATGGTTGTGTTGGTGTAACAGCTGATGGTATGGTTGTGTTGGTGTAACAGCTGATTGTATGGTTGTGTTGGTTGTACAGGTCTGGAGCTTTGTTGGTTGTACAGGTCTGGAGCTTTGTTGTAACAGCTGATAGTATGGTTGTGATTGTGTAACATCTGATGGTATGGTTATGTTGGTGTAACAGCTGATGGTAGTGTTGGTGTAACAGCTGATGGTATGGTTGTGTTGGTGTAACAGCTGATGGTATGGTTGTGTTGGTTGTACAGGTCTGGAGCTTTGCTGTAACAGCTGATGGTATGGTTGTGTTGCTGTAACAGCTGATGGTATGGTTGTGTTGGTTGTACAGGTCTGGAGCTTTGCTGTAACAGCTGATGGTATGGTTTTGTTGGTGTAACAGCTGATGGTGTGCTTGTGTTGCTGTAACAGCTGATGGTATGGTTGTGTTGGTTGTACAGGTCTGTTGTAACAGCTGATGGTATGGTTGTGTTTGTGTAAACAGCTGATGGTATGGTTGTGTTGGTGTAACAGCTGATGGTATGGTTGTGTTGGTTGTACAGGTCTTGAGCTTTGTTGTAACAGCTGATGGTATGGTTGTGTTGGTTGTACAGGTCTGGAGCTTTGCTGTAACAGCTGATGGTTTGGTTGTGTTGGTGTAACAGCTGATGGTGTGCTTGTGTTGGCTTAACAGCTGATGGTATGGTTGTGTTTGTGTAAACAGCTGATGGTATGGTTGTGTTGGTGTAACAGCTGATGGTATGGTTGTGTTGGTTGTACAGGTCTTGAGATTTGTTGTAACAGCTGATGGTATGGTTGTGTTGGTGTAACAGCTGATGGTGTGCTTGTGTTGGTGTAACAGCTGATGGTATGGTTGTGTTGGTTGTACAGGTCTGGAGCTTTGTTGTAACAGCTGATGGTATGGTGTTGGTGTAACAGCTGATGGTATGGTTGTGTTGCTCTAACAGCTGATGGTGTGCTTGTGTTGGTTGTACAGGTCTGGAGCTTTGTTGTAACAGCTGATGGTATGGTTGTGTTGGTGTAACAGCTGATGGTATGGTTATGTTGGTTGTACAGGTCTGGAGCTTTCTTGTAACAGCTGATGGTATGGTTGTGTTGGTTGTACAGGTTTGGACTTTGCTGTAACAGCTAATGGTATGGTTGTGTTGGTTATACAGGTCTGGAGCTTTGTTGTAACAGCTGATGGTATGGTTGTCCTGGTGTAACAGCTGATGGTATGGTTGTGTTGGTGTAACAGCTGATGGTGTGCTTGTGTTGCTGGAACAGCTGATGGTATGGTTGTGTTGGTTGTACAGGTCTGGAGCTTTGCTGTAATAGCTGATGGTATGGTTGTGTTGGTGTAACAGCTGATGGTGTGCTTGTGTTGCTGTAACTGCTGATGGTATGGCTGTGTTTGTGTAACAGCTGATGGTGTGCTTGTGTTGGTGTAACAGCTGATGGTATGGTTGTGTTGGTGTAACAGCTGATGGTATGGTTGTGTTGGTGTAACAGCTGATGGTATGGTTGTGTTGGCGTAACAGCTGATGGTATGGTTGTGTTGCTGTAACAGCTGATGGTGTGCTTGTGTTGGTTGTACAGGTCTGGAGCTTTGCTGTAACAGCTGATGGTATGGTTGTCTTGCTGTAACAGCTGATGGTATGGTTGTGTTTCACGGTGGTCTGTTGCTACGGTATTCTTTCCCATTGCTAGGCGCGTTCGAAAAAGTATCGGGTTACAAGACGCAATTTCGGGCTAACCGTAAAACATTTGAAAATAAACAAATACTATCGAAGGGTAAATTTCGTCAAAATAAAATGAACTTATCGTGTTTACATAATTTTAATGTTAGATGTTTACGTTAAATCACTGGTTTCTAAAAGTTTCGCTCCAAAAGACGTTTATTTTCGGGTTTCGGAGCACCTGCCAGAGTCAGTCAGAGTCATCGTTTTAGGCAAACCTCGTTAAGTATTGGCTACGTGTATTACCCTAAATCCCTGATTCCTATATTTTTCGACGACTGGGAATAACATCAAAAATCGTGTTTTAGGAATTTTTTAATTTCTGATTTTAAGTATGGTTTTTGGCGACATATTGGTGAAAAAACGGCATTTTTGGACATTTTTCGCACTAAATTATCCATAATTTAAAATTGAGGCCATTTTTCAAAAATCCCTAAAACACGATTCTGGGGACAACCGTTACAGTCATTTTGAGCCGTAAATGAGGTATGTTGGACTCTTTATGCTTCCTATACTTAACGAGTTTTGCAGACATGTCATGTCGCCCGAAAGTGGGGAGTGTGTTGTTGATACTAACATTAAGAATCATTACAATATTCAAGGTCACCCACGGATACGACAGTAGATTCGCTACATGTTACATGTCTACAACAAAATGATAGCGTACATGTACTGTCCAGAAAACGGTTTGTATCTGTAGAAAAGTGTTGTTTTTATCTGTTGCGAGGCACGGAGGGGGAAGGGCCTGTTTTCGCGGGTTTATTGTAAATGACCGAAGATGACCCCAAAATAGAACGCGCGTTCGGTTCGAATTACCCAGATCGAGTTCGATCGAACCCAGTTCGGGTTCTAGAAAAGGTGGGAACTTTGCAGCCCAGATTTGACCACCGTGTTTGTTGTACAGGTCTGGAGCTTTCTTGTAACAGCTGATGGTATGGTTGTGTTGGTTGTACAGGTCTGGAGCTTTGTTGCAACAGCTGATGGTATGGTTGTGTTGGTTGTACAGGTCTGGAGCTTTGCTGTAACAGCTGATGGTATGGTTGTTTTGCTGTAACAGCTGATGGTATGGTTGTGTTCGTACAGGTCTGGAGCTTTGCTGTAACAGCTGATGGTATGGTTGTTTTGCTGTAACAGCTGATGGTATGGTTGTGTTGGTTGTACAGGTCTGGAGCTTTGCTGTAACAGCTGACGAGCGGAGATTGATTACAGGCAGTGGTGACAACGAGCTGAGGGTTTGGGATATCCAGTACAAGGAACAGGTACACACTCAGGTGCCTTAGGCTACACTGATTTAATTTTATGGATGACATCCTCTGGGGACCACAAAACTAATGCGAGAGGGCGGAAAAAAATGCTGCTTAACCACAGGAATACAGAGCCGGTATTGCGAATTGAAGCACAGAACACAGTGACTGCATCAAACAAACAAGTTTTTATTTGCAGGAGGTAGATGTAGATAGTCTTGTTCAGGTCTCATCCTCCTTCACAGCTTCCTTCTTCGTTTTACGATAAGCCGCCCTTTTGCGGCATTTATGAGTCGGCAGTCTTTACTGAGTTCCAGCCGAGTTCCGGAGTTCCGTGAAGCCTCGAAAGACATGATTTTATTTTTTGAGAACAGGCGAAAATCAATGCGCGCGTGGATGTCATCCATAAAATTAAGTCGGTGTGGCCTTACTTGACAAAAAATTTAATCATACACACAAAAAGTTTTGTTTCTCTGGGGAGCTTTCGAGACCACTCTGTCTCTTCATCAGCCCAGTAAAGTCAGAACTCCTCTTCCTATCATCACTTTGTAGAGAAGGTCTGAATGAAACTTTAAGTGTAACCATGGGCAATACTGACAGTATTCTGTTTTTGTGAAACTCCTGTAGAGGCCAGAAGAAGAGGAGCCTCCCAGGAAGAAATCTTGTCTGGAGGAGGAAGGAGAAGACAAGGAGGATGAGCCACAAGAAGACTTGGAAGACGTAAGCAATTAGAAACAAATTAAGATTATCTTCAACTAAAACTTGAATACTTTTTAGCTCTTTCTAAGAAAGTAAAATTGTTATCAATTAGCTATCAGTAAAAACCTCAACCCCAGTGTTTCTGTACCTAAACAAAAACACTAGTGATGTGAGTGTTTCTTAGTTTAAGGGCCTGCATGCACATGCCTAGTAGACCTCTTATTAATGGTGACAATTTTGTCAAATTCTTTTATAATTACTAACTTTTAGAAAATTACACTAGTTTGCAAGTCACCTTCAACTGAATGCATATTTATTTCTCATTTCCTTGTTCCATTATTATCATGTTGTTATTCCTTCTTTCATTGGATTTAGATATAAAAATCTATTTTTAGGACATTTTTCCCAATGTCATGTTCCTGATCTCCCCCCAGAGACTAGTGTGCACCTCCCGGACCGGCTCACTGCTGAGGAAGGGGAGGGACAGGGTCCTATCCATGACCCTTGACCCGACCGGCTCCATCCTGGCCTGCCATGTAAGTCCGTCACGTCTGCTTGTTTGTAAGTAGTTAAGGTCTCTGACCGGAGTTTTTTTTACGATTTTTGTGTCCGGCAGACACCCCCAGGCCGAAGGGCTACAATTCTGCCAAGAAAAGTAGCCCGGAAAATCCTATTATACCAGTGAACAGAGGTTTCCAGCCGGCTTCCGATAGGTATTTGGGTATCGTCTGCTGACTCTTCATTTTGGGTAGAAACTGTTGTGAAATGTAAATTTTGGACCCGAAAAAAACGTTTTTTTTTACACTTTTTTCAGCGGAGCTGCTGAGAAAAAAAGGAATTTTCCCCGGGTAACGGCTTATATGACGAAAAAGCTCACTACTTCCTGTTTCTGAAAAACGGAAAAAAAGATATAGGTTGTTGTGATAAGTTTTCCACAATCTCCGGTGGCGCAAATCCCTTGAAAATGCATATAGAACACAGCTATTTGGGTCATCAGGCGACAAAACCGCATCACGTGCCCTTGCTTGCGGACTAATACCAAAAACGCTTCGCTGGCCGTCTGACTTTACCACGCCCGAAAACACTACAAACCACGGGTTTTTCGGTAAATACAAAAACTATTTGATTATCTAAAACGATCACCGAGCAAGGGGGAGCCAAACTTAGCGTGACAGTTAACCACCCAGATCCGGCGATTTACTGCCGCACTATTTAGAACCCTAGTCAGATTTGAACTCCGACCCGGAACCTTAACAATGGAAACTGCTTCGTACATGTGAAGTCCACATACATGTAGCAGAACTAAACCCAGATTTTTTTTAGATGGATAGATGATGATCTGATGCAGATGTTTTAGCAGGTGTGTTTTTTATGTTCAGGGCCCAGATGCTCTGCTGGAACTGTGCAGGGTCAGGGTTTAGGGCTAGGGTTGATGATGTTGTTTGGAGATTTTTGGCGACGTCTCAGGGAGGAGCCAAATGGTACAGTATTGTGTGTGATTCGCAAGAATTCTAGGAATTGTACAGGCATTTTGTCCACAGGAATGGAATGTCTACAGGCATGTCTCTGACCTACATCTACGCCCACATTCCTAGAAACCTTCGGGACCCTGCTCCTCTCTGCCCCGGATGCCCAACTTTCTGTGACCCAGGGGCTTGTTCACTAATAGTATACGCTCAGGTGGGGAGTGCACTGTATCTGTATAGGTACCAAGTCTTCCTCAAAATCATGAAATGATGGCAGGGCCGCAGTGCCATGCAAACAATAACCCTAACAGCAACCACCGTCGCCATGGCAATGTATGTTTTCATTGCAAGTCTTGTTGTTGTAGTTTTAGGGCCCAGATTCTGTGCTGGAGCTGTTTTATATAGACACTTATGATATTTTTATTTTCAGGGCCCAGATTCTGTGCTGGAGCTGTTTTATATAGACACTTATGATGTTTTTATTTTCAGGGCCCAGATTCTCTGCTGGAGCTGTTTTATATAGACACTTATGATGTTTTTATTTTCAGGGCCCAGATTCTCCGCTTGAGCTGTTTTATATACTATATTAGACACTTATGATGTTTTTATTTTCAGGGCCAAGATTCTCTGCTGGAGCTGTTTTATATAGACACTTATGATGTTTTTATTTTCAGGGCCCAGATTCTCTGCTGGAGCTGTTCAGGGTCTGCACAGAGGAGGAAATACAGACAAAACTCAAGAAGAAACAGAAGAAGCTCAGAAAAAAGCTCAAGTAAGTTTTGCATAATTATAATAAGAAGTCTTGGAGACTACTGGTTGATTGTAAGAGGTTCTAATAAAAAACACACACATTAATGTCCTATGGTGTATGTGGTATATGGCCAGGGACAATTTCAGCCACCAGCACATTTCTATAGTGTGTGACTTTATAATTTACCTGAGTGTGTTTTCCTCAGGACCCAGGAAGGAGAAGGCCAGGTGATCCCCAGGTGTGTAATGATTACCTGTGTTTTCCTCAGGACCCAGGAAGGAGAAGGCCAGGTAATCCCCAGGTGTGTAATGATTACCTGTGTTTTTCCTCAGGACCCAGGAAGGAGAAGGCCAGGTGCTCCCCCAGGTGTCTCGGACTCTGGAAGACGAGATCCAGCCGCTCTGCTGTGTCACTGCAGCTGCCAAGGTCAAGTCATGTGACCTGCTGCTGGAGGGCAATGGACAGCTGAAGGTCAGAACCATATAAGGGCAATGGGCAGCTGAAGGTTAGAACCATATAAGGGCAATGGGTAGCTGAAGGTTAGAACCATATAAGGGCAATGGACAGCTGAAGGTTAGAACCATATAAGGGTAATGGGCAGCTGAAGGTTAGAACCATATAAGGGCAATGGACAGCTGAAGGTTAGAACCATATAAGGGCAATGGACAGCTGAAGGTTAGAACCATGTAAGGGCAATGGACAGCTGAAGGTTAGAACCATATAAGGGCAATGGACAGCTGAAGGTTAGAACCATATAAGGGCAATGGACAGCTGAAGGTTAGAACCATATAAGGGCAATGGACAGCTGAAGGTTAGAACCATATAAGGGCAATGGACAGCTGAAGGTTAGAACCATATAAGGGCAATAGACAGCTGATTCTACCATCTTTAATGTGAAATTTTGGAACCTTTTTGTGCGCAGGCATTCCTAGTTCTCCATGACAACGCCATGGAAACCATCACAGTTCCGACCAATGAGAAGAAGCCTGAGCCAAGCGGGAAATCCCGCCTGCTGTTGCCGGGTCACCGTAGCGACGTCCGGACAGCGGCTTTCAGTAGCGACAACATCGCTGTGGTTACCGGCGCCGCGGAAACCGTCAAACTCTGGAACAGGTAAAACTCTGGAACAGGTAAAACTCTGGAACAGGTAAAACTCTGGAACAGGTAAAACTCTGGAACAGGTAGAACTCTGGAACAGGTAAAACTCTGGAACAGGTAATTAACACTCAAACTCTGGAACAGGTAAAACTCTGGAACAGGTAAAACTCTGGAACAGGTAAAACTCTGGAACAGGTAAAACTCTGGAACAGGTAAAACTGGAACAGGTAAAACTCTGGAACAGGTAAAACTGGAACAGGTAAAACTCTTTTAAATAGAAGGAATTAAACTGTTACTCTGGAACAGGTAAAACTCTGGAATAGAAGGAATTAAACTGTTACTCTGGAACAGGTAAAACTCTGGAACAGGTAAAACTCTGGAACAGGTAAAACTCTGGAACAGGTAAAACTCTGGAACAGGTAAATTAGTCATAATTTCAGTAGAGACAACATTGCTGTCTGTAGTTAAAGCTTGCTGCGAGTCATTTTGTCTCATTTGTCTAATGTTTTGAAGTATCAAATAGTACAATATATATTATATACATCATGCATATAAGGACTAGGACCCACACCTGGTTTGTCACCTTCACAGGTCAACCCAGCAGTGCGTCCGAACCATGACCTCAGGCTACGCACTCTGCTCAACCTTTGCCCCCGGAGACCAACAGGTCATCATCGGGACAAAGGTCAGAGGTTCTCATCAAATATGTATTTGATTTTAAACCATGATCTGTTGTTATAATTTGATATAGATGTACCCCCTTACAAGTGCTGGCTGGTTGTTTTACACAGCCTGACGTACTGTTTCGTAGCCCTTACATGTACAAGTACTGGCTGGTTGTCCTGCGGTTGTGGCTGAATGAAACACTTTTATTTCTCCATTTCAGGCAGGGAAGCTGGAAATATTTGACATTGGTTCCGGCAGCCTTCTGCAGTCTGTAGATGCCCACCAGGGGGCGCTCTGGTCCATAGCAGTGTCTCCAGACAAGGTGAGCAAACTGTGGTCCAGACCAGGTGAGCAAACTGGTCCAGACCAGGTGAGCAAACTGTGGTCCAGACCAGGTGAGCAAACTGGTCCAGACCAGCAGGTGAGCAAACTGTGGTCCAGACAAGGTGAGCAAACTGTGGTCCAGACAAGATGAGCAAACTGTGGTCCAGACAAGGTGAGCAAACTGGTCCAGACCAGGTGAGCAAACTGTGGTCCAGACAAGGTGAGCAAACTGGTCCAGACCAGGTGAGCAAACTGTGGTCCATAGCTGTGTCTCCAGACCAGGTGAGCAAACAGTGGTCCATAGCTGTGTCTCCAGACAAGGTGAGCAAACTGTGGTCCAGACAAGGTGAGCAAACTGTGGTCCAGACAAGGTGAGCAAACTGTGGTCCAGACAAGGTGGGCAAACTGTGGTCCAGACAAGGTGAGCAAACTGGTCCAGACCAGGTGAGCAAACTGTGGTCCAGACAAGGTGAGCAAACTGTGGTCCATAGCTGTGTCTCCAGACAAGGTGAGCAAACTGTGGTCCTTAGCAGTGTCTCCAGACAAGGTGAGCAAACTGTGGTCCATAGCTGTGTCTCCAGACAAGGTGAGCAAACTGTGGTCCATAGCTGTGTCTCCAGACAAGGTGAGCAAACTGTGGTCCATAGCTGTGTCTCCAGACAAGATGAGCAAACTGTGGTCCTTAGCAGTGTCTCCAGACAAGGTGAGCAAACTGTGGTCCATAGCTGTGTCTCCAGACAAGATGAGCAAACTGTGGTCCAGACAAGGTGAGCCAACTGTGGTCCTTAGCAGTGTCTCCAGACAAGGTGAGCAAACTGTGGTCCAGACAAGGTGAGCAAAATCATAGTCTGCAGTCCATAGCAGTGTCTCTTGGGGTGCAGATGAATAAGTTGTTGTTGTTTACTGTCTACTAAGTTGTTTACTTGTTTACTCCAGAGAGGCCTTGTGTCGGGGGGTGCCGACAAACTGGTGAAGTTTTGGGACTTTGAGCTCATCAACGACGAGAAGTTTTCCTCCACAAGGTGGGTTTTATTATTATGGGTGCTTAAACAACATAATAAAATTTCTGCATTTTGTAGGGTTTGTCAGGTTCATGTTTCCTCCCAGTAAGACATTACATGCCCTATAATTAAGCCCATGGTCATGTTGCCTCCCAGTAACACCTTACCCGTGCCCATGTTTCCTCCCAGTAAGACCTTACCCGTGCCCATGTTTCCTCCCAGTAAGACCTTACCCGTGCCCATGTTTCCTCCCAGTAAACCTTACCTGTGCGCATGTTTCCTCCCAGCAAGACCTTACCCGTGCCCATGTTTCCTCCCAGTAAGACCTTACCTGTGCCCATGTTTCCTCCCAGTAAGAGGCTGAGCGTCAGCCATGCTCGCTCCCTGCAGTGTGATGAGGATGTGCTGGGAGTGAAGTATAGCCCGGATCACAGGCTCCTTGCCGTGGCCCTCCTGGACAACACTGTTAAAGTCTTCTATGCAGACACACTGAAGGTTAGTGTAGCCTGGAAAACAGGCTCCTGGACAACACTGTCAAAGTCTTCTATGCAGACACACTAAAGCTTAGTGTAGCCTGGAAAACAGGCTCCTGGACAACACTGTCAAAGTCTTCTATGCAGACACACTAAAGGTTAGTGTAGCCTGGAAAACAGGCTCCTGGACAACACTGTCAAAGTCTTCTATGCAGACACACTAAAGGTTAGTGTAGCCTGAAAAACAGGCTCCTGGACAACACTGTCAAAGTCTTCTATGCAGACACACTAAAGGTTAGTGTAGCCTGGAAAACAGGCTCCTGGACAACACTGTCAAAGTCTTCTATGCAGACACACTAAAGGTTAGTGTAGCCTGGAAAACAGGCTTCTGAACAACACTGTCGTCTTCTATGCAGACACACTAAAGGTTAGTGTAGCCTGGAAAACAGGCTCCTGGACAACACTGTCAAAGTCTTCTATGCAGACACACTAAAGGTTAGTGTAGCCTGGAAAACAGGCTCCTGGACAACACTGTCAAAGTCTTCTATGCAGACACACTAAAGGTTAGTGTAGCCTGAAAAACAGGCTCCTGGACAACACTGTCAAAGTCTTCTATGCAGACACACTAAAGGTTAGTGTAGCCTGGAAAACAGGCTCCTGGACAACACTGTCAAAGTCTTCTATGCAGACACACTAAAGGTTAGTGTAGCCTGGAAAACAGGCTTCTGAACAACACTGTCGTCTTCTATGCAGACACACTAAAGGTTAGTGTAGCCTGGAAAACAGGCTCCTGGACAACACTGTCAAAGTCTTCTATGCAGACACACTAAAGGTTAGTGTAGCCTGGAAAACAGGCTCCTGGACAACACTGTCAAAGTCTTCTATGCAGACACACTAAAGGTTAGTGTAGCCTGGAAAACAGGCTCCTGGACAACACTGTCAAAGTCTTCTATGCAGACACACTAAAGGTTAGTGTAGCCTGGAAAACAGGCTCCTGAACAACACTGTCGTCTTCTATGCAGACACACTAAAGGTTAGTGTAGCCTGGAAAACAGGCTCCTGGACAACACTGTCAAAGTCTTCTATGCAGACACACTAAAGGTTAGTGTAGCCTGGAAAACAGGCTCCTGGACAACACTGTTGTCTTCTATGCAGAATGAAAGTCTAGAAGTGGGAATATTCCCGTTATTTGCAAGATTGTAATTTTTAATCACTTCAGACATCAGTAAATTCAGTTATCAATTAGTGAGAAATATGTTCTGATTCGGTTTTATATTATCTGAATTAGTTTACATTCTTATTTCTAAAGTATTCTAGGTTGTTGCCTTTACATTATATAATGAATTTTTTTCTCACTCTACTGTCCACAGTTTTTCTTGTCACTTTATGGTCACAAGCTGCCAGTATTAGCCTTGGACATTTCCACTGTAAGTACGAGTTTTAGAGGGCTCACTGTCACCTGTTGTATTTAGGGCTGTGTGAATACTGCACATGTTGTGGAAGTGTTGTAATTTGCTGTAACAAATAACAGAGCTCGAAATACCCAGGTGCAATGTGCAAAATGCACGCGATTTTCAAGATTTGCACGTAAAAATATTTTGCATGTGCAATTTTGCACCTAGAAAATACCGATATATCATGTTTGCACTCCATATCTCCGAAGTTTCATGCTGTGTCGGCATCGCGCTGGGCGCACGGCAGCTATATTATTAACAATTGTTTTCCTAAATGAACATCCTGGGAACGAGCTCTGCTCTCGTCCCCGGGTGAAGTCATGTGACACGAAAGCATTACGTAGCCGATTTACCAAATATGGCAAGACGTGCGAAAACTATTGTTCGACGCGGACGAAATATAATTTTGCACGTAAATTTTTCAAATTGCACCCAAAATTTTTGCCAATGTGCAATTTTGCACGTACCAGAAAAAAAGTATTTCAAGCACTGAATAAGGGAGACTCAGTGCTGAAATGGTACATGTACATACAGCATTGCTGTTGTAATTTGCTGTAATGTTCTATGTAATAGTATTGTATTTTGCAGTACATAATGTTCTAGTAGCATGTGTAGTCCAGTAGTTAGCAGCCCTGCCTCCGGACTAAGAGGGTGGTAGTTTGAATCCCGGCTGTTGTCGCTCACCCGACATGCACGCTACTGTAATGGGTCGCAGTCCTTAGGACAGGACGTCAAGCTGTGGTCCACTGTTCATTGTACTTGTCGAAAGAGAATTTTCCCGGTACCTGTAAATTTTGTACATAGCATATGTCTTGTTTGTTACGGCCAGTGGGAGATTAGCTCTTCGGTGAGCTAAAACTGGATGTAGATCACTTTTCCTTACATATAGTAAAGTATAGTAAGTTGTAATTTGCTGAAATGTTGCATATTATTATTATTAAGCATTGCTGTAATGCTCTATGTAGTAGTGTTGTCACTTGCTGTAATTTTCTCTGTTTCTGTTTCTCCATGTAAAGGATGGAACCCTGCTGGTCACCGGATCTGCAGACAGGAATATCAAACTCTGGGGTCTGGACTTTGGGGACTGCCACAAGTCTATTTTTGCTCATGATGACAGGTGAGGGTGTGCATGGGGGGCTGCCACAAGTCTATCTTTGCTCATGATGACAAGTGAGGGTGTGCATGGGGGACTGCCACAAGTCTATTTTTGCTCATGATGACAGGTGAGGGTGTGCATGGGGGACTGCCACAAGTCTATCTGTGCTCATGATGACAGGTGAGGGTGTGCATGGGGGACTACCACAAGTCTATCTTTGCTCATGATGACAGGTGAGGGTGTGCATGGGGGGCTGCCACAAGTCTATCTTTGCTCATGATTACAGGTAAGGGTGTGCATGGGGGACTGCCACAAGTCTATCTTTGCTCATGATGACTTGTGAGGGTGTGCATGGGGGGCTGCCACATGTCTATCTTTGCTCATGATGACATGTGAGGGTGTGCATGGGGACTGCCACAAGTCTCTCTTTGCTCATGATGACAAGCGAGGGTGTGCATGGGGGCTGCCACAAGTCTATCTTTGCTCATGATGACAGGTGAGGGTGTGCATGGGGGACTGCCACAAGTCTATCTTTGCTCATGATGACAGGTGAGGGTGTGCATGGGGGCTGCCACAAGTCTATCTTTGCTCATGATGACAGGTGAGGGTGTGCATGGGGGCTGCCACAAGTCTATCTTTACTCATGATGACAGGTGAGGGTGTGCATGGGGGGCTGCCACAAGTCTATCTTTGCTCATGATGACAGGTGAGGGTGTGCATGGGGGACTGCCACAAGTCTATGTTTGCTCATGATGACAGGTGAGGGTGTGCATGGGGGGCTGCCACAAGTTTATCTTTGCTCGTGTAGATGAGATTAACGTTGCTTTGCTCTCTATCCCCAGTATCATGTGCGTGCAGTTCCTGCCCAGGACACACATGTTCTTCAGTGCAGGGAAGGACGGCCGGGTGAAACAGTGGGACGCAGACAACTTCCAGCACGTCCTGACACTAGAGGGGCATCAGGCCGAGGTCTGGTGCATGGCTGTCAGCCCCAACGGGGACTATGTGGTAGGTACACATGTAGGCACGCATACACACATACATACACATACATTCACACATGCACACGTACATTCACATACACATGCACACACATGCACACACACACACACACACACATATACATACACACACATACACACACACACACACACACACACATACATACACATACATGTACACATGCACACATACGCACACATGGCTCCCATGGCAAGTCCTTATGTCTGTGATGTTAAGGAGTGCTGTATTGTTGATGTTGTTTGTTTGTTTGTTTGTTTGTTTGTTTACAGGTGACTGGCTCCCATGACAAGTCCCTACGTCTGTGATGTTAAGGAGTGCTGTATTGTTGATGTTGTTTGTTTGTTTGTTTGTTTGTTTACAGGTGACTGGCTCCCATGACAAATCCCTACGTCTGTGATGTTAAGGAGTGCTGTATTGTTGATGTTGTTTGTTTGTTTGTTTCCAGGTGACTGGCTCCCATGACAAGTCCCTACGTCTGTGATGTTAAGGAGTGCTGTATTGTTGATGTTGTTTGTTTGTTTGTTTGTTTGTTTACAGGTGACGGGCTCCCATGACAAGTCCCTCCATCTGTGGCAGCGGACCCAGGAGCCGCTGATCCTGGAGGAGGAGAGAGAGAGTGAACGAGAGAAGGAGTTTGAAGAGACTCTGGCCAGGGGGGAGCTTCCTGCTGTGAGTCTAGTCAAGTTCAAGTTCAAGTTCAATAGTCTGCAAATTCCCTAGTTGGGACATCACGTAGTCAGGATGAATAGTTTGGTTTTTCTGTGAGTGAACAGGAGTCCCGATCATCGTTAGTTTTGTTGTACAGCTGGCACCAAGTTATGAACTGTGCAGAAAGACCACGTAAGTTTGATGGACAGTTCCTCCAGTCATGCTGGTATCACTTCTATGTACTGATTCTTGTTTACTGTGTGTAATAACTTGTTTATTTAGTAACATGATTGCTGTACACAAATGAATGATTGTGTTTGTTTTCCCCCAGGTTCCTGGAGAGACATCGGGAGAAGCCGGGATGGCAGGAAAGAAGAGCGTAGAAACTGTCAAAGCTGTAAGCACAGTCCTTCTGTTCTGCTCCTGTCGAAACTGTCAAGTCTGTAAGCACAGTCCTTCTGCCCTGCCCCTGTAGAAACTGTCAAGCTGTAAGCAAAGTCCTTCTGCCCTGTTCCTGTAGAAACTGTCAAGTCTGTAAGCACAGTCCTCCTGACCTGTAGAAACTGTCAAGTCTGTAAGCAAAGTCCTTCTGCCCTGCTCCTGTAGAAACTGTCAAGTCTGTAAGCACAGTCCTTCTGCCTTGTAGAAACTGACAAGTCTGTAAGCACAGTCCTCCTGACCTGTAGAAACTGTCAAGTCTGTAAGCACAGTCCTTCTGCCCTGCTCCTGTAAAAACTGTCAAGTCTGTAAGCACAGTCCTTCTGCCCTGTAGAAACTGTCAAGTCTGTAAGCACAGTCCGTCTGCCCTGTAGAAACTGTCAAGTCTGTAAGCACAGTCCTTCTGACCTGTAGAAACTGTCAAGTCTGTAAGCACAGTCCTTCTGCCCTGCTCCTGTAGAAACTGTCAAGTCTGTAAGCACAGTCCTTCTGCCCTGCTCCTGTAGAAACTGTCAAGTCTGTAAGCACAGTACTTCTGACCTGTAGAAACTGTCAAGTCTGTAAGCACAGTCCTTCTGCCCTGCTCCTGTAGAAACTGTCAAAGCTGTAAGCTGTAAGCAAAGTCCTTCTGTCCTGCTCCTGTAGAAACTGTCAAAGCTGTAAGCAAAGTCCTTCTGCCCTGCTCCTGTAGAAACTGTCAAAGCTGTAAGCAAAGTCCTTCTGCCCTGCTCCTGTAGAAACTGTCAAAGCTGTAAGCAAAGTCCTTCTGCCCTGCTCCTGTAGAAACTGTCAAAGCTGTAAGCAAGGTCCTTCTGACCCGTATAAACTGTCAAAGCTCACAGTAAGCAAAAAACTGTCAAGCCTATAAGCACAGTCCTGATGATGCTCTGATGTTGTTTTTAAATGGCACATTTGTTTTTCAGGCTGAGAAAGTTATGGAAGCCGTGGAGATTTACAAGGAAGAGACAGCAAAACTGGAAGAGCACAGAAGGGAGTGTGAAGCTCTAAAGAAACAGGTCAGATTCTGGTTCAACTTGGCAGCCTGTTGTCCTGGGTTATGAGATTTGCATGGATAAGTTTGCATTTGCAAGAAGTAAAGAATTGTACTGTTACAGTAAGGCCACAGCAAGTAATTTTTATGGATGACATCAGCGCAAGCATTGATTTTCGCCTGATTTCGAAAAAAAAACAATATTTTTTTGCCTTCTGGCGGTGGTCAACATGCCAAAAATGGGTAAATATGTCATAAATGTCTATCGGTTCAGAGACCATCAGGGATGAAGCATACTTGAGGCACAATTGCTCGCGTTTCATGACAAGTATTTACAGTCTAAGGTGCTCCATTGCATATGAATACCCAGTGTAGTGATGGTACGACAAGCTCTTTTCTACAATTTTTCTAGTTTGGAAATGTATACACATCTACATGGGCAGGTAATACTGTATGTTGAATACAGGAATAAAAGACCTGTTGGTTGTGATATCATGCTTTGTTGCCTCAATTCTTGTTTGACAAAGTTTATGACGTCAAAATTTGAAAATATAGGAATCTTTTTTTTTTTTTACCCGCCTTGTTGTTTTTTCGCCCTATCGCATTAAATTTGGAGTCTGTGGAGGATGTCATCCATAAGATTTACTTGCTGTGGCCTAATGAAAAAGACCCTGCATCTGTTATCAAACATGTATCTGTATGTTATTAAAAAGTCATTCTCCATGCAGGTTCCACCTCCACCCACACACCCCATGCTGCTGGCCTTTGGAAATGCAACAGTAAGTAGTACATTGTGGAGTGCTAGTGTTATAGTACAGTATGGATTACTATAATAGTGTTAGTACATTGTGGAGTGCTAGTGTTATAGTACAGTATGGATTACTATAGTGTTAGTACATTGTGGAGTGTTAGTGTTATAGTACAGTATGGATTACTATAGTGTTAGTACAGTGTGGAGTGCTAGTGTTATAGTATAGTAGTGTCAGTATGGATTACTATCATGTTAGTACATTGTGGAGTGTTAGTGTTATAGAACAGTATGGATTACTATTAATAGTGTTAGTACATTGTGGAGTGCTAGTGTTATAGTACAGTATGGATTACTATAGTGTTAGTACATTGTGGAGTGTTAGTGTTATAGTACAGTATGGATTACTATAGTGTTAGTACAGTGTGGATTGCTATGATAGTGTTATACTACAGTATGGATTGTTTGTACAGACTTTTAACATTTTGGTTGCCTTTTTTCAGCCCCTGAGGTTTGTGTTGGAAGTTATCAAGAAAGTTCGATCCAGGTATGTACCCTCAGTACTACAGTTTATCATGTATGGAGGAAGCCCTGCTTAGCTTTGATTTGTTACCTATGACCTTTGCCCTGCAGTGAGCTGGAGGAGGCCCTGCTTAGCTCTGATTTGTTACCTATGACCTTTGCCCTGCAGTGAGCTAGAGGAGACCCTGCTTAGCTTTATTTTGTTACCAATGACCTTTGCCCTGCAGTGAGCTAGAGGAGACCCTGCTTAGCTTTGATTTGTTACCTATGACCTTTGCCCTGCAGTGAGCTGGAGGAGACCCTGCTTAGCTTTGATTTGTTACCTATGACCTTTGCCCTGCAGTGAGCCAGAGGAGACCCTGCTTAGCTTTATTTTGTTACCAATGACCTTTGCCCTGCAGTGAGCTGGAGGAGGCCCTGCTTAGCTTTGATTTGTTACCTATGACCTTTGCCCTGCAGTGAGCTGGAGGAGACCCTGCTTAGCTTTGATTTGTGACCTTTGACCTGCAGTGAGCTGGAGGAGGCTCTGCTTAGCCTTGATTTGTTACCTTTGACCTTTGCCCTGCAGTGAGCTGGAGGAGGCCCTGCTAGTCCTGCCCTTCTCGTATGTCATCGACCTTCTCAAACTTCTGAATGCCTTCCTGACACAAGGGTGGGAGGTCGAGCTCACCTGCCGATGCCTCTTCTTCCTACTCAGGTGAGATTTCTTACTGAGGTGTGATGTGTGAGGTTTCTTACTCAGGTGTGATTGTAAAGTTACTTACTCAGGTGTGATGTGTGAGGTTTCTTACCCAGGTGAGATTGTAAAGTTTCTTACTCAGGTGTGATTGTAAAGTTTCTTACTCAGGTGTGATTGTAAAGTTTCTTACTCAGGTGTGATGTGTGAGGTTTCTTACTCAGGTGTGATTGTAAAGTTTCTTACTCAGGTGTGATTGTAAAGTTTCTTACTCAGGTGAGATGTGTGAGGTTTCTTACTCAGGTGTGATTGTAAAGTTTCTTACTCAGGTGAGATGTGTGAGGTTTCTTACCCAGGTGAGATTGTAAAGTTTCTTACTCAGGTGAGATGTGTAAGGTTTCTTACACAGGTGAGATTGTAAGGTTTGTTGGTGTTTGTTTTACCCAGGATCCACCAGGGTGCGGTGACGTCTAACCAGGTTCTGCTGCCCGTCTTGGAAAACCTCAGGAAGAACACCCAGGACAGAGTAACCCAGATCAGGGTCAGTAAACCACTCACCCACTCACTCACCCACCCAGGACAGAGTAACCCAGATCAGGGTCAGTAAACCACTCACCCACTCACTCACCCACCCACCCAGGACAGAGTAACCCAGATCAGGGTCACTAAATCACTCACCCACTCACCCACCCAGGACAGAGTAACCCAGATCAGGGTCAGTAAACCACTCACCCACTCACTCACCCACCCAGGACAGAGTAACCCAGATCAGGGTCAGTAAACCACTCACCCACTCACTCACCCACCCACTCACCCACCCACTCAACCCCACTCACCCACCCACTCAACCACCCACTCACCCACCCAGGACAGAGTAACCCAGATCAGGGTTAGTAAACCACTCACCCACCCAGGACAGAGTGATCCAGATCAGGGTCAGTAAACCACTCACCCACGCACTCACACACACACTCACCCACCCACCCAGGACAGAGTAACCCAGATCAGGGTCCGTAAACCACCCACCCACTCACTCACTCACTCACCCACCTAGGACAGAGTAACCAAGATCAGGGTCGGTTTGTTTGTGTAATGTTTGTTTGTTTGTTCCAGGACGCTGTTGGGTTTAACTTGGCGGGCCTCCAGTTTCTCCAGCGAGAGTTGGAAGCTCGTGATGACGTCACCTTCTTTGCTGATGCCACAGAAAGGTTCCAGGAGCGAAGGAGGAAGAAGAAGAGGAAGGAAAGAGCAGTTTTAGCTGTTAGAACGTAGACAAAGCTTTCCTTCTATCAGCTGATACAGAGAAGTACCAGAACTTTAGTTTATGGAATCAAACAGCTACACTAACCGTTGTACCTACCTCTGGTAACTTCAGTATTTTTGTCAATATCATTCATCAAATGAAATCAAATCCTTATTCAGTAAGGATCTCGTAGGCAACACCCGAATTTCGTCCTTATAGTTAGAGACCATGGAGGAATGTGATGCAGTTGTACTGGCTGAGCCTGTAGAGTCAATGTGACAAGTATGGTGACAACCCAAACCCACAGGGCCATTTCTGGCAAGCTGAGATTTTAACACACCTCTTATTCATGGTTGGGTGTTTGGTCGTGAGTGAAGACTTATTGTGTAAGGCAAACTTCTATCCACTGAGCTGTAGCCAACACTTCTATCCACTGAGCTGTAGCCAACACTTGTATCCACTGAGCTGTAGCCAACACTTCTATCCACTGAGCTGTAGCCAACACTTGTATCCACTGAGCTGTAGCCAACACTTCTATCCACTGAGCTGTTGCCAACACTTCTATCCACTGAGCTGTAGCCAACACTTCTATCCACTGAGCTGTAGCCAACACTTCTATCCACTGAGCTGTAGCCAACACTTCTATCCACTGAGCTGTAGCCAACACTTCTATCCACTGAGCTGTAGCCAACACTTCTATCCACTGAGCTGTAGCCAACACTTTTATCCACTGAGCTGTAGCCAACACTTCTATCCACTGAGCTGTAGCCAACACTTCTATCCACTGAGCTGTAACCAACACTTCTATCCACTGAGCTGTAGCCAACACTTTTATCCACTGAGCTGTAGCCAACACTTTTATCCACTGAGCTGTAGCCAACACTTTTATCCACTGAGCTGTAGCCAACACTTCTATCCACTGAGCTGTAGCCAACACTTCTATCCACTGAGCTGTAGCCAACACTTGTATCCACGTGAGCTGTAGCCAACACTTCTATCCACTGAGCTGTAGCCAACACTTCTATCCACTGAGCTGTAGCCAACACTTCTATCCACTGAGCTGTAGCCAACACTTGTATCCACGTGAGCTGTAGCCAACACTTCTATCCACTGAGCTGTAGCCAACACTTGTATCCACTGAGCTGTAGCCAACACTTCTATCCACTGAGCTGTAGCCAACACTTCTATCCACTGAGCTGTAGCCAACACTTCTATCCACTGAGCTGTAACCAACACTTCTATCCACTGAGCTGTAGCCAACACTTCTATCCACTGAGCTGTAGTCAACACTTCTAGCCACTGAGTTGTAGCCAACACTTCTAGCCACTGAGCTGTAGCCAACACTTCTATCCACTGAGCTGTAGCCAACACTTCTATCCACTGAGCTGTAGCCAACACTTCTATCCACTGAGCTGTAGCCAACACTTCTATCCACTGAGCTGTAGCCAACACTTCTATCCACTGAGCTGTAGCCAACACTTGTATCCACTGAGCTGTAGCCAACACTTCTATCCACGTGGGCCACTGAGCTGTAGCCAACACTTCTATCCACTGAGCTGTAGCCAACACTTCTATCTCATGGCATGTCTTGTTTTCTTGCCTAAAATACAAGTGTGAGGCCGCATACGACCAATAGTGCTTGATGATACAAGCAGGTTATTACCAAGGCAATGTTTTTTCTTTTTTTTCATTATAACATTTTATGACAAGACATAGTGACGGCAAACTCAAGTTTTTTAAGTTTTTTTCAACTTATTTTATGCCGCCACCAACGAAGAGAACAAATTCAGGACAGGGCAATACTCAGTTTCACCTGAGTTAAGCGAGGAAAGTTGTGCAAAGTGCCATTCCCAAGGGCACAAGATCTGTGGCAAGGCAGGACTCGAACCCAGGACCTCTTGGTTCTAAGTCAAGCACTCTGCCATTACGCCACACGACCCCGCTCTTTTTATTTACCTTGTAATGCATCGAAGTCCAAGGCAAGCAGTACACGCACAAACAGAACACATTCAAACATTTTCCTCCGTGCGAGAGATAACACCCTGGATTGAGAGATATATGAGCTTACTAGTACTTCAGCTGTTGCAAAGGAAATTTTCATGGTGACTTTTGCTGTTTCACAGGTCATGTGACCAATTAGCAGTTACGTAATTAGCTGTTAGCTCATTTGCTAATGATAACAGTAACATTGGTAATACTTCTTCTATCATTGTTCTATCAACTCCATTTAAATGCAATTAAATCGTTCTCATTGATCCTTTTTCTATTCGATCGATATGGTATTTCCAATATCAGATTTTGCTGTTGGGGGATAGTTTACTTACATAACATTATACACACACATATATATAACGTTACACCAAGGAGATTCTACAGAAGTCACTGCCCATTTGTTTGATGGAAATGACAACATACACAGCTTCCACATCTTAACTAACAGCAGCTTCATCACACGCAGAAACGCCGCTATTAGTCCATGGGCCAGACCAGATTTTGTTACCAAAAAAGGGACAAAAATATCCATATTTGATTATTTACCACTCCCCCGGCCCTTTGCATTATAATTGCAAAAAGACGTGGTCCACATGGGGTCAAAGCTACGCACTCAACACGGTTATCATACATAATGATTAACTAGAGGACCCAACCTTTTCAAAAAACTAAGTCATCCTTTGTCCCTCTGTTTGGTAACAAATTGTCATTTTGGGGGACCTGGCCCATGGACTATATGTCCTGATAACTTTGCCTTAGAGCCTGTCTGCAGGGTTTGTTTAAAGACTGCGCGTTTTCTTGTTGAACAGTTCAACAGGTAAATGGAAGGCAACCCTTTCACCGCACTAGAACACGAAATAACGCCACCATCCCATCCCACACCAGTTCTGTAAGTGGGAGCAAATACTCAAAACCCTGAAGGGGCATAAAAAATACCATCTGTCCAAGCCACACTCAGCCATTTCAACACCAAATTGCTCAGATGCTGTCGTCCTGTTGGATTTCATTGAGCACGTTTTCTGCTTCGTGCAGGCTGCAGCGCACGGACGCACCGCCAGGGTTCGCTTTCGTCTTCCATCGTCCCTTCTGGATCTTTGGAGGAGGGACAGGGGGAGCCTCGATCTGAGACGACAAAGAGAATTGGTGAAGCTTCTTGCGCGGGCACCTGTGTATGTGTTTTTGTGTGTGTGTATGTGAGAGGGTTTCTAGACGATTCGCCCCGGGTCACTTTCGCCCCAGGTTTTTACTACAAGTTTGCCCCATGTTTTATAGGGTGACCGGCGCTATGTTTTATACAGGTGATATACGCATATATCCTACCAAAGCTTTGTGACTATATTTTGGCGATGTCACAGGGAGGAGCCTAATTGTACAGTATTGTGTGCAATTCGCAAGAATTCTAGGAATCGTACAGGCATTTTGTCCACAGGAATAGAATGTCCACAGGCATGTGACCCACATCTATGCCCACATTCCTGGAAATTAAACCTTTGGGAAGACCTCAGCTCCCTGCCGGGAATGCCCTACTTTCTGTGACCCCGGGGCTCGTTCACTATACACAAAGGGGGGAGTGCACTGTATCTGTATAGGTACCAAGTCTTCCTCAAAATCAAGAAATGATGGCAGGGCCGCAGTAACCCAAACAGCAACCACCGTCGCCATGGCAATGTATGTTTTCATTGCCAGTCTTGTTGACTTTGTCTTCTGTGATCGGCAAGTATTTGGCGCCGATAAACAGTCCGGGTCCGCGGCGGGCGGACACGCGACCGGACCCGCCCCCGAATCTCGGACCGGCAGTGCTGTTTGTGAAAACTCTAGAATTGTGATGTGGCAAGCTTTATTAAGAAATTCAATGTAACAGATTGTAACAGAAAGTGACCCGGGGCGAATCGACCTGCTACCTGTGAGAGTACATTTGTCTGTGCTGCATATATACAAAAGTAACACCCTTTCTCAGCACTGGAACACCAGAGCTGAAGTGGTACTCAGCACTGGAAATCCAGAGCTGAGACTTTCTCAGCACTGGAATTCCAGTGCTGAAACGGCTTCAGCTCTGAAATAGAGCCGTTCAGCACCGAGAGCTGAAAGGAGTTCAGCTCTGGAAACCGAGAGCTGAGAAATCTCAGCACTCCAGGAAGTGGAATTACGAAATTATGTTCCGCACTGGAAACCAAGTTTTGGCAGGGCCACCCAAATCACTCCATAAGGGGCTATATCTATCACAATCACACACGAAGCTATATCTTTCATGATCAGAAATAAAGTTGTTCATTATCTCTTGTACTTGGTTGATATCACTTACACTGGAGCCTATATAGTATAATCGTATTTATTTGCAATTTTTTTACTGCGAAAAAGAACGAAAATAATCACAAAGATGCTGTTTTAGTTTCTTGTAATAGACGTTTCCAAAACCACATGCAGTTGCTCGGGTAACAGCGTAAGGTTTAAAGACGTTAATAGTTTAATTTTAGTGGCAGGAATACAAGTGATTCGGCACAGATTTCCTACCGCTCAGCACTGGGACATTCCAAATCCAAATCCAGTGCGGAAGGCGTTACTTTTGTATACGAGCACTCGGTTCCAGTGCTGAAACCGCCGCTAGTGACCTTTGAACTGGCTCTGCCGCGCAATCAGCACTGGAGACCGAGCGCTAAAAGGAGTTCAGCTCTGGAAACCGAGAGCTGAGACAACGTTCAGCTCTGGAACGGAGCCGTTCAGCTCCGGAATTCCAGTGCTGAACTTTTTTCAGCATTGGAATTTCGGCTGCTGATTCAGCACTGGAACACCGGTGCGGAGGGCGTTACTTTTGTGTATTTGCGTCTGTGCTTGTGTGTTCACCTTGTGTGTGCGTGTGCTGGGGTACGTCTGTATGTGTCCGTGCGTGTCAAAGCATTAAAAACTCACCGATATGTACTCGTCACTTGACAAGCCGGGCTCCTCAGGGATGTCCCCATGTGCCCGGATGTCCTCCCCAGGTGC
The DNA here is from genome assembly GCA_013266295.2 of Branchiostoma floridae x Branchiostoma japonicum. Taxonomy (NCBI): domain Eukaryota; kingdom Metazoa; phylum Chordata; class Leptocardii; order Amphioxiformes; family Branchiostomatidae; genus Branchiostoma; species Branchiostoma floridae x Branchiostoma japonicum. Next base: position 28,955,861 of record CM023825.1, read on the forward strand.
CCGGATGTCCTCCCCGTCTGGGCGGTGCCGCTCCACCGTTGTGTAGGGTGGCAAGGTGGTGGCGTGCGCATGCGCCAGTCCTACACGGAACCAACAAACTCATCACTTCCAGTATTTTATTCTAATTTAATGTCTCGCAAATTAGTTTCTCTTCGACACTTCAGGTTACCGCAGGGCTTTGTTACAAATTACAAAGCTCCAGTTCTCACCACGGCCTTACATGTACACTAAGTTAATAGATACCGACACTTATTTTGTTTGTTTGTTTGTTTGTTTGTTTGTTTGTTTGTTTGTTTATTTGTTCGCACTTTGAAATACAATAAAAAAAGGTTAAACTTACTTATGACAAACACTGTGCAGGAGGGGGCGGGAAACCCTAATGCCTTATGCATGGCCCTCCTCCTTACTATTTCTAAATAAATTAACATATTTTAAAGAAAAGGAAATTTACGGTATTGAGAAATGTAACTAAGATAACTTAAACATATAAATGAAAATCATAAAGCTAACATACTATAAGATAATTAATTAACAGAAAACAAATCAATCGCAAAGAAAACTAATACAATTTGATTGTTTGACAACGGTGGTCGCTAATTACAAACATTAAGATAATTCTGAAGAAACGGAAACTATATACTGAAAAATAAATCAACTGAATTTTACACAAATGATAAGAAAAGAACATAGGTATAAACAAAATACAGGTCTTAAGATGAGAATACACAACCAATAATAGATTGGATTTTGTAGAGTCAGTGGAAGTAAACCTGTATAGGAGAGCCCCACAGACGCCCACTCTTTCTCGGCCCGAGGCGGCGGACGTGGCTTCAGGGTCCCGTCCAACTCCTGCAGTTCCAGGTCCTCCACACCGGAGTCGTTCGTACCATGGCCCAGTCTCTTCCCGGGCTTCGGCACAGGAGGCATCGAGCGGCCAGACGGCAGGGTAGACGTGTCTGAAATCAGAAGATAAAGGTAATTATATACAACACTTACAGATAATTACAGATCTAAGGGCATTATTATGACATATGTGTTCAACATGTGGCGTCAGCGTTTACATTGTCTGAGTTTGGGACGTCCAAGGAAAAACGGAATTTCCTCAAAGCAAAGAGTTGTTATGTGAGACTTTGTTTCACTTTCCTTGTTTTCCAGACATTTCTGAATTTCAAAAGGCATGATTTTCAACGAGACCATCTATCGTTGGCTTGCGTGTTTCACCCTACCTTTTCTCTTATTTCTGCAGATCCACCGTTTCCTGACGGCCCAGAACACGCAAAGTGCCGCCACAGCCACCAGGACAGCCGCCACGGCTGTCACGGACAGAACCACCAGCGGCTGGGCCGACCCTGGGATTTTAAAAAAAAGTGGTTTTAAGTTCTGCAGGGAAGCAGCGACGGTTCACAGCTGTGACAATCATGGAACACTTGGCCTCACGAGCATCAAACGGAGAGGGATGCGAAGTGTAAGGTAAACTCTACTCAAGATATGTACGATATTCAGGTACATGGAAAAGGTGTGTGTGGCCTACGAAATAGAAGATCTAGCTTGTTCAAGATGAAGTGAAGTGAGCACTTTGGTAACCAAGCCGGACTTAAACTAAAGATCAGTGTTTAAAAAATGGAATACCTGTAACCTCCAGGTGTATTTCTCACCTGTGACCACCAGTCGTATTTCTCACCTGTGACCTCCAGGTGAATTTTTCACCTATGACTGCCAGGTGTACTTCTCACCTATGACCGCCAGGTGTATTTTTCACCTGTGACCGCCAGGTGTATTTCTCACCTGTGACCTCCAGGTGTATTTCTCACCTGTGACCTCCAGGTGAATTTCCCTCCGAGCCTCCCCGAACATGTTGGAGGCCTGGCAGATGTACGTCCCTTCCTGAGATATCCCGACATCCTTCAGGAGCAGGGTGCTGGAGGTCCCGTCATCCATCTGTTGGTTTCAAACAAACCCTGTTCTACACGTCATTGGTTTCAAACAGACCCAGTTCTACACGTCATTGGTTTCAAACAAACCCAGTTCTACACGTCATTGGTTTCAAGCAAACCCAGTTCTACACGTCATTGGTTTCAAACAAACCCTGTTCCACACGTCATTGGATTCAAACAAACCCAGTTCTACACATTATTGGGTTCAAACTTACCCAGTTCTACCCGTCATTGGGTTCAAATAAACCCAGTTCTACCCGTCATTGGGTTCAAACAAACCCTGTTCTACACGTCATTGGTTTCAAACAAACCCTGTTCTACACGTCATTGGGTTCAAACAAAACCTGTTCTACACGTCATTGGTTTCAAACAAACCCAGTTCTACACGTCATTGGGTTCAAACAAACCCTGTTCTACACGTCATTGGGTTCAAACAAACCCAGTTCTACACGTCATTGGTTTCAAACAAACCCTGTTCTACACGTCATTGGTTTCAAACAAACCCAGTTCTACCCGTCATTGGGTTCAAACAAACCCTGTTCTACACGTCATTGGGTTCAAACAAACCCTGTTCTACACGTCATTGGGTTCAAACAAAACCTGTTCTACACGTCATTAGGTTCAAACAAACCCTGTTCTACACGTCATTGGTTTCAAACAAACCCTATTCTACACGTCATTGGGTTCAAACAAAACCTGTTCTACACGTCATTGGTTTCAAACAAACCCAGTTCTACACGTCATTGGGTTCAAACAAACCCTGTTCTACACGTCATTGGGTTCAAACAAACCCAGTTCTACACGTCATTGGTTTCAAACAAACCCAGTTCTACACGTCATTGGGTTCAAACAAACCATGTTCTACACGTCATTGGTTTCAAACAAACCCAGCTCTACACGTCATTGGTTTCAAACAAACCTTGTTCTACACGTCATTGGGTTCAAACAAACCCTGTTCTACACGTCATTGGTTTCAAACAAACCCAGTTCTACACGTCATTGGTTTCAAACAAACCCTGTTCTACACGTCATTGGGTTCAAACAAACCCTGTTCTACACGTCATTGGTTTCAAACAAACCCAGTTCTACACATCTTTGGGTTCAAACAAACCCAGTTCTATACATTATTGGTATCTCAGCTGGGTCAAATGACACCTGCCAGTCATATGTTTGCTCTCTCTCAACGAATTGAAAGTATTGGAAAACAGACTTTTCCCTAAGGAAGTACAGGATGGGTACATTATTATATATGATGATGATCACCTGTAGCGTATAGCTAGATTACTAAGTACGGGGTAATTAACATAAAGGATGTCAAACCGGCTTCTCGATGATTGACAGCCCCACGTCGGTTGCCATGAGAACGTTCTCCGCGCCTTGCTTATTCCGCCATGACCACGTGACCCTGCCGGGTAACGGGTCCCCGAGAATCTCGCAGTGAAGTCTCGCGGTACTTCCCTCCGCTGCCTGGGCGGATGACGCGTCGGTCTGTATTGATGGCTTACCTGATGAGATAGATGGGAGACTTTCATAACTCTGCACTTCTAATTACCACAAGCCTTTCACGTAACGTCCGCGGCGCCCAGATGGTGTTTTATAATGAAAAATGTACCCTGGCCTCTCTCTGCGTCCAAGGTTATTGTCACTAATTTTTAAGATGATTATAAGGGCAGGCACAATTAAGGTAAAAGCCAGTTTGACTGAGACAGATCGCCAAAAAGGCGAAAGGTTAATTTAGGACGACATTTTACAGACCCACGACGTCGATGAAAACGTCCTTGGTGACTTCCTGGAAGCCGTCGCTGGCAGCCACGCATTGATACGTGCCCTGCACGTCGTAACGCACCCGGTGGAAGCGGAGCGGGTTGTCCCAGTACAGACTTGTATCCTTCCGCCGCCAGCGGATGTGAGGTTTGGGGTTTCCGTCGGCCAGACACTGGACGGCCGCGTCATCCTGGCCGTGCAACATCGTCACCTCGTCCTCCATGGTGGCGTCTATCACAGGAGGGTCTGTAACAGAGAGAGAACATAAAGCTTTACTTTTCCGTAGCAAAGGATATCCAAGGAGGTTCCTTTTTTTAACTTCCCGAATATCTAACCATGCGAGCAGTTTGGGCGCATCAAAGAAAAAATCACTGCATCTAAAAGGCGACCGATGACCTTTACGCAAGCTTTAAGGTACATGTGCTTAAAGGAAACCGTCGGAAAATCTTTCATTCATTATTTTCCCTTGGCCAATAGTCCCCCAAATCGATTTCTCACCTTGTTTACATTAGTCCGACATAGTATTTGCACTAGTACTTGGGAAGGTTTGAAGTTCGCGCCGTACGGCGCAGCCAAGTTTTGGCTACAACCGGGCACTTTTCACCAGGTAAGTATATGCATGACGTCAGGCTTGAAATCACGTGACCTAAATTTCGCGGGAAAATTACTCCAGGCATTAGTTCACAAGACTGTTCACGTACTGAGGGAGTGGAGTGTTACCGGTTGTGTTTTGTCGTGCTCGCGGAGTTTCGTCTGTTGTTGTTGTTGTTGTTGTTGTTGTTGTTTTTTTGCGAGAAATGTAGGTCACGTGTTTATGGCGTGAGGTGAGGCATGAAAAGGGCCAGGATGTGACACAAAAATGTCGGCGCCTCCGCGTTGGAGACAGAGCGGTACGGCGCGAACTTCAAACCTTCCCAAGTGCAAATACTATGCCGGACTAATGTAAAGAAGGTGAAAAATCGATTTTGGGGACTATTGGCCAAGGGAAAATAATGAATAAAAGATTTTCCGACGGTTTTCTTTAAAGATAGGGTTTCGTGCCGTGCACTTACAGTAAACCTGCATGGTTACGGAGCCCAGTCCCACAGGTAGGACCCCATTGTCCGCCTCACAATGGTACAGTCCGCCATCCATCCGGGACACCTGGGGAAGCTGCAACAAGTGCTCCCTGTCACGTGACAAATCCCCCAATAATATCAGCATGGTGATAACCAGGTTTTATGAATTTTAAAGAACGGATGACTATCTTATACAGCTTTTATTTTAATCAATTCGTATTATATACATGTACTGTCAATTGTGTTAAAGCTGTACAATTCAGCCCTTGGGCTGCGAACATGCTTTCATTCTCATTGTAGAAAATAGAAATAATCTACTACTACTACTACTACTACTACTACTACTGCTACTGCTACTACTACTACTGCTGTTGCTACTACTACTACTACTACTGCTGCTACTGCTACTACTGCTGTTGCTACTACTAGTACTACTACTACTACTACTGCTACTACTACTACTACTACTACTACTGCTACTGCTACTACTACTACTACTGTTGCTACTACTGCCACATTAATGAGTTCAGGAAACCGTAGAACCTGGAAATATAAATTATTTCTTTACAAAACAGAAATTAGGAAATTCGGAAGCAGTCCTGTCTGAAAGTCATAATATCCATTGTGCAGAACGTGCTTTAAGGCTGGACAGGAACCCGTCTTACCTGATAATCTTTAGTGAGGGAAGAACTTCTCCGACTTTGCGCCATGTTACAGTCGCCTTGGGGTTGCTGTCCACCATGCAGCTGAGGCTGGCCGGCTCGCCCTCTCTCACGTGGACGGACGGACTGGGCACCTGCACCTGCGGGGGGTCTGGGGAGCAGATACAACAGCCTCATCACCATCTAGTCATATACCATATATGGTAACATGGCGGGTGTATGTGCAGTAGATACAACAGCCTCGTCACCATCTAGTCATAACCATATAAGGTAACATGGCGGGGGGTCTGGGCACCTGCACTTGCGGGGCGTCTGCAGGAGTAGATTTTACAAAGCTGGTGAAAGTTCTGCATCACTTACCATCTCAGTGTCGCACGTGCCTGTTAGAACCTTTAGTACTTGCAAGCAATAATGGTCATTAGGGTCTTTTATCAAATAGAGATACAATTTCCAGCCTCACACTTTACTCTGAGGATCCTGGATGAGGCTTTTGGCCTGGCGAGTTGGGGGAAGCCCTGGTCGGCGAGGCAGGTGAAGTTGGCGCCGTGATCCCATTTCGTCAGCCGGGGGACGAACAGCTCCAGGCTCTGGTCTCCGCTGGGAGAAACACCAGAAGACCTGGAAACGGGTCGAATACAGCAACTTTCATTTTTTTTCTGTATCTACATATGCTGATATGAAAGATAGGAAGAGATGGAGAACAGACATTGGAGCCGAGGGAATCTCGACTTAGTGAGTGAGTGAGTGAGTGAATATATATACTGTCTTTCTTAGTATTCAACTCGATGGCATAAGAAAAGGAAACATGCAGTTTGAGAACTTACCGGAATGGTTCAGTCCCATTGAACCAGGTGAGCCGAGGTGCGGGGTACCCACCTGGCGCTCGGCAGGTGAGAGACAGCTGCTCACCTGCCGTTAGAGTCAGCTCTCCTCCTGATATGGACGGAGGGTTCGGCATCGGGACTAGGGAAATAGAGAAAAGGGATGTAGGGATGTAGACTACAGCCGGTCTGCAGTTTAGGCAGCAGTTCGCCCAAATCCAACATCACTACGCCACTGTGTTATGCTAATTAGATATAACGTTAACATCATTGTGACGTCAGCCCGGTGACGTCAGTCCGAACACCGACTCCATGTTGGACCGCTGTGTTACAATAAACGCCTTCCTGAATCAGACTGCATCCCTGCATCCCGATCTCTTACTCGCGCCCTTGGTCACTTAGTGGCGCTAATTGTTTTAACTGATTTCCGCCTTTTTGCTCATCTATAAACTTACAATATCCTATTCCAAACGCCAGTTATTGTACGTACCGACAACTGTTAAGATGGCGTCTGCCGCAGCCATCGGGTCAGTGTAGCAATTGTACTTCCCATCATCCTCCACTTTGGTGTCCCGGATCTCCAGGTTGAAGTCGCCCCGTGACGTGTCCCCCACGATGCGATGCCGGGCGTAGACGGGCAGCACAATGCTGCTGGATGATATAACTCTTTGATTCGGTGGTCCATCCCATATTACAACTTCCTTGTCACTGATTTGGTCAAAAGCACATCTCAGAACCACCGTTTGACCATGCAGAACGGCCGTGGACTGTGGCCGTACGCGGTATGAAGCTCCGCTAGCTGTGGACAAACGACATCAAGTAGGAAAACATAGTATCATCCATGTTCTTCATCAACAGTTATTTGACACATGAGTGATTTTTTTCTTAGCTTCCTCTATTCATCATACGTAACGGTTGCTATAGTTACTAGTTACTAGTCAAATGTTCACATGCATGCCAATTCTTAAGTCTAACTTGTTGGAGTGAAACAGAAGTTGCGGGGAAGCTTCCGGAACTTGAGGTTGCTTTCGGGACTAACTGTGACGTGTTATAGACGGGCACGCACCGACGTCATCAGACATGCAGCACACGTGCCGCCACGCACTGAGGCTTAACCCGTCCGACATCTGACTTAGGCCACACTGATTTATTTTTATGGATGACATCCTCTGGGGACCACAAAACTAATGCGAGAGGGCGAAAAAAAAAATCCAGCAAAAAAAAAAATGCTGCTTAACCACGTGCACAGGAATACAAAGCTGGTATTGCGAATTGAACCACAGGACACAGTGACTGCATCAAACAAACAAGTTTTTATTTGCAGGAGGTAGATGTATATAATCTTGTTCAGGTCTCATCCTCCTTCACAGCTTCCTCCTTCGTTTTACGATAAGCCGCCCTTTTGCGGCATTTATGAGTCGGCAGTCTGTACTGAGTTCCAGCCGAGTTCCGGAGTTCCGTGAAGCCTCGAAAGACATGATGTTTTTTTGAGAACAGGCGAAAATCAATGCGCGCGCGGATGTCATCCAAAAAATTATGTCGGTGTGGCCTTACATGTGAGTACAGGGACAGGCTGCATGCAGATCAGCCTATCTGACAGCTTACAGGGACAGGCTGCATGCAGATCAGCCTATCTGGTAGCTTACAGGGACAGGCTGCATGCAGATCAGCCTATCTGGTAGCTTACAGGGACAGGCTGCATGCAGATCAGCCAGTGTCATTCCCGCACACAGTCTGTAATCCTGTGTTTTAAACTTCAGTGCCACTGCAGACGTGAATGTACCACCTGTAATCCTGTGTCGAGATAAGAAAGATCCTTTGACGGCAAGTTGCCGTTTCTGGGAACCAATGTGACTTTAGATGCACAGCGATGCATGAGCGCGAGGCTGCCTGCTAGAGACCTGTACAGTACGGAAGGGTATTTTGGTCCGAGGGTTCATGTTGTTCAGCAGCTGTGCAGTTCTGTGTCCGACGGTGCTAGTGCGCTTCCAAAGTGTGCCCTGGTGACAACGTAACTTGGCTGATTCCAGAGTTCAGTCTTGTCCTATAGCTTTGGACACTGCTAACTGACTGACTGAATGACTTATAGTGCGAGTTACAACAGGCAGTACTAGTAATACATGGCGCTGTGAATGGTAGAAACGGCATTGTGTCCTGAGACGTTGATTAATGCCTGTTGCACTTTGCAATTACCAGTACTTAACACGCAATAACAAAGGTACATTCCTGCCATTAGATTTTGTACAGGGCACCACTTCAGTTAGGATTTTGTTCCCTCTCAGCTCCCGTCAGTGTTAATGTCGTCTGGGGTTCCAAACGTGATTAAACCAAGGGGGCCCGCATGCCCTTTTCCGTAGAGCGTAATCGGCCGTTTTAATTCTACGTAGAGCGTAGACGGACCGCTCTAATTCAACATAGAGCGTAATCGGTGCATTTTGCGTAGAGCGTAATTCGCCGTTTTATTTCACGTAATGCGTTGTAGCTACCCGGAATTTATCGTAGAGCGTAATGGGGGAGGCTTCTTGAATTCAGCGTAATACGTAGCCGGCTCTCAGAATTTAGCGTAGAGCGTTGTTGGGACCCCCCCATGCAGGCCCTCAACCAACAGCAATAAAACCCGGTTCCCCGCGGGAGCCGCGACCTTCGCTCCGGCAGCAGCGGGGATGTGGTTCTGATAGAGCGGCGAACTGACACGCTGGTGGCGTCACGACTGACGCTCAGGGTTCCACACGGGTCAGGGGACATGTTCCGCGTTATTGAGGCCCGAAGCACCGGGTAGATCTGCGGTACATTGTGGTGGCAGGAAGGACACAGTCAGGGGTGGGGGGGGGGGGGGACTGGCAGGGAATTCTCATTGCTTTAAATTTACTCTGGGAGATAACACTGCCCGAAAAGTTTGATTTTCCAATGGTAGTAAATGCCAGTAAAGTCAAGTAATGTTTACTTTGTAAACAGTACCGGACTTAACAATGGTAGCAAATGAGATTACCACACTTGGCTTTTATTTACTACTATTGTTAAGTTCAGTACTGTTTACAAAATAAACATTACCCGGCATTTACTGCCATTGGTAAATCCACCGTTTCTTGCATTGTAAGGGTCTACTCAGCGTGCGTCCGGGCAAAAGTCCCGGCGGGCATTGCTTCATCTCTTTGTCATCGCTGCGACAGATCCACTCCTGGATAGCGAAGAGGTCTGAATATCACCTTCAGAAGTTTCCTGGGATTTTCCTTTCCTCAAATCCTCAAACCTCAGTCCGCACCAGCGGTATCACCTAACGGTGGGGTCCGTGGTAGTGCGCGGTAAAAAATTGACGAAAGGGTTTCGAGGGTTCAGGTTTGAGTTCACATTTCTCATAATCTGCTGCGAAATGGCATTAACTAGTAAGATGGTTGAAAAGTATAAGAAGTGGTGTGTTTTGGGTGAAATTTGCTTTTGTATCCGAGGCTTACTTCCGGGTATCCCTCCGCCTTGAATGTGGTGCGGCGATTTGACCCAGATTTACGTTTCATGCGTTCTGTGGGTGCTCTTGCTATGCCTCGCGCGACGAGGTATTGCGAAAATCTCAGTGTTAGGATTTCCTTTATACTTTTCCTGCTTATACACAAAGGTTTTCTCTTTCCGACAATATCAGTCGTTTGGGTAGCTAAATTATGGGTGATGGGTTTAATACCAAGTGAAAATGGCCAATTTTTCGCATGATTTTTCATAGGAAAATCCTTTTCCCCCCTAAAATTTATCAAAATTTAAAAGGTTAAAGAAAGTGAAATTCTGTTGTTATTGTAGCTAGAGAGATATCCTTCATTTCCATACACAGTGTTTTTTCTTCAAAATTATTTCCTGAAAGAGACGGTCGCTAGACTTGAGGGTGTGCAGAATCGAATTGAGTCCCAAAATAAACTGGGGTGTGCCCCCTTAATGTGCAACGGCAGTCTGTAAGCCCTGCTGATGCTGAGGTCACATTTCCAAACCGGGGCCCGACCGGGCAGTCTTATGGAAAGAAAAGTATGATAGACAACAAAGCAAAAAAAAGGTGAGAAAATTAATACTGGGAACTATATGCATATATTCGTGATATAAATTGTTGATTTCTCTTTAATCAAAAAAGCGCGGACAGTTTGGAAATGTGACCTCAGCATAAAGAAACATGACTCCATTGTTTTACACAGTTATGCTGCCCATATTTTACACAGTTATACTGCCCATATCTTACACAGTTATACTGCCCATATCTTACACAGTTATGCTGCCCATATTCATCCTAGTGTATTATCGATCCTCGCAAGCCATAATTATAAGGGACATCATTATACTTGAGCATCTTTTCTGTGTGACTTAATCAAACGGCGGTATGACAGCAACATCGGATCTGTGATGCGTCCGGGGACCGGATAATCACGTGTCCATTAAGGCATGTATCCATCCCATAAGTGCGACATCTGTTACCAATGACAGGGTTTTATGGTCTCTGGTGGGTTCTGGTGACTTCTCACGAATGGGTAGCAGACTGTGGAGTTCTGGTGAATTATCAGGACGGGGGGGGGGTGGATGGTGGCAAACTTTGTGAGTTCTGGTGAGTTATCACGGATACGTCGGTGAAGGTTAGACATCCAGGTGATAAGATACGCCAAAAACAGTTACTCAAGCAACTGGATATGATTTGGGAAACGGTCAGACGTTTCAGGTAGCATCCACTACCTTTCGTCAGTGACACTGAAGGACTGCAGGAGAATTGCTGGTAACCATTGATTGATATGCAAATAAGTGAATACAATTTTTTGTGAAAGGCCAAAAGGAAACAAAAGTCAAGACAATTTTTGTGGAAGGCCAAAAGGAAACACAAGTTAGACAATTCAAGATAAGGATAATGCAAATTAGTGAAGAAGCTCCTGTTGTTTCAGAACAGGAGCTTAAGTGTTGTCTGTCCTTGGGGCTGGGAGCGCCAAATCCCAAGTTCCCGAGAGGTCTACCCGTAGCCCCCCCTCCCTGTTGAGGGTGGGGTTGTATATCACGGATATAAGACTTTGGTTACATCAGAAAGCCGAATCAGCTTTCTTCCTGGGGTGCAGCGCCATTCCCCACCGACTCTGTTTCTTGGCCTCCCGAATTATCACTACTGAGGGAACAAACTTTCTCCCTCCAGCGGGAGCTTAGTTATGGACGGCCCCTTCGCACGGCAGAGAAAAGTCATCGATAATTTTAAAACCCCAAACCTCCGCGGAGTAGACTATAAAACCGTACCGTCCGCAGGCAGACACTGTGGCGGCGCTTAACGTGTGTGTTTTCTACAAGTCTTCGCTGGATTTGTACAATAATAGTACAAAGATTGTTTGCCGAATATTATAATCCTTCTGTAGCTAGTGCAGTAGTTGGCGGATAGTTTGTATTTTGCATTTGTTCATTTGTGATTAAAACATTTATTATGCAATTTACAACCTCCACAAAAGCTGCCTGCTTTGTTGCCACATGTAATGTTTCTCGGGTAATCATTTCCAGCTTGTGTTTTACGCGTGCACGTCTCCCAAAACTAAATTAAACAGCAATTTGCATATTCATGCGTGTCACCGTTATTCACGTCGGTAATGTTAGACAGGGTAAACATGGGGGAATTACGTACTCTACAAGTAGCGACCAGTCAACATGTTACATTTATGTATGCCAGATATACACAACGTGGCTCAGCTATTATACCCAATATGTGCATCCAATGACTTATGCTGACGTGCAAAACCCAAGGCACCGGCAATGGTGACGTGCAACACGTAATGTACCGGCAATGGTGCTGTGCAAGACACAATGTACCGGCAATGGTGACGTGAAACACACAATGTACCGGCAATGGTGACGTGCAACACACAATGTACCGGCAATGGTGCTGTGCAACACACAATGTACCGGCAATGGTGACGTGCAACACACAATGTACCGGCAATGGTGACGTGCAACACACAATGTACCGGCAATGGTGACGTGAAACACACAATGTACCGGCATGGTGACGTGCAACACACAATGTACCGGCAATGGTGACGTGCAACACACAATGTACCGGCAATGGTGACGTGCAGCACACAATGTACCGGCAACAATGACGTGCAACACACAATGTACCGGCAATGGTGACGTGCAGCACACAATGTACCGGCAATGGTGCTGTGCAACACACAATGTACCGGCAATAGTGACGTGCAACACACAATGTACCGGCAATAGTGACGTGCAACACACAATGTACCGGCAATAGTGACGTGCAACACACAATGTACCGGCAATGGTGACGTGCAACACACAATGTACCGGCAATGGTGACGTGCAACACACAATGTACTGGCAATGGCCTCTGCATCTTATCATTTTCAGGCGCCTACTTGAAAAACAGAGCAGCTGTGACTTGAGATATTTGAAGAGACAGCAGCTTGTATGTAAGCGTAGAGGCAATCACGGCGGACTCATCTCTGCTTTATAAGGGTTTACTTCATACAGGCAGTCAAACATCCTCTGCTCTACAGTCAGCAGGAATTGATCGATCGCACGAACGGGACGCATCGTTTGAAAGTGCCGATTATGTGCTCTTTGAACGCCTGTATTTAACTGCAGTCTCCCATGCAGGATCCCTGCTTCGGCGCTGCTCACTTTCTCATCTGTCCGATCTCCCTTCCTTCAGAATCACTGTGCAAGGGTTTAGCATAGCCTTGTAGCAGGACAAACCTTATGCTGATTTAGTAGTGGGAGCAGGGGGGGGGAGTTTAGTCTGTCCCTAACACAGAACCACCAGCTGATTATTATTTGCAAGTATTTCAGGAAGTCCCAACGCTATTGATTGAAGCAGGAATGAGAACTGGACTGTTCCATGTGATTGCTTAAGCAGGAATAATCCACCAGCAGTTTGTTTCTTACTTCATTAGCTGTTTCTAATCAGGCAGAATTAGCAGTGACGTCAGTAGGGATCTTCATTGTCTCCATGGAATTCATTATCTAGTTCTGAAGCAATTACGAAATCGTAATCGACATGCGTATTGGAAAAATAATAACAACTGCTTGGAATCTCCGTTCGCTTTTCTATTCGTGTTACTAATACTGTAAAGAAATGCGAATCTTTCCTTCAAACACAAACTCTCTCCCAGCAGCCTTGTAGTGCCTGCATTAGCACGAAGCTGTGGAGATTTGGCCAACAGTTACCTAACAGAGACCAGACTATAGCTGTACTAGCTATTCTCAGTTAAACACGTAACACTGCTAAATACCGATACTCGCTACACCCGTGGTCGTTAGACGTTGTTTTATGATGACGACATTCTGTAGTTTGATGACTGGACAAACTGTTAGTGTTAGTACGGCACTGCGGGTACGCCTTACATGTATGCTGTTTAGGTGGAACGCACACATTCATAAGAATGTTTTTCCTATGTAGGTCGTTGCATTGGGCTTAACATCGGTGCCGGTTTGGTGTAAACAATGTAGGCTGATTAAGTAAGTACCAAAGCAGGAGGGAAGGAGACTCACCTAACGGAGCTATCCGGCAGAGTACGAGTAGGACGCAGCGCAGCCCCGCCGCACCCAGGGTCGCCATGTCACCCCTGCCTCACGATAGCGGCTTCAGGGCAGCCGGCACGCGCCTGTTCGGCTGTCTCTCCCCTGCCTGGCCTCACCACAGTGGCTTTAGGGCTCTCTGTCCGCTCTCTGGGCGCTTTGGTTTACAAACGCCGTTGAAGGCAGCAGATAGAACTGGTTTACAAATGTCGGGCGGAGCGTTAAAGGTTACAGATATAGCTGGGAGGAACTCAACCTGTTAGCACCCCGACAGCGGCCGGACTGAAGTGGGGATGTTTGGTGAAGCTGCTGGCTCCACAAAAGCGCTACTGCAGGACGAACGCTCGCGGCTGTCTCGGGGGCCTCGGGCCGCAGCAAATTAGTTCCGACCGCTTCCTGACATTGTAAATTCAGCGCGGAAAAACCCGCACATTTCACGTTAAATCAGCCCGGAAAAACTCGCGCAATTCCACAGAATTTACTGCCGTTTCACGTTCTGACATTCCACGTCCTTCACGGCGGTTTACTCGCATCTTAACTTCAAATTAACTTTCTTTCCGAACGCACGCTCCGAACACGCCGAGGTTATTACGTCTCCGTGCACGATGATGAATGTGTCGTATGGAACGCATAAATCACTCCTGTAATAAATGAGGAGGACGCCGCTCACGAGCCGGCGGGGGAGGCAGAGAAATTGCCCATCAATCAACGGCAAACACATAAGCTCTGATACGGAATGCCGTAAATATGGCTGCCGTGGGGACTGGTGACGTCACACAGTCATGTCTGTCTTTCATAGCAGAGCGAGTCTGTCCTGCATGGCTGTCCTTCAACCCTGGCTGTCATTTTGTCCTGGCTGTCATTTTGTCCTGGCTGTCATTCTGTCATGGCTGTCACTCTGTTCTGGCTGTCACTCTGTCCTGGCTGTCATGCTGTCCTGGCTGTCATGCTGTCCTGGCTGTCATTTTGTCCTGGCTGTCACTCTGTCCTGGCTGTCATTTTGTCCTGGCTGTCACTCTGTCCTGGCTGTCATTTTGTCCTGGCTGTCATTTTGTCCTGGCTGTCATTTTGTCCTGGCTGTCATGCTGTCCTGGCTGTCATTCTGTCCTGGCTGTCATTTTGTCCTGGCTGTCACTCTGTCCTGGCTGTCATTTTGTCCTGGCTGTCATTTTGTCCTGGCTGTCATTTTGTCCTGGCTGTCACTCTGTCCTGGCTGTCACTCTGTCCTGGCTGTCATTTTGTCCTGACTGTCACTCTGTCCTGTCTGTCATTTTGTCCTGGCTGTCACTCTGTCCTGGCTGTCATTTTGTCCTGGCTGTCATTCTGTCCTGGCTGTCACTCTGCCCTGGCTGTCACTCTGTCCTGGCTGTCATTTTGTCCTGGCTGTCATTCTGTCCTGGCTGTCACTCTGTCCTGGCTGTCACTCTGTCCTGGCTGTCATTTTGTCCTGGCTGTCATGCTGTCCTGGCTGTCATTCTATCCTGGCTGTCATTCTGTCCTGGCTGTCATTCTGTCCTGGCTGTCACTCTGTCCTGGCTGTCACTCTGTCCTGGCTGTCATTTTGTCCTGGCTGTCATGCTGTCCTGGCTGTCATGCTGTCCTGGCTGTCATTCTGTCCTGGCTGTCATTCTCTCCTGGCTGTCACTCTGTCCTGGCTGTCATTCTGTCCTGGCTGTCATTTTGTCCTGGCTGTCATTCGAAGGGGCTGACAGCAAGAAAGTCTGGAGCGAAGCCCGGAGACCAGAATGTAAGGCTTGAACCACTCACACCGGGAAGAAATCTTACTCTTCTCGATAAGTTCTTTAACGTTAGGTGTGGATCTCCTTAAACTTTAATCGTCTGAAATTGAGACGCCTTGTTAAACAAGGACTGCCCTCTATCGGGTATCTCTAGAATGACACACTAACTCATTGTCAGCCAGTTTTCCTTTAGTTAGTCCTTCATTTATTTTAGTCACTCTATGCATACATAAAGTCTCTTATGGTGTACGAAGACATGCGTAAAAATACATACATAGAGTCGTTTATGATGTACAAGGACATGCAGAAAACATAAATACATAAATAAAACGGGGAGACCACGGTATTCCGGGTCTGGGTAGCTATAGTCTCTTGCTGGAATCTCTTGTGTATGAACTTACATTATCATATAACCAGACGACGCCGACCAATCAGAAGGCTCCATTTCCCCCATAACCCAGGTCATTAATATCCAAAAACTGACCCGCGAATACGCGTTCTGTTCCAATGACCACGGGTGATCCCAATGGAACACACGTTCTGTTCCAATGACCCAAATGGAACATGAGTTCTGTTTCAAAACTGATAACGTTACACAGATAAAATCATATAAAAGCGACAACATAATACTGCTATACAACATGAATAACAAAACAAGAAGGACTACTTGTTATAGATTGATTTGCTCTAACTTGACTTAATGTGGTTTGGTCTACGTTGCTTTTGCATATTGAAATACTCAATGAGTCCTGATTTAAAATTGTCCTTTTTTGTGAATGTTGTAGATCTGACGGTAGATTTTTCCATGTGGAAATGCTTCTGTATCTGATGCTGTTTTTTCTTTGCATTCAGCTGAATAACTATTTGTCCAAGTGACGACAGAACCAACGCAACACTGTCACAGACCAGCTCCATGATAATGTCAGAAAGTCAAGCTCAGTTCCCTCGGCGATCAGAACTAGCCAAAGACGCCGATCTCGACAGCGATGCGAGGAATCGGCGGACGGCGGGCGAGTCTTGGCGGGGAGGGGTCCGCCCTGTCTCCGCTGGCCTGGTCTGGTGTGCCCCGGTGGTCTTCGGTCGCCTTTCCTTCACCATGGTCTGCACAAGGTGGCCCAGCATTACAGTGGAGTTCATTTTCTGAAGGTTTCTCTGTCTTTGCTGTAAAAAGAAATTAGACCATATTGCAATTGTTTACACCTTTATTCATAATACTACTTCAAATTATCATCGATGAAGTGACTATTTCTGTAGCTGTTTCTTCTGCGGGCAGGGAATCTATAGTGATAGCGGGAAACCAGACTCGGCCTTGACTGAAAAAATGACCGACATCAGCCGACTGGTGTGAGTAATATAGTTTGTTACATGATTTATCTGGCCAGAAAACTTCCAGTTATCCAGAAGCTGAACATTAATCTATAACACTCAGAAGCCTTAGTATTTCCTTTTTGCCCATACATGTAAAAGAATGGTCGTCTTACCTCTACAAACCTGTGTTCTGTAGATAACGATGCTCTGCAGGTGCCTTCTTATGTCTTGTGCCGTTCCTTGGCCTTGCCTGTTCCCGTTGGTCTAGGCGTCTGAGAACTTGCCAGAAACCTGACAAACTTATACCATTCTGCACTTCCTGTGACGCCATTATCATGAGTATTATATGACGTCATTTCCTTCCGCTTGTAAAGTTGAGTTGGGCGTGGGTTCCGAAGTGACGTTTTCCTGGCGGGGCACGGGATAAATAATAATAAATGGTTTATTGGTCAAACACCACCCGTGCAATCGCAGCCCTTCACAGCGCTGAATTGATGCAGGGTTTACAATATACAATACAATACAGGGTTCACATAATACACATGATACATATTTGCTCCACTTTTTTTTTTGCGGAACTGTCGCAAGGGTCTGTGCGGCTGCCATTCGGCGCCAGCACGACTTTCCCCAACCGAAGTTAGGTACCCATTCACACCTGGGTGGAATGAGGAAAGTTGTGTAAAGTGCCTTTCCCAAGGGCACAACGTCGGGCCGGGGCGCATGTCCAGACATGTCCTGGGTACGACTCGGGATCGAACCCGGGTCTCACCGATAGGTGAGGTAAAGTAAACTCACCTGGGCGTCTTATTTATTAGTCGTGGGCAAACCGCCCGATTGTTCGACACAGGTACCTGTAAACTTCTTCTGTTGACCTGGCGTGACCCCGTTTCCGGCGCCGTGACTACGTCAGAGACGAGGTCGTCAGCAGGAAATGACGTAATAACCGGAAACATAATCTTGATACGTCACACGTTTGTTCTAAACTCTACAAAATTAAACTTCCCACGTCAGTCTTCATGGCAAGTAGAACCGTGTATTGCTGGAAATACGGGTGTTACACTGTGTTCTCTCATTCAATTCGTGTCCTAACATTTGTCGTCCCTTAGTATATTTCAAATCTAGACATCTTGTTTTTTCGGCCCTTCTTGTTTTTTTCGCGTACTCACATTTCGGGGCTCCAGAGGACGTAATGGCCTAATACTGGTGTTACAATCCCGTGTTCAAAGGGCGTTCAAATTTACAGGTTTACGACACAGATAGGTCACTACAGAGGCATATTTACGACAGATGTATAACACAGACAGTTTTACAACTTTACGCTGGAGACGTGTTGTTTCCGTGACCTTTCAGATGACCGCGAGCACCATAGGCACACACCAATAGGAACAACTAAACAAACAAAGTACTACAATCCTCACTTGCACATGTTCACAGTAGACCATAGCGAAAATTACCCAGAACATAACTAAAGGCTTTTTTCACCAATGCTAAAGATAAGATAGTACATATGTACTTAGTACATCTGTTTGCACATGTGTTATAGCCTAGCCTTGGCACATGTTGGGTTGGGGTAACATTGGAACGTCGCGCAGTCCATGTGTTTATGGCTGTCCCCCCGCCGGTAGAACCAGTCTGTAAAAGCCTTCGCGGCTGTTACACTTTCCACCATCACCCCCGCGCTCCACGTGTTGTGTTCCGTGATTATAAAGTGTTTCTTACAGTTCACAATGTACAGCCCGTCCTGGGGTTTTAGCAAACTTGGGAGAGTTTCCGAGATCTCCAGGCTGAGGTTTTTCAGTCCTGCTCGCTCGCTCGCGCCTTTGCAGGTTTTGGGGGTGCACCTGGCCTCCAGACTGTTGTCCAACACCCAGCTGTCGTACACATAAGCAGCCACGAACAGGTCCGCATCCTGGTAGCGCAGCAAGTGGAACGGCTCGTGGCACTTCATCGTCAATCCGCTAGGATCCGCTTCTTGGAGGCAGGCTTTTGGTGCAGATCCTGCAGATGGAACAAAGAAACAGTCGTGTTACAGCAGTTCACTGAGAGGGTTTATCGTGTCCAAAATGATTGGTATAAACCTGCGATTCCGCGCGGGATCCTAAGAATTCTCCAGTGTCACTGACGAAAGGTAGTGGATGCTACCTGAAACGTCTGACCGTTTCCAAAATCATATCCAGTTGCTTGAGTAACTGTTTTTTGGCGTACTGTGTCACTATGTCTACATCAACTTTTCAACGTCATAAGAATTTTACGGACACATCCACCGCTGTCCTAAGAGCTGCCTTTCTTTGTTACATGTGCTAAACCTGTCTCAGTCACGAGCAAATAACCTGTCTCAGTCACGAGCAAAGAACGTGTCTCGCCTCTGTGTTTTGACCACAGCGCAGGGAAGAGTGAACTTACTGGGGCCCCGCATGCCCTTTTCCGGAGAGCGTAATCGGCCGTTTTAATTTTACGTAGAGCGGAGACGGACCGCTCTAATTCAACGTAGAGCGTAATCGGCGCATTTTCCGTAGAGCGTAATTTGCCGTTTAATTCTACGTAATGCGTTGTAGTGCCCTGGAATTTACCGTAGAACGTAATCGAGAGATTTCCTGAATTCAGCGTAATACGTAGCCGGCTCTCAAAATTTAGCGTAGAGCGTTGTCGGGACCCCCCCATGCAGGCCCCCCTTACTGGCGGCGTGGTGCATCATGACGGCCGGCGTGGTGTCGTTAAAGAACCTCCCGGTGCGCACGTTCGGTAAGACCGGGAAGGCCGCCGACGCCGCGAAGACTCGGAAGTTCACGGGCAGCATGTCCCGAACCCAGGAGGCATGTCTCAACACCGCTACATCACCCGCTACGGAGGGAGGGAAGGGGGGGAGGGTAAGTAAACATTACCCGACTTTACTGGCATTTACGGTCACGGGCAGCATGTCCCGAACCCAGGAGGCATGTCTCAACACCGCTACACCACCCGCTACGGAGGGAGGGAAGGAGGGAGGGAAAGTAAACATTACCCGACTTTACTGGCATTTACTACCATTGGTAAAATCCAACTTTTCGTGCAGTGGTACGGCCAGGTGTCACTGAACGAGTCAGCCTTGCACTCTGGTTTGTTCCGTAGTGATCATCCTTATCATCTACCAAAGGAAACGACTTCAACACCTGAACGTACCGGAAAACCCGTGAAATATGACGTCAGTGGCTTGGGCCAGACCTCTGGTCAACAGGTCAGCTACGATAGCCAGCAATATCCGCTTGCCCCGGAAGTACAACTTCCTTCCGTTGTACACCACTACGTCAGCTCTGTCCCCTGTGACGGGCGGAATGCCGGGAAATGGGGTTTATTCATTACCTTCGCCAAGAAGGTTTAGCACGATAACTCAAGAAGCTTTAAATGGATTGTTATGAAACATGGTAGTTGGGTAGGTCTTAATAAGACTTACAAATGATTAGATTTTTGGCCCCCTGGCGGCTTTGCTTGGTACTGCAGCAGAACTTCCGGTTTTGATATCTCCCGATCTGGACATACTAGTTTATTTATTTATTTATTGGTTCGGCTTACAATAGCCAGGGTTGCCCAACTAGTCATATGAGAACCCATACAGGAGAAAAAAACCACATGTGTGGGGAGTGTGGATACAGGGCAGCTCGCAAGTTTGACGTATCCCGACATATGAGAACCCATAGAGGAGAAAAACCCTATAAGTGTGACCAGTGTGACCAGTGCAGCAAGAAATCTACTTTGGACCAGCATCTCACAAAACACACTGTTGCGAATCACTACTAATGTGAAGTGTGGATACGGGACAGCTCAAAAGTCCTACAAAAGCAGACTCCTCACAGCTGAGACCAAAACTGACTCTACCTGTATCCGGAACAATAACTGTAGATGTTAGCATGTCTATATTGGAGAGGGCCACAGTCAAACCCAGTGTTCTGTATAAGAGAACTTTGCACAGTGTTGTATAGATAGACATTACATCAGCAAAGGGGAGTGCTTGTTTTGGCGATGATCTTGATGTGCTATCATACTATATCTACATTTAGTCTTTGCAAACATGTTAGTTTAGAACGTGTCTTGTAAAAATTGTGTTGGTAAACAATTGTTAAAGTTATCAGAAATACTGATGTTATTCTCCAGAAGGAAAATATATTCTTTCCCTTTTTTTCTGTTCAAAACAAATAAGGTTAACGAGCTGGACCAGAGGGCTGTCACCATGGTAACTTGCGATGTATCAAAGTAAGAATAAACAGAGCAGTAGTTTGTTGGGTTAGACCGTAGAGATAGATATGTAAAAAAAAAATAGAATCGAATTGAAAATCATGGAAAAAGGATTTTTTTGACGAATAACAAAAAAATAGAATATAGGAAAATCAATGATTTCAGGAAAAGGTATACAAGTAATTGATTAATACCACCTAGTTATGCGTTGAAAACTAACCAATAGATAAATGAATCAGATAAATAAATATATAAGGTCAAGAGAATTCCATATCAT
Organism: Branchiostoma floridae x Branchiostoma japonicum; assembly: GCA_013266295.2. Taxonomy (NCBI): domain Eukaryota; kingdom Metazoa; phylum Chordata; class Leptocardii; order Amphioxiformes; family Branchiostomatidae; genus Branchiostoma; species Branchiostoma floridae x Branchiostoma japonicum. The sequence continues at coordinate 28,977,163 of CM023825.1, forward strand.
GTCTCTCCCAATTATGACTTCTATGGCAAGCTAACCATGAGAAAAGCCTGTTAGAAACTACAAAACAGCCATGAGTGTTTACATCGGTAGGTGTCAAGTCTGGGAGAAACTTCGGTGAGAGACCGTATGTCAGCTGTAGGTCGTTCTACTGAAGAAACATGGCCGCCGGACGGAACTCAGATTACGTAAATATGATGAACAATTTTATTAAATTTACTCCTACATAAACAATAAAACATATTTTCTTGCGTTGAGTTTTATCTTATTCTTTGCCGTAACAAAAGTTGACAGACCTACTGACGTGTTGGCGGACGTAAAAAGTATTGTTCGGAAAATCAGGAGAGCAAATTCACCTTTGACCCACATGAAGATCACCTCTGACCTCAAGAGACCACGGAAGGACAAAGCTGCCCGAGTCCCTGTTTAATTACGTGAAGACAAAACCATCATAAGTAGCAGGTAAGTAGTAGGTAAGACTTAGAAACGGGCAGGGAAGTATTCTGATAAGGAAAGAAATAGTTTAAGGTCATTTCTGTGGAAAAGGATCAGAATTAGGGTATAATTTGTGGTCATTTTCTGGATATGATTCTATTCTACTCTACTCTACTCTACTCTATGGATATGGTAGACAAAGTTGAGGGGGAGGGGGGCGAAACCAAACACAGGTACAATTTACAAACAGGGTATATTGCACCTCGCAGCCATAGCTGAATTTCGCAAAGCACATCCGCATATAAGTAAAATATATTATACAGTAAATACATCTGTAGCTTGCTAAGAGTCTAAAGATTATGATCTATACAGAGTAATTCGAAAGTTTGACGAAGTATGGCATTGGGCTATTGTTATATCGCTAGTTACGTGCTTACCCTCCAAGCAGAGGTTTGGGTTCTGTTTTTGGTTTTTTTTTATCGGGCTTTCTTTTTAACACTGGTATCTTTTTTTCGTAAAATATAGACGGAGTTGTCTACCTTCGTGGCGAACCTAGCTCACAGAGCGACCCTTCAGTCTACTGGTGTCTGGAGTTGTAGCACTTTAAGGGCTGACAGGTACTAGTAGTTAGAGAGTTAGAGAGGTCCTTGCCCAGGATATTTATTACAATAATAGAGCAGTACTTTGTTAATAAATAAATAAATACTTTGTTAGATGAACTGTTATATATGTTAACGCATAATTTGTTTGGCTGTGACCCCCCTACAGAGCAGAAATGGAAGATTCCAGCTGTGAACATTCCACTGGAGACCTGTGTGTTGGAGATCCTGGGAAGGAGATGGACTGCACTGAACACCCTGGGAAGGAGAGTGACAGCAGGGAGACCCAGACAACAGACTTTCCCCGACCTGCCAACAAATCAACCTCAAAGGTACAGGAGAGCAAAGGCAATATGGGAAGGCACGTGGTTAAAAACACCGGTGAGAAACCCTACATGTGTGGGGAGTGTGGATACAAAGCAGCTTATAAGTCTCACTTATCCCGACATATGAGAACCCATACAGGAGAAAAACCCTACAAGTGTGACCAGTGTGACTATTCTGCAGCATGGAAATGCAACTTGGACCTTCATATATTGAAACACACTGGTGACAAACCCTTCATGTGTGGGGAGTGTGGGTACAGGACAGCTGACAGATCGGCCTTATCCCGACATATGAGAACCCATACAGGAGAAAAACCCTACATGTGTGGGGAGTGTGGGTACAGGACAGCTAAAATGTCTCACTTATCCCAACACATGAGAACCCATACAGGAGAAAAACCCTACAAGTGTGATCAGTGTGACTATTCTGCAGCAAGGAAAGCCACATTGGACCAACATCTAATGAATCACACCGGTGAGAAACCCTACATGTGTGGGGAGTGTGGGTACAGAACAACTAAAAAGTCCAACTTATCTCAACATATGAGAACCCATACAGGAGAAAAACCCTACAAGTGTGACCAGTGTGACTATTCTGCAGCAAAGAAATGTCACTTGGACCGACATCTAGCAACACACACTGGAGAGAAACCGTACATGTGTGGGGAGTGTGGGTACAGGGTAACTCAAAAGTCTAACTTATCCCAACATATGAGAACCCATACAGGAGAAAAGCCCTACATGTGTGGAGAGTGTGGATACAGGGCAACTCAAAAGTACCTCTTATTCCAACATATGAAAATCCATACAGGAGAAAAAACCTACAAGTGTGACCAGTGTGACAATTCTGCAGCACAGAAATACACCCTGGACACACATCTAGCAACGCACACTGGTGAGAAACCCTACATGTGTGGGGAGTGTGGATACAGAACAGCTGACAGAGCTAACTTTTCCCGTCATAAGAGAACCCATACAGGAGAAAAACCCCACAAGTGTGGGGAGTGTGGATACAGGGCAGCTCGCAAGTTTGACTTATCCCGACATATGAGAACCCATAGAGGAGAAAAACCCTACAAGTGTGACCAGTGTGACTATTCTGCAGCACAGAAATCCAGTTTGGACCAGCACCTCACAAAACACACTGTTGCGAATCACTACTAATGTGAAGTGTGGATACGGGACAGCTCAAAAGTCCTACAAAAGCAGACTCCTCACAGCTGAGACCAAAACTGACTCTACCTGTATTCGGAACAATAACTGTAGATGCTGTGTCTATGTTGGAGAGGGCCACAGTCAAACCCAGTGTTCTGTGTAAGAGAACTTTACACAGTGTTGTATAGATAGACATTACAACAGTAAAAAGGAGTCCTTGTTTTGGCGATGATCTTGATGCACTATCATACTATATCTACATTTAGTCTTTGCAAACATGTTAGTTTAGAACGTGTCTTGTAAAAAATTGTGTTGGTAAACAATTGTTAAAGTTATCAGAAATACTGATGTTATTCTCCAGAAGGAAATCATATTCTTTCCCTTTTTTCTTTTTTTTCCAAACAAATAAGGTCAATGACCCAGCCCAGAGGGCTCTCACCATGGTAACTGGTGCTGTATGAGAGTAAGAATAAGGAGAGAGCAGTAGTTTGTCGGGTTAGACCGTAGAGGTAGATATAAAAAATAGAATTGAATTGAAAACTGATGCGAAGGGGATTTTTTTCTGACAAATGACAAAAATGGAATAAAAGGAAATCTGGATTTCAGGAAAAGGTATACAAGTAATTGATTGATACATTGGTACCACCTAGTCATGCATGAAAACTAACTAATAGATAAATTGAATCAGATAAATATATGAGGTTAAGAGAATGACCTGTTGGAATGACGGAAGGACAAAGCTGGGTCGCGGATTTATCCCATAACTATAAATAGGGTCACTGGAGGTCACCGGAAGTGACAAAATGTCGTACCCAAGGACTTGGTATGGGTACCCTGGGAACGAGGGGCGCTTAATAAGATGGCTGTCAACCTCAATGAAAAGGGTCGCCGTTAGATAGTAGTTCTGTTGTTAGCAGATTGAGAACCGGAATTCGAAGTGACATGCGTACAGATATGTTATGATTATTTCCTATGCTAGGGACCATGTGTGGTACCTTACAGGTACGTTATGATTACTTTCTATAGCTACAGACAAGGTGTGATACCTTACAGGTGAGTTATGATTATTTCCTATAGCTAGGGACCATGTGTGGTACCTTACAGGTACGTTATGATTATTCCTATAGCTAGGGACCATGTGTGGTACCTTACAGGTACGTTATGATTATTTTCTATAGCTACAGACCAGTGTGATACCTTACAGGTAAGTTATGATTATTTTCTATAGCTATGGACCAGGTGTGGTACCTTACAGGTAAGTTATGATTTTTTTCTATAGCTACAGACCAGGTGTGATACCTTACAGGTAAGTTATGATTTTTTTCTATAGCTACAGACCAGTGTGATACCTTACAGGTAAGTTATGATTATTTTCTATAGCTATGGACCAGGTGTGATACCTTACAGGTAAGTTATGATTATTTTCTATGCTAGGGACCAGGTGTGATACCTTACAGATAAGTTATGATTATTTCCTATAGCTATGGACCAGGTGTGGTACCTTACAGGTAAGTTATGATTATTTTCTATAGCTAGGGACCAGGTGTGATACCTTACAGGTACGTTATGATTATTTTCTATAGCTACAGACCAGGTGTGATACCTTACAGGTACGTTATGATTATTTTCTAAAGCTAGGGACCAGGTGTGATACCTTACAGGTAAGTTATGATTATTTTCTATAGCTAGGGACCAGGTGTGGTACCTTACAGGTAAGTTATGATTATTTTCTATAGCTACAGACCAGGTGTGATACCTTACAGGTACGTTATGATTATTTTCTAAAGCTAGGGACCAGGTGTGGTACCTTACAGGTAAGTTATGATTATTTTCTATAGCTACAGACCAGGTGTGATACCTTACAGGTACGTTATGATTATTTTCTATAGCTAGGGACCAGGTGTGATACCTTACAGGTGAGGTATGATTATTTTCTATAGCTAGGGACCAGGTGTGGTACCTTACAGGTACGTTATGATTATTTCCTATGCTAGGGACCAGGTGTGATACCTTACAGGTGAGGTATGATTATTTTCTATAGCTACAGACCAGGTGTGATACCTTACAGGTACGTTATGATTATTTCCTATGCTAGGGACCAGGTGTGATACCTTACAGGTGAGGTATGATTATTTTCTATAGCTAGGGACCAGGTGTGATACCTTACAGGTACGTTATGATTATTTTCTATAGCTAGGGACCAGGTGTGGTACCTTACAGGTAAGTTATGATTATTTCCTATGCTAGGGACCAGGTGAGATACCTTACAGGTAAGTTATGATTATTTTCTATAGCTATGGACCAGGTGTGGTACCTTACAGGTAAGTTATGATTATTTCCTATCGCTAGGGACCAGGTGTGATACCTTACAGGTAAGTTATGATTATTTCCTATAGCTACAGACCAGGTGTGGTACCTTACAGGTACGTTATGATTTTTTCCTATGCTAGGGACCAGGTGTGATACCTTACAGGTAAGTTATGATTATTTTCTATAGCTAGGGACCAGGTGTGGTACCTTACAGGTAAGTTATGATTATTTCCTATCGCTAGGGACCAGGTGTGATACCTTACAGGTGAGTTATGATTATTTCCTATGCTAGGGACCAGGTGTGGTACCTTACAGGTAAGTTATGATTATTTCCTATGCTAGGGACCAGGTGTGGTACCTTACAGGTAAGTTATGATTATTTTCTATAGCTAGGGACCAGGTGTGATACCTTACAGGTGAGTTATGATTATTTTCTAAAGCTATGGACCAGGTCTGATACCTTACAGGTAAGTTATGATTATTTTCTATAGCTACAGACCAGGTGTGATACCTTACAGGTGAGGTATGACTATTTTCTATAGCTAGGGACCAGGTGTGATACCTTACAGGTACGTTATGATTATTTTCTATAGCTAGGGACCAGGTGTATTACCTTACAGGTGAGTTATGACTATTTTCTATAGCTAGGGACCAGGTGTGATACCTTACAGGTGAGTTATGATTATTTTCTATGCTAGGGACCAGGTGTGGTACCTTACTGGTGAGTTATGATTATTTCCTATGCTAGGGACCAGGTGCCAAGTCCCTAGTCCAATAAAGCTCACCGGCCACACCTGTAAGGTACCTTGCCTAGTCCCTAGTCCAATAAAACTCATCTGTTACACCTGTAAGGTACTTTACCTTGTCCCTAGTCCAATAAAACTCACCTGTTACACCTGTAAGGTACTTCACCTAGTCCCTAGGTCCAACACAAGAGAAAATATTCTCACCTGGGTTGAGAATATTTTCTCTTGTGTTGGACCAAACGTTTTAACTTGAAATGAAGACAAAACCTGTAGACCTGGACCTGTAGCATCCAGCTCCAAGAAAGCAACACTTACCAGGAAAAAGACTTTTCACATTTGGATTCACAAGGCATATGCAGTTCATTTATTCAACAACCAGGAGTTTACACATCCGACGTTTAGATATTCTCTTGCTAACCTGATGAAATTATTCACAGATATATAAAAAGTCAACTTCCTCGCTTTCTAGGTCGCAGAATTTTATGAAACCATAGAAACTGAGTAATTGTATCAACATAAAGGTTTAACATATCGTGATCTGCAGAAGTATCCATTTGAGGTTGATCTATGTCACCAAACATTTAACTTCCCCGCTTTCTAAGTCGCTATATTTAACAAAACTATTGTAACTAAGTAATTGTAACAACCCTAACCTTGTTTTACATAACCATAACCTGACAGGGCAGTCTATTAGTATATAACGATTTAAACTCAAGAAATATAAGCTAAAATCTAACAAAGTTAATTGGTAAAAATAACAAGCAACAAACCACAGTTAACCCAATAAAACAACAATGTAAGAAAAGTACCTAAGACTAGTAAGAGAACAATACTGTAGGTGCTGTACAGCATATTAAGACTTATTGCAGAAAAACTAAACTAAATTGTTAGCTTTTGCTGTATGTTAATAAACTACTTACAAAACTATTGGCTATATTTTGTTACAGAATTGTTTTGTTAGCATATCAGCTTTAAAATCAACATATATGCTAACTAACAAGAGATAAAGAAATAACATGCTAAAAATAACTGAACAAAAAAGGAAATTTCTGGAAAAGTACATTTCTAGTAAATCTCTCGTATTTCATTCTACCATGACTAAGGAAACCGTGTAATAGATATCACTTATAACTAAAGGGATGTTTCCCAAAACAAAGGGATTATCTGCCAACATAAAACAAACAATAATAAAAGAGATTAACTTAAAACCAACAGTTTGTGACTTTTGGATAGCATACCTACAGTGTAGTCTTCTAGTAAACATCTTCTAGATACTGTCATCATCACATTATATTGAACCTGTAGGATTTCTCACCTCCATGCAGTGTTTTTGCACATCTTACACCAAAGAGGTTCTCAAATTATGCTTCAAATGGTCTCATAACATAACCTGTGGCGCTAAACAGCATGTCACAGTCGTCACTCCTGTTGGGTTTCTCCTCTGTGTGTCCGCATGTGCGTCTTCAGATGACCCAGCTGACTAAAGTGTCTGCTGCACTCCTCACACATGTAGGGTTTCTCCCCTATGTGAGTCCGCATGTGAGTCTTTAGATTACTCAGCTGACTAAACTGTCTGCTGCACTCCTCACACATGTAGGGCTTCTCCCCAGTGTGAGTCCGCATGTGAGTCTTCAGATGACCCAGCTGACTAAACTGCCTGTTGCACTCCTCACATCTGTAGGGTTTCTCCCCTATGTGAGTCCGCATGTGAGTCTTTAGATTACTCAGCTGACTAAACTGTCTGCTGCACTCCTCACACATGTAGGGCTTCTCCCCAGTGTGAGTTCGCATGTGCGTCTTCAGGTCATACAGCCGACTGGACTGCTTGCCGCACTCGTCACGCCTGTAGGGTTTCTCCCCTGTGTGAGTCCGCATGTGTGTCTTCAGACTACCCAGCTGACTGAACTGCCTGCTGCAATCCTCACATCTGTAGGGTTTGTCCCCTGTGTGAGTACGCATGTGTGTCTTCAGATCACACAGCTCACTAAACTGCCTGCTGCACTCCTCACACCTGTAGGGTTTCTCCCCTGTGTGAATTCGCACGTGCCTCTTCAGACTACCCAGCTGACTGAACTGCCTGCTGCACTCCTCACATCTGTAGGGTTTGTCCCCTGTGTGAGTCCGCATGTGTGTCTTCAGATGACCCAGCTCACTAAACTGCCTGCTGCACTCCTCACATCTGTAGGGTTTTTCCCCAGTATGAGTCCGCATGTGCTTCTTCAGATTACCAAGCTGAGAGAACTGCCTGCTGCCTTCCTCACACCTGTAAGGTTTCTCACCTGTGTGAGTCCGCACGTGCCTCTTCAGATTACCAAGATGACTGAACTGCTTGGGACACTTCTCACACCTGCACACTTTCACACCTTTGCCCTGCCTCCTGGACCCCTCTCCAGACTCCTCACGTCTTGCTCCTTGCCAGGTGAAAACCGTGTCGGCAGAACCCCCTGCTGATCCTCTCCTGACGTCATCCAAACCTTGGATGCTGCCTGTTGTCGCCATGTCAACAATATCTGGACCAACTTCTGTAAAAACGAGAGAAGCGATCTATAAAACGTGGCAGAAAATGTATAGTTGAGTAGTAGTATAGCATAGAGTGTGTAAACATAGCCTATCGTCAGTAAAAGTTACTAAAACAACTGGCATAACTGAAATTGCTGAGACACCATAAAAAGACGGGCAAATATTGAGCTGTCTTTAATGTATGCGGTTACTGATGCTACGCAGGTTCTTTAAGAGTGACTATGCAACAGTTAGTGAACCGTCCTGTGGTCTTCACACACTCCCGCGCCCTTCAGTTAGTGAGCCGTCCCATGGTCTATACACCCCCGTTAGTTGGTGAACCGTCCCGGTTCCTCTATAATGCAACAGTTAGTAAGCTTAGCCGTCCCTTGGCCTCCATACTCGTCAAGCAAGAGTGTGGTCTTCGGCTTATTTTTAACGTGTTTCTATGCCTTTTTACCTTTCTACTTCCTTTTTTTATACTAATTGTATCTTTTCAGTTGCGTAATGGATACTGAACTGCCAATGATACTGTTGTGCATATTTGATTTTTGTGTCCTTTAGCTAGCCTCCTTTGCAGGCGTTTTCCACGGGGGGAGGGGGGTGCTTCTTTGCAAGTTCTACGGTGTTCTGATCACAAGATAGCACGCGATAGAGATTTTGCCGGCAACCCTGTATTCCCTCAATACAGGATTGCCGGCAAAATCTCTATCGCGTGCTATCTTGTGGTCAGAACATCGTAGAACTTGCAAATAAGCACCCCCCCTCCCCCCGTGGAAAACGCCTGCAAAGGAGGCTATCGTTTAGCCACCAAGAGTTTACATCCTTCCGTCAGTTAATGAACCGTCCCGTGGTTTTCACACTCTCCCGTCTGGCGTCACGGCGGGATGGAATCCAAATGTGAGAATTAGGAGGGGCTCACGTAGCGGTTTACAATATACTTAGGATTAGCTGGGACAGGTTAACGCGGCCCTTATCACACAAGCACCAGCATCCATTTACAACACTAGTTACAGTGCAGTTTTATTCGGTATATGAAATCTACAAACTGTATTGCTAGAATTTTTCTGTTAATTTTTGATGCGAAAAACAACATCATCTCGTAACCCCCTACCCACCCTCACTCTGTTTACGTTTTCTACTTCCAGGCGTCAGCTCCTTATTTCTGAAACCATTATTTAAGAACATGCAAAAGTACAACCCAGCACTTTCTCAGATAACTTCCTCATCCACACTACGACATGTCTTTGCGCAGCTGCACTGAAATAAACAGCTTGACTGGATGCCCAGACTACATACACAATAGTCCAAACGCACGCCGACACACAATGGGCCATTGTTTTGCCAACCCTAAAAACCTTTGAATACCAAATACATGTCAGCTGTTCTTACCTGGAAGTTAGTTGATACACAGTCGCCTGTTGAATCACTGCACAGCTATTGCGGACTCCTCCAAAGGTGGAAAACTGCTCAAGATACCGTATCCTTGCGGACAGGAAAGCGCAATGCCGTGACCCGGAAGTATTCCTCAGTCGGAGGTCAAATTTCATTACCTGATTACCCAGTGTACAAGTGTACGTGGTTCTAAGAGCAAGTCCAGTTTAAGATCGGGCTTGGTATCGTATTACACCGAAATTGTGACAGAAAAAAAGTTATCCAAGTTCCTTCCGCTACTATATATGGTTGATTTCCTTAATTTTGTCGCCCTTGGGCCATACAGTTGTGCAATCATTACAGCAGGTGGCTAGTCCACTGGTAGTGGTGTGTGTTTAACTCACACAAATGCCGAGTGCTAAGCAGAGAAAGCAGTATGTACCATTTTAAAGTCGTTGGTAGATCGAACTCACAATCTGCCGAATGCAAGGCGAACAGTCTAACCACTTGGCCTTTGTATTCGTTTTTATCATACGTTTTAGGCCATGTGATCGCGCATTGATAGGGTATCCCATCCTGTAAATTGCCCATTCACTCCGTAATTTTCAGATTCTATAAGGTAAAACATGCCTAATATAACATCAAAACATAGGTGACCTTTGATCACCTGCACAGCTTATGACTGCATACAAACATATAAGTTTAGATGAGTTTATTTATAAGAAATACAAGTTAAAATCTAACAAAGGTAATGGACAAAAATAACAAACTACGGGGAAACAAACGAACGAACTTATGATGTAAGGAATAGGCTAAACAGAACAATACCGTAGGCACTGCACAACATATTAGGACAAAAAATGGCAGAAAAAGGAACAGTAATGCAACCATTTACTGATCTGTTAACACTTTTAAGTAAAAATATAACAGGCTATAAGTTCTCACTGAACTATTTTGTGTGCTTTAATAATAACAAAACTACCCGAGTATCAACTACAAGAAATCAAAATGCTAATAATAACTTTAAAAAACAGGTATAACATTCCCATTGGATCTCTTGTCCTTTAGCTGGTGCAAAAAGTAGCTATACCAGCTAAAAAACAAAATAGAAACATATAATACTGCGTTTCCTGAATTTCGAATGTTGCTACCATTTGCTGTCTGTGAAAACATCGAAGTAAAAATGCAGGTTCTAATTTCTCACATATCTATTTCATATGCTAATCAAATTTATTAGGGATAAGAAAAGAAACAAAAATGTTAATAATAACGTTTTAGAAATTCAAGCCTGAATACCTTGAAGAATCTCCCAGGATCTCTAGTCCTTTAGCTGGTGTGTTAGCCAAAGAGATGTTAGACTAGCTGAACAAAACAGAAACATAAGACTGCGTTCCCTTAATTTTAACAGTAGCATTCATTCTACATTGAACAAAGGTAAACCGTAGAAATCTACTGTGACTAAAGGGATGTAACCCCGAAACAAAGGCACAGAAATGAACTAAAGGGATGCTTACAAAACAAAGAAACTATCCGCCAAAAGAAAGGCAACAAAAATAAAAGAAATTACTCAAACCAACAACTTGTGAATACTTAATTGTCTTCTAGTGAACTTCTTATACTGCTATCGTATCATCACATGGAACCTGTAGGCTTTCTCACCTCCATGCAGTGTTTCTTTTTTCGCACATCTTTCACCAATAAGGTTCTCAAATTGTACGTCAAATGGTCTTATAACATAACGTGTGGCGGTAAACAGCATGCCACAGTCGTCACTCCTGTTGGTTTTATCCTCTGTGGGTTTGCATGTGCTTCTTCAGACTACCCAGCTGACTGAACTGCCTGCTGCACTCTTCACACCTGTAAGGTTTCTCCCCTGTGTGAGTTCGCATGTGTGTCTTCAGACCATACAGCCGAGTGAACTGCCTGCTGCACTCCTCACACCTGTACGGTTTCTCCCCTGTGTGAGTTCGCATGTGTGTCTTCAGACCATACAGCCGAGTGAACTGCCTGCTGCACTCCTCACACCTGTAGGGTTTCTCCCCTGTGTGGGTCCGCATGTGAGTCTTCAGATCATCCAACCTACTAAACGGCCTGCTGCACTCCTCACACATATAGGGTTTCTCGCCTGTATGAGTCCGCATGTGTTTCTTCAGAGATCCAAGCTCACTGAACTGCCTACTGCACTCCTCACACCTGTAGGGTTTCTCCCTTGTGTGAGTACGCATGTGTCTTTTCAGAATACTCAGACTACTGAACTGCTTGATGCACTCCTCACACCTATAGGGTTTCTCCCCAGTGTGAGTCCGCATGTGTTTCTTGAGTTCCCCCCGTAGACTGAACTGCCTGCTGCACTCCTCACACCTATAGGTTTTCTCCCCAGTGTGAATCCGTATGTGAGTCTTCAGATCACCCAGCCGACTGAACTGCTTACTGCACTCCTCACATCTGTAGGGTTTCTCCCCAGTGTGATTCCTCATGTGAGTCTTCAGAGATCCAAGCTCACTAAACTGCCTGCTGCATTCCTCACACCTATAGGGTTTCTCACCTGTGTGAGTTCGCATGTGAGACTTCAGATTACCCACTTGTATAAACTGCCTGCCGCACTCCTCGCATATGAAGGGTTTTTCACCTGTGTGAGTTCGCATGTGAGTCTTCAGATGACCCAGCTGACTGAATTGTCTGCTGCACTCCTCACACCTGTAGGGTTTCTCCCCTGTGTGAGTTCGCATGTGTTTCTTCAGACTACCCAGCTTACTAAACTGCCTGTTGCACTCCTCACACACGTAGGGTTTTTCTCCTGTGTGAGTCCGCATGTGTCTCTTGAAACTAAATTGCTAACTAAACTGCTTGCCACACTCATCACACCTGTAGGGTGTCTCCCCAGTGTGAGTCCGCATGTGGGTCTTCAGAAGACTAAGAAAACTGAACTTCTTGCCACACTCCTCACACCTGTAGACTTTCCCACCTTTGTCCTGCCTCCTGGGCCCCTCTCCAGACTCCTCACGTCTTTCTCCTTGCCAGGTGAAAACGGTGTCGGCAGAACCCCCTGCTGATCCTCTCCTGACGTCATCCAAACATTGTATGCTGCCTGTTGTCGCCATGTCAACAATATCTGGTTCAACTTCTGTAAAAACGAGACGAGCGATTTATGAACCGAGGTGAAATATATGGCTCAACTTTTGTAAATACGAGAAAAAACACTCCTAAAACCTCGGAAAATATGTTGAGTCAAGCGGTAATATTGTAACGTGCAGAGGTTGTAAACAAATATTCACCTACAGTAAAATAATCTAAAAAACGGAAAGCATCGAGAGACCTAACAAAAACTTGGAAATCCAATAAACCTCTTTGGAAATAGTGAGCTGCCTTTACTGTATGCTGTTACTGATGCTATGCAGGGTCTTTGAGACTCAGAGTAACATTGCAACAGTTAGTGAACCGTCCCGTGGTTTCAACAATGTAAAGGTTAGTGAACCATCCTTTCGCCTTCATACTTTTCAAGCAATGGGCTTTGGCTTATTTTTGACCTGTCTTGTACTACTGGTAATTTCTTTTTTCACCAGCCAAATTTCAGTTGCGTAATGAATAATTAACGGCCAATTTGATTTCCTTGTCGTTTAGCCACCAAGTGTTTTGTTCAGAGATTTAAGTTCTTTACACCCTCCCGTCAGTTAGTGAACCGTCCCGTGGTCTTCACACCCTCCTGTGAGTCCCATGTGGCTCCCGTCTGGCCAGGCGTCACGGTGGGATGGAATCCAGATGTGAGAATTAGTCGGGGCTCACGGAGGGGTTTTAAGTACACTAAGATGAACACTTTTCTCATCACCAACACCAGTGTGACTTTACAATAGTGACATTTAGGATTAGCCTAGTCTAATATTAACACTTTTCTCATCACTAACACCAGAGTCACTTTAACCCTCAACAGTACACCTTCCCGGACTGATTAATCTGTCCACCTGGGGTCCGCACGGACCCCAAAACAGTTTTTGCTAATTTTTTTAGAAATTATCAGTATGCTACCGGCTCAATTGTTTTGCCAAATCGATGTGTGAACATCTGAGTCCACATTACGTACAAAAATCATACATTTTGACCTTTTCCTATTTTTTGGTGAAGAAAATAAGGAATCAAGAAATACCCTTTTTTAAAGGGGGGAAAACTAATTTTTTTTTAGTCCACTGCAGTATAATAAATATACCACAAAGTACAATTCTTACTTGTTTTACATTAGTCCATGACAGATTAGCGTTGTTACACCATTTCAAACTCGCACCTTTAATCTAATTTAATCACTGAGGTCTCACGTCCTTTGACCCTTGTGACGTCAGGCCGCAGCCACCACGCATCTCACAGCACTAAGTATCCTGCGGCCTGACGTCACAAGGGTCAAAGGACGTGAGACCTCAGTGATTAAATTAGATTAAAGGTGCGAGTTTGAAATGGTGTAACAACGCTAATCTGTCATGGACTAATGTAAAACAAGTAAGAATTGTACTTTGTGGTATATTTATTATACTGCAGTGGACTAAAAAAAAATTAGTTTTGCCCCCCTTTAAAGTTTTTAAAGCTTTGGGGGTTCGTGGGACTGGGGAGGGGGGCTTATTGCCCCCCTCATAACTCGGAAACGGTATATCGTATGGCCACCAAATTTTCAGAAGATGGTGTACTAGTAAAAATAAATCAATACAACAATTTTGATGTCGTTATGACGTAGTATGACGTCATTATGACGTCATTTATATGATTTTAATGGCTAAAACTTTTAACAAAAACTGTTTATAATAAAATAAGGTCTGCTAAAGCTTATGTTGCCCTTAGCAACACCAGTGACGTCATACAATGACGTCATACATATTTAATTATCCGCCATCTTGGATCTTGGTTTTGACCAATGACGTCATCAAATTAGCATAAATTATTAATAAAAATCACATTAAATTACAGATGTTATTAATGTTAGAAAGCATGTGTAACTTATCATAAAAGCCTGAAAATAAAGTAACGTATAAGAAAATAAAGTGAAGTATAAGAACGCCAGTGTATCCATTACGATCGAAAGCCTGCTGGGGTCCGCGCGGACCACAAAAGAAAATCAGATACAAAATTTTTTAAAAATTGGGGAAACGAAATTTTCTGCACTGTGTTGAGGCACAACTTTGTGGGTCCGGGTGACAATTACCTGAAATTTCAGAAAAAAATCTTTAGAAACAAAAAAAAAATATTACAGAATATATAGTGCTGGGGTCCGCACGGACCCCAGGTGTACTGTTTAGGGTTAAACTGTTCTTCAACTTAATGAATTTGACTCACCGGAATTTTTGACTGAAACACTATCAGCTTTGTGACTCAAGTGCTGTAGACACGTGACTTTTCCACACGTGTGAGTGTGACGTCAGCACTGGGTCAAACATCAGGGCACACCAACCTTCTCTCAACCGGGACGGGGGGCGGTACCGACTTCAGGCGAACTTTGACCCATTGGTGACGTCACATGTGCGGAAAAATCACGTGTCTACACACTAACAGGGGTATAAATGTGAACTTAAGGTGAATGTGGCCGAGCAACTTCAAGAAATGTGAAACGATATGATGTGACTACACATAAAAACATGTGAAAGGGAGAATTTGGGGAAAATGTGAATAGTGAAATGGAAAAAAACAGACACCCTGGATGTTAAATGCTGTCATTTTGGCATCTTTATATATGAGCCTTTGCCCTATTTGTTCAATGTCCATAAAACTGTGCAAGGACGCTATATAATGTCCTATTGTTTCTGCACCCTGTCTGACCGGTTTTCTGTCAATAAAATATCATTCCGCCCCAGTTTTGAGATATAATTGTGCAATTCAGGATTGTCTACATGATTTCACATTTTGAACAAATTTGACAATAACGCTTTCCAATTCTTATTGTGGTCACAATAAATTACATTATTTTTAGTTTTTCCATCAAATTCACATAAATGTCACATTTATGCACCTGTTAGTGACAGCACTTGGGTCAGATTTTTGAAGAAGACCGAGTGATTCGAACATTTCGACGAATCAAATACCTTGGAGAACAGTTTAATTCTCAAAATGTAGAAGAAGGTTGGAAAAACCTAAACCTAACCTAAACTTTCTATAGAGACCCATACCAGAATGTTTCAATATAAGATACTCTTTAAATTTTTGACATCAAATAGAACACTATATACATGGAAATTAGTAGACTCCCCTATGTGTTGTCTTTGTAATGAAGAGGAAGAATCAGTCAGTCAGCTGTTTTGGAATTGTCGTGTAGTTGTGAATTTCTGGTCTGAGGTGAATGACTGGCTTTTCAAACATACCAATAATCATCTACATTTTAATGCGTTTAATGTTATATTTGGTGACTTGAGTGATCGATGCCCAGCCCTGTCTAATCTTATTATTCTTTTAGGTAAACATTACATATTTAAATATCGCCAAAAAAGGTTAGACTTACAAGGTTTCATTTCTTACATTTCTTACTTTCAAAAATGGGAATACATAATTTCAAAAAGACAAAATTCAGAAACATATTGGGAAGTGGGGTAAACTTTATAGTCTCCTTTCAACTTATTTTCTTTGATATTTTGTGATTTCTAGGGTTCCTCATCACTTACATTATTTTGTTTTAATAATCACACACCATTGTCTCCTGATTTTATGTTTTATTTTTGTGGTTACACAATTCCTTATTTTGTATACATGCCATACTTTCTGTCCAATATATATGTGAAAATATCAATAAAAAGAAAGAGTTAAAAAAATACCGTCTAAAACGTCAGGAGCCATATTTAGACCACGTCAGTTGTATTTGCTATGTAGGTTAACTTCTGAGAGTACAAATAGTATGGCGTAAATGGAATGAGGTCGTGCCTACTATATGCACATCTGCAAATAAACCATGACCCAGTTAAAAAAAAAACCAAACACCCAGAGTGATAGGGTTTAAGCAACATAATGATTAACCTTCTCCTTGCTGTCTAACCTTGTAATCAATAAAGAATTGCTATTCAAATGGGTACTCAGTGTGCTAAAGGTTAAGTCAACATGAGCCTCAGAGAAGTTCATTTTTGCAGCTTTGCTGACACGGCTGTTGCTTCACTTGTCTCTTCCGGTATGCGATAAATGGCCCAGTGCTAACGGAAGCCTCTTGTTTGAACAATGCTTGCTGACGTTGTTGCCAAATTCTTTACACATTTAATAAACAAGTATATCTTGATATTTTGGCAAGACCCGAAGTGACGCACAATTCATTATCATCTCATCTGCAGAGCTTTTGAGGCTCATTTAGTTGTCTTAAAATACGCCCAAAGCGATTCAAGGTCAATTTTCTGGTCATTTTAATGTAGTAAAATGAATCAACCTTATCCCATAGTATACTGATATCTGTGAAAACGGTTGCTTGTTTATCGTAGGCTAGCGCTGGTTCTAGCTATTTATTGGTGGTACCAAAAAATAAAGGGTTATTTTAAACGCTTCAAGTATGAAACAAGATTTAGTCAGTTTACTAAATTCATTCATTCTTTACTTCAGGTAAAAACAACATAAAACACAGCACATCATTAAAATAATACAAAACTCTAGAGACATACAAATAATACAGAAAACAAACCTAGATGCACAGTAAATTGTAAGTCCTTCGGAAGAAAGAGTTCCTGTAAAAGGCGTCAGATCTTAGGAAGCGAATGATGATTGCGTTATGGGAGGAAAGTAATCGTTTTCAGAAAAAGTTTAAGTTCTGCATGAGATTCTTGTGAAGAATCTGTTTACGATTCCTCCACCATGTATACCCTGCCGTTACAGCGGTACCGAACACTACCAGTAAAACACCGACAAATTTGACATGACTGGGAAACTCCGATTGAAAAATGTAGTCCAGCAGCACTGTAAGGGGTATGGCGAGCATCTTTATGGTGGCAGTAATGCCCGCCTTTTCCGTCTTGAGTGCTAGTTTGGTTGCAAATGATGCGCCGCAGTCACACAGACACAGTCCGATAACGTAACCCACCGTTTCTGGGGACATCACCCATCGTGGGGTCTCTAGTCTGTACGTCAGCGCAAGGAACGCCACTGCTCCAAAGACGTTGGCGTACAAATTCACAGTTAGAATGGATACCCCCTGTACACCGATGAGCGACCGTGCGATTACCGTGTTTGGACCCTTGCTGAAGACTGCTGCGAGTGGTAGAAGAATGGATGCCGTCAGATGTAGCGCCGAGGAAGTGTTATCCATAATCATTCCAACTGCGACAACTATCACCCCAGCTACACTGAGAACGATTCCGAAACAGTCCACGACACTCACAGTTTCCTTAAAGAGGACGCCCTGTCGCCCTGGGCGACACAATATAAAGTCAATAAGGAAGTACTCCCCACTGTGGCTTCTCCAGCAGCTTGAATAGTGAATTGACCCCAATAACTACATAAACTCATAAACATCCCAGAACAGAAACAAAGGCAGGGACTTATTAGCATAATACTGGTCGATCTATTTTGAACAGATTCAAATATTTTTCTGTACTGGTTTTCATAGTGACAATATCAAACCATGCAGAATGATCCAGATAATTGTAACTAAGTCACATAATGAAGAAATTGCTATCAACAACTTTCAGTTTCTGGAAAACCAACCTTGTGTTCAAATTTCCACTTTCTACATGTAGCCCTTTGAAAAGTTGTGTAATTGTAGATATCTGTATTCATTTTGTAACTTGAAAGTATCTTCCTCACAGCTGGATTATCTTTGATAGTAAGTGTGTCTAGAAATATGTCTTGTAATTGTGGTGTCTAAGAAAACAGTATACATGTAGAATATGGAGCTCTATTCTAACAGAACTGTACAAGTAACTGCCAGCCAATGCATATGTCTGACACTACAATGTACTAGACAGAGCTTGGCAAGCCAGTGTTGTCATTACATTCTGGACTCATGACTCCGACTATCTTCTTACAATCATATTTGAATTCTTTATCTGTTTTTGATTCATTTCTAAATGTCTTGAAGAGTAACTTGTCTTGGGTACTGTCAACCTATTAGCCAGACCTCTACCCATGTTACCACCACAGTGGTCAGAGGTAGACTGAGGCCTGGTAGTTTACGTTAGCCGAATTTATTGGGTGATTTTATAGTACAAGCATGCTCTTTAAGGAACAAAAATCCAATACAGGCAGTTACGAAAGGTGTCAATCCTTGTATGATACCCAAGGCGATCCCAGGGACAACGAAGACAAATGACATCAATTTGAAGACGGTAACAAGGTTGTCCGTAACTGTCGACGCTGCTAAGAATAGAGTTTGTCGTCCGCCTTCAGGTGTCAGCTTTGGTCTAAAGAAGGGCAGGAGGACGAGGACAACAAGGAACTGCGCAAGTTTGGCGAGGAAAATCAGCTGCAGTGTAGGTATGCCTGCCTGACGACTCAAGACCAGGAACTGTGCCGCGAAGGCGGCGAGCGCTGTGTTCAGCAGAGCATACAGCACACCGGCACCAGATGTAACACACGTCTTTGTAAACCCGGGTCCTTCTCGATCTGTAGAGTCCTCGTTTTGGTGTGCTGTCGTCGTCCTATTCATCTGTGATCATCTGAGAACTATCGCCGAACCCCTTATTTATATTATTAGTTTCCAAACTTATGTGGGACACTGCGCTGTCGGAATGTGTGTTGTCTGAACTGCGGTATCTTCAGGAATGATATAGATGACGTGTGCAATGTAAAAGGAAGTCTGCCAGTGGTTAAACCAGTACTTCCAGGTCAAACTGATGTATGGGACACTGCGCTGTCTAGCCTGACTAATCGTGCTCCTGGCGGCCGCCCCTAGGTTGCTGTCTAAATGTGTGTTTAGTCTGAACTGAAGGAATATTAATGATATACACGACATATGTATGTATGTATGCGTATGTAGTCGACTAGCGGAATTATACAACACGTGTACTATATCATGTCCTATTGTCTCTCCACTCTGTCTGACCCAATTCTGTCAATGAATGGACGGTTTTCTATTCAGACAATCACATTGCAACCAAAGGCTAAATTGCGTACTTATTTCACAAATGCATGTCGAAAACAAACTGTTTATAACTTGTTTGTAACACAAAAGCTGAAACAACTGACTTTTTTGCCT
The DNA here is from genome assembly GCA_013266295.2 of Branchiostoma floridae x Branchiostoma japonicum. Taxonomy (NCBI): domain Eukaryota; kingdom Metazoa; phylum Chordata; class Leptocardii; order Amphioxiformes; family Branchiostomatidae; genus Branchiostoma; species Branchiostoma floridae x Branchiostoma japonicum. Next base: position 28,996,736 of record CM023825.1, read on the forward strand.
TCTGACGGTGGCCAACATGCCAATAATGGGCAGATAGTTGTAAAGGTCTATCGGTTCAGGAAACCTGAGGCATAATTACTCGCGTTTGGTGGCATGGGCAAGTGTTGACAGTCCAAGGTGTTCTATCGCATATGAATACCCAGTGTAGTAGCTATATATATAACGTTATATATGCCCATAATGGTAGGACACTGAGCAATTTTCTAAAATTGTTCTAGTTAATCGAAATGGGAACACATCTACAAGAACAGGTGAATACAGGAATAAAAGACCTGTTGGTTGTGATATGTTCTGTCGCTTCAATTTTTGTTGAACAAAGTTTTATGATCTGAAAATTTGAGTATGTAGGAATCTTGTTTGTTTTGCCCGCCTTGTGTTTTTTTCGCCCTATCGCATTAATTTAGGAGTCTGCGGAGGATGTCATCCATATAATTTACGTGGGGTCGTGTGGCGCAACAACAGAGTACTCGACTCGGAATCAAGAGGTCCCGGGTTCGAGTCCTGACATGCCACCGACCTTGTGCCCTTGGCCTTGGGAAACTTTGGCACTTTACACGACTTTCCTCACTACACTTGACTCAGGTGTAAATGAGTATAATATGTTAGGTGTGCACGCTATCAGGCTGAGCATACTTGCTGCCTAGTGCACACTTTGTATTGTCATGTTACAATATCTGAATAAACACAAACATAATTTACTTGCTGTGGCCATAATCATATTCATATTTTTTTCTGTAGACCCTGTACAGTTCGGAGATCTTGCGGGAGGCGTTCCGTGTGTTCGATAAGGACGGTCTGGGGTACGTGCACGAGTCGGAGCTGCGGTACAACCTCACGCACCTCGGGCACAAGCTGAGCGACTCGGACGTGGACGAGCTCCTCAGGCACATCGACATCGACAGCGACGGACAGTTCAGTCGTCAGAAAGCTCTGCATTCAAAAACATCGACCCCAACGCCAAGAAAAAGAAAGCAGAAGCAAAACCAGCTTGAGCAAGAGCAAGGAGACTCTGGTTTGATTGACTGTGATTCACCTTACTTCAGCGTTGTTGATTTTTATCTATCTGATTCATCTGTCGTACTTACGTATTCAAATAAAAGTTCATCTGTGACGGTAAATACTAAATGACATTATGAAGATTTAAATGCAATTTCAGCATGGCAAAACTGGATTTTCAAACTCAATTTTCTGGTCATTCTTTAATTAAAAATAGTGAAATTTTAATTCCGTTCAGGATATTGCATACTGTACAGCGAGAATGTTTAGTGCTGATTTTTGATGACACACAACATGATCTCGTAACCCCCTACCGACCCTCACTCTGTTTACGTTTTCTACCTCAAGTCGTCAGCTCCTAATTATTCTATAAAACTACAAAAGTGCCCGTATTTTCGGGCCATTTCTTTACATAGTAAGTTGACTCTACACTTAAGTATTCCAAAACAATATTCAGGGAGAGAATATGCAACATCGTTGCTCCATACAAATGTTTTAAAAACTGTGGAAGATCTTCCTTTGCAACCTCTGGCCACATGCACCATGGCTGTCCCAGGCCTTGTGTCAATTACCACCCCAGTGGGGTGCCATCTGATAGCTCACCAGTTTCTGTGTGTGTACCTCATTGTTACCAGACTTTTTCTTCAAATTTAAAGCGATAATGACCTCAGTTTGTTGATGCTCAACAAAATAGACTAAGTTCATAATGATATCCTAACTCATTTGAAAGATATGAGTGTTTCCAAGAAGTTGATCATGATTAACATGTGCCCATGTCTAGCTGGCCTGGTCTATGCATGGGGCGTAACCAACTAATTATCCCCCCTAGGGGGGCTTCCACTGTATGAGTTTTAGGCCATCGAAAGCATACATTGCCGGGATAATTCATCCTCTAAATTGTCTACTAACTTCTAGGTTGTTGTATTTATGAGATTCTATACGGCAAAACGTTTCTGGAACACAATCAAAACATAAGTTACCATTGTCATTGACCCTCCCGCACAGCTCATGACTGCATGCAAACTAACATGTATCTTCTTGAGCATTTTTACTGTACAGGGCGCCCAAAACATGACTGAAAGTCTTCTTTTCCTACTATATTAGACAAAACCCAGGTGAGAATAATTTCTCTTGTGTTGGACCAAAAGTTTTAACTTAAAATGAAGACAAAACCCTTATCTGTAGCATCCAGCTCCAAGAAAGCAACACTTACCAGGAAAAAGACTTTTCACATTTGGATTCACAAGACATATGCAGTTCCTTTATTCAACAACCAGGAGTTTACACATCCGACGTTTAGATATTCTCTTGCTAACCTGATGAAATTATTCACAGATATACAAAAAGTCAACTTCCTCGCTTTCTAGGTCGCAGAATTTCATGAAACCACAGCAACTGAGTACTTGTAACAAATTAAAGGTATAACATATCGTGATCTGCAGAACTATTTATTTGAGGTTGATCTATGTCACCAAACATTCAACGTCCCCGCTTTCTAAGTCGCTATATTAACAAAACCATAGTATTTTAAACTGAGTAATTGTAACAACCCTAACTTTGTTTTACATAACCATAACCTGACAGGGCAGTCTATTAGTATATAACGATTAAACTCAAGAAATATAAGCTAAAATCTAACAAAGTTAATAGGTAAAAATAACAACAAAACAACAAAGTACAGTTAACCCAACAAAACAACAATGTAAGAAAAGTACCTTAGAGAACAATACCGTAGGTGCTGTACAGCATATTAAGACTTATTGCAGAAAAACTAAACAAAATTGTTAGCTTTTGCTGTATGTTAATAAACTACTTACAAAACTATTGGCTATATTTTGTTACAGAATTGTTTTGTTAGCATATCAGCTTTAAAATCAACATATATGCTAACTAACAAGAGATAAAGAAATAACATGCTAAAAATAACTGGACAAAAAAGGAAATTTCTGGAAAAGTACATTTCTAGTCAATCTCTCGTATTTCATTCTACCATGACTAAGGAAACCGTGTAATAGATATCACTTATAACTAAAGGGATGTTTCCCAAAACAAAGGGATTATCTGCCAACATAAAAGAAACAATAATAGAAGAGATTAAATTAAAACCAACAGTTTATGATATTTGGATAGCATACCTACAGTGTAGTCTTCTAGTAAACATCCTCTAGATACTGTCATCATCACATTGAACCTGTAGGATTTCTCACCTCCATGCAGTGTTTTTGCACATCTAACAGTAACACCAAAACGGTTATCAAATTATGCTTCAAATGGTCTCATAACATAAACTGTGGCGACAAACAGCATGTCACAGTCGTCACTCCTGTTGGGTTTCTCCTCTGTGAGTCCGCATGTGCGTCTTCAGATTTCCCAGTTGACTAAACTGCCTGTTGCACTCCTCACATCTGTAGGGTTTCTCCCCTATGTGAGTCCGCATGTGAGTCTTTAGATTACTCAGCTGACTAAACTGCCTGTTGCAAACCCCACACCTGTAGGGTTTCTCCCCTGTGTGAGTCCGCATGTGGGTCTTCAGAGATCCAAGCACACTGAACTGCCTGCTGCACTCCTCACATGTGTAGGGTTTCTCCCCTGTGTGAGTCCGCATATGTTTCTTCAGCTGACCCAGTTCAGTAAACTGCTTGCCGCACTCCTCACACCTGTAGGGCCTCTCCCCTGTGTGAGTTCGCATGTGGGTCTTCAGAGATCCAAGCACACTGAACTGCCTGCTGCACTCCTCACATGTGTAGGGTTTCTCCCCTGTGTGAGTCCGCATATGTTTCTTCAGCTGACCCAGTTCAGTAAACTGCTTGCCGCACTCCTCACACCTGTAGGGCCTCTCCCCTGTGTGAGTTCGCATGTGCCTCTTTAGACTACCCATCTCACTAAACTGGCTGCTGCACTCCTCACACCTGTAGGGTTTCTCCCCAGTGTGAGTCCGCATGTGACTTTTCAGATGACTCAGCAAACTGAATTGCCTGGTGCACTCCTCACACCTGTAGGGTTTCTCCCCTGAATGAGTACGCATGTGCTTCTTCAGATCACCAAGCTGACTGAACTGCCTACCACACTCCTCACATCTGTAGGGTTTCTCACCTGTGTGAGTCCGCATGTGCGTCTTCAGAAGACTAAGACACCTGAACTGCTTGGCACACTCCTCACACCTGAACACTTTCCCACCTTTGTCCTGCCTCCTGGTCTCTTCTCCAGACTCCTCACGTCTTTCTCCTTGCCAGGTGAAAACGGTGTTGGCAGAACCACCTGCTGATCCTCTCCTGACGTCATCCAAACCTTGTACGCTGCCTGTTGTCGCCATGTCAACAATATCTGGACCAACTTCTGTAAAATCGAGAGAAGCAGTCTACAAAACGGGGCGAAATATCCGGTTAATCTTCTGTAAACACGAGAATAAAAATCTCTAAAGTGACGGGAAAATGTAGGGTGAAGTGGTTATATGGTAAAATGTAGAGGCTGTAAACAAATGCTCATATTCAGGAAAATCATCTACAAAACTGAAACCAAATCCGAAAGACTTGGAAATCCAATAAAACTCCTTGGAAATAGTGAACTTGCTGTTACTGATGCTATGCAGGGTATGTAACATTGTAACAGTGAACCTTCCCGCGGTTTCAACAATGTAAAAGTCAGTGAACCATACTTTGGCCTTTCTACTTTTCATGCAAGGGTGTGGTCTTCGGCTTATATTTGACATGTTAGTAGCTATAAGTATAGACGTGTTAAAGGCCCATTATGTAAGTTTAGGACAATACAAAAAGTATATTTTCCGGCTATTTCTTTACATAGTAAGTTGACTTTACACTTAAGTATTCCAAAACAATATTCAGGGAGAGAATATGCAACATCGTTGCTCCATAGAAATGTTTTTAAAAACTGTGAAAGATCTTCCATTCAAACCTCTGGCCACACACACATTGGCAGTTGAGGCCTTGTGTCAATTAACACCCCAGTGGGGTGCCCAACTGGTAGCTCACCAGTGTCTGTCAGACCTCATCCTTACAAGACTTTTTCTTCAAATCTAAAGCGATAATGACCTCAGTTTGTTGATGCTGAACAGAATAGACTAAGTTCATAATGATATCCTGCCTTATTTGAAAGATATGAGTGTTTCCAAGAAGCTGATCATGATAACATGTGCCCTTGTCTAGCCAGCCTGCCCGATACATGGGGCGTACCCAACTAATTATCCCCCCTAGGGGGGCTTCCACTGTATGTTGTTTGTTGTTGTCCACTTTCAAACCGGTGTCACCTCGAACTGAACAAGGACTGTTTTTGTGCACAAAACATAGGTCAGAAATGTGAAATAATGGCGAAAAAGTGTTGAAAAGTGATAGAAAGTGTTGATAACACAGAGATTTGGTATATTTAGAATATTTCAATTTTTTGCGCAAAATCTTACATAATGGGCCTTTAACGTGCCTTTTTTCTGTACTACTGGTATCTTTTTTACACATCTTTGGTATACTGTCATGCCAATTTAATACTGTCTTGCAGTCACCAAATGTTATGATAAGAGACTAAAAGTTCTTCACACCATCCCGTCAGTTAATGAACCGTCCCGTGGCTTCACACCCTCCTGTCTGGCGTCACGGCGGGATGGAACGCAGATTGAGAATTAGGTGGGGCTCACGCAGGGGTTTGCAGTATACTTATTATTAGCTTAGTCTTAGATTAACGCTTTCCTCATCACTAACACCAGTATCTCGTTACAATAGTAAAATTGTTATTCCGTTCAGGATGTTGCACACTGAACTGCAATAATTTTCGGGCTAATTTTCGATGCGACATACAACATGATCTCGTAACCCCCTAGCGCGCCTCACTCTGTTTACGTTTTCAAATTCCAGCTGTCAGCTCCTTTACTTCTGTAAACCATAATTTGAGAGCTAAACATGCAAAAGAACAACCCAGCACTTTCTCTCTCATATAATTTTCTCATCCACACTACGACATGTCTTTGCGCAGCTGCACTGAAATAAACAGCTTGACTGGATGCACGGCCCAGACTACATACATTGATATAATTTCACTCCAATTCCAAACGCACGCCGCCACACAATTATGGACCATTGTTTTCCCAACTCTACAAACCTCTGAATACCAAATACATGTCAGCTGTTCTTACCTGGAAGTTAGTTGATACACAGTCGCCTGTTAAATCACTGCACAGCGATTGCGGACTCCTCCAAAGACGGAAAACTGCTCAAGATCGATAACGTATCCTTGCGGACAGGAAAGAGCAATGCCGTAACCCGGAAGTACTCCCCGGCCTTAGGTCAAATCTCGTTACCTGATTACCTAACAAATGTACACGGGCCTTAGAACAAGGCAGTTATCGGGCTTGGTATCCGGCGCACTAATGCACCGAAATTGTGAAAGTAAAAAGACATCATAAGTTTACAAAGATCCTTCCCGCACCTATATATAGTGCATAGGGTGACGCCTATCTCCGTTTCTGGAGCCCTCGGGCCATACACTTGTGCAATCAGAACAGCAGGGGGATAGTCCACTGGTAGTGAAATGCCGAGTGCTAAGCAGAGAAAGTCGTTGGTAGACTCAGACAGGCCAGGATCGAACTCACGATCTCCCGAATGCAAGGCGAACAGTCTTACCACTTGGCCTTTGTAACGGTGTTATCATACGTTTTAGGCTATGAAGAACGCGCATAATCGCCGCATTGATAGGGTATCTCATCCTGTAAATTGCCCATTCACTCCATAATTTTCAGATTCTATATAAGGTAAAACATGTCTAATAGAACATCAAAACATAGGTCACCTTTGACTTTGACATGACTGCATGCAAACATATATCTTTTTAAGCGTACAGACACTCCAAACATGGCTGAACATTTGTTTGCTTTTTCAACATCATAAAAAGACAAAACCAGTACCTGTAATATCCAGCTCCAAGAAAGCTACATTTTCCATGAAATTTAACAGACTTTTCACAAGGCATATGAACTTTTTTTATTCAACAACCAGGGGTTTACACATCCGACGTTTAGACAGTCTCTTGCTAACCCGATGAAAATATTCACGGATACATAACTTCGACTTCCTTACTTTCTAGGTCGCGAAGTTTAACGAAATCATAGCAACTGAGTAATTGTAACAACATAAAGGTTTAACATATCGTGATCTGCAGAACTATCTTAGTATCTATCTGAGGTTGATCTATGCCACGAAACAGTCGACGTCCTCGCTTTCTAAGTCACAATACAGTTCAACAAAACTAGAGCAACTGAGTAACTGTAACAACCATAACATTGCTTTAAATATATAAACCATAACCCGACAATGCAGTCTATTAGTATATAATATATTAAACTCAATTAATATCAGCTAATAGCTGACAAAGTTAATGCGGAAAACATAACAAAACAATAAACTACTGCTAACCCGACCAACCAAATTATGATATAAGAAACAGGCTAAAGTTAAACAGAACAATACCGTAGGTGCTATGCAACATATCAAGATTAATTGTAGAAAAAAACAACGTTGTCATATTTTGTTACAGAACAATTTTCTCAACTTAGTCTCAAAAAAAAGCATATAGGCCTAGCCAAGTAACGATGAATAAATAAAGAATAAACATGCTAAACATAACTAAACTAAACAAAACGAATGAAATCCCTGGAACATTAGTTTTCTAGACGAATCTCTTGTATTTCCTTCTACCATGGCGAAGACCACCGTGTGATACATGTACATATCACGTACAGCTAAAGAGATGTTTACAAATAAAGGGATTATCTGCCAACATCAAGTCAACAACAACTTGTGATTACTTGATAGTCTTAAAAGTGACTTCCTACATATACTGCTATCATCATATCAGACTGTAGGCTTTCTCACCTCCATGCAGTGTTTTTCGCACATCTTTCACCAATAAGGTTCTCAAATTGTGCGTCAAATGATCAAGATTATAACCTGTGGCGCCAAACAGCATGCCACAGTCGTCACTCCTGTTGGGTTTCTCCTCTGTGGGTCCGCACGTGAATCTTCAGACTACCCAGCTGACTGAACTGTCTGCCGCACTCCTCACACCTGTAGCATTTCTCCCCTGTGTGAGTACGCATGTGTGTCTTCAGGTGACCCAGCTCACTAAACTGCCTGTTGCACTATTCGCACCCGTAGGGTTTCTCACCAGTGTGAGTCCTTTTGTGTCTTTGCAGATCTCCTAACTGACTGAACTGCTTGCTGCACTCCTCACACTTGAAGGGTTTCTCACCTGTGTGGGTGCGAATATGTTTTTTCAAATCATCCAGCCGACGGAACTGCCTGCCGCACTCCTCACACCTGTAAGGTTTTTCTCCTGTGTGAATCTGCACGTGGGTCTTTAGATTACAATGCTGACTGAACTGCCTACTGCACTCCTCACACATGTAGGGTTTATCCCCAGTATGAGTCCGCTCGTGTTTCTTCAGAGATCTTAGCTCACTGAACTGCCTGCCGCACTCCTCACATCGGTAGGGTTTCTCACCTGTGTGAGTCCGCACGTGAGCCGTCAGATCACCCAGTTGCCTAAACTGCCTGTTGCACTCCTCACATCTGTAGGGTTTCTCCCCAGTATGAGTACGCATGTGCGTCTTCAGATTGCCAAGACGAGTGAACTGTTTGCCACACTCCTCACACCTGTAGGGTTTCTCCCCTGTGTGAGTTCGCATGTGTGTCTTCAGAGTTCCAAGCTCATTGAACTGCCTGCTGCACTCCTCACATCGGTAGGGTTTCTCTCCCGTGTGAGTCCGCATGTGTGTCTTCAGAGTTCCAAGCTCATTGAACTGCCTGCTGCACTCCTCACATCGGTAGGGTTTCTCTCCCGTGTGAGTCCGCATGTGTGTCTTTAGATGACCCAGCCGACTGAACTGTCTTCCACACTCCTCACAACTGTACGGTTTCTCCCCTGTGTGAGTTCGCATGTGTGTCTTCAGACCATACAGCCGAGTGAACTGCCTGCTGCACTCCTCACACCTGTAGGGTTTCTCTCCTGTGTGAGTTCGCATGTGAGTCGTCAGCTGACCCAGCTGACTGAACTGCCTGCCACACTCCTCACACCTGTAGGGTTTCTCCCCTGTATGAGTACGCATGTGCTTCTTCAGATCACCAAGCTGAGTGAACTGCTTGCTGCACTCCTCACATCTGTAGGGTTTCTCCCCTGTGTGAGTACGCATATGAGTCGTCAGATGACCCAGCTGACTGAACTGCCTACCACACTCCTCACATCTGTAGGGTTTCTCCCCTGTGTGAGTATGCATGTGGATCTTAAGATACCCCAGCCGACTAAACTGTCTTTCGCACTCCTCACACCTGTAGGGTTTCTCCCCTGTGTGTGTACGCATATGAGTCGTCAGATGACCCAGCTGACTGAACTGCCTACCACACTCCTCACATCTGTAGGGTTTCTCACCTGTGTGAGTCCGCATGTGCGTCTTCAGAAGACTAAGACACCTGAACTGCTTGGCACACTCCTCACACCTGTACACTTTCCCACCTTTGCCCTGCCTCCTGGTCTCTTCTCCAGACTCCTCACGTCTTTCTCCTTGCCAGATGAAAACGGTGTTGGCAGAACCCCCTGCTGATCCTCTCCTGACGTCAAACAAACCTTGTATGCTGCCTGTTGTCGCCATGTCAACAATATCTGGTTCAACTTCTGTAAAAACAATCGAGACGAGCGATCTATAAACCGAGGTGAAATATATGGTTCAACGTTTGTAAATACGAGAAAAAACACTCCTAAAAACTCTGAAAATATGTTGCAAGAGTCAAGCGGTAATATTGTAAAGTGCAGAGGTTGTAAACAAATGTTCATCTGCAGTAAAATAATCTACAAAACGGAAAGCATTGAGAGACCATAAAAAACTTGGAAATCCAATAAACCTCTTCGGAAACAGTGAGCTGTCTTTACTGTATGCTGTGACTGACGCTATGCTGTGGAGGAGCGTGGACGTATTGGTAGGCGTTTTAAAGGGCCGGCTTTCTTTTTGTACTACTGGTATCTTTTCTTCGTCAGCCAAACTTCAGTTGTGTAATGGATATTAAGCTGTCAATGACACTGTCGTGCAAATTTGATTTTGGTGTCCTTTAGCCACCAGATGTTTCACCCTCCCGTTAGTTAGTGAACCGTCCCGTGGTCTTCACACCCTCCCGTCACTTAGTGAACCGTCCCGTGGTCTTCACACCCTGCCGTCTGGCGTGCGCACAACATTTGTAAATATGAGAAAAATGTCGAGTGAAGTGGTAATATGGTAAAATGTAGAGGCTGTAAACAAATGCTCATATTCAGTAATATAATTTACAAAACTGAAACCACTGAGACTAGTGAGAGTCCAGAACAGTGAGCTGTCTTTACTGTATGCTGTGACTGACGCTATGCAGGGTCTTTGAAAGTAACATTGCAACAGTTAGTGAACAATCCCTTGGCCTTCATACTTTTCAAGGAAAGGTGTAGTCTTTGTCTTTTTTGACGTATTGATAGGCGTTTCAAAGGGCCGGCTTTCTTTTTGTACTACTGGTATTTTTTTCGTCAGCCAAACTTCAGTTGTGTAATGGATAATAAACTGCCAATGACACTGTCGTGCAAATTTGATTTTTTCCTAAGAATTTGATTTTTTCCTAAGACTAAGATTTAAAGTTCTTTTCACCTTCCCGTTAGTTAGTGAACTGTCCCGTGGTCTTCACACCCTCCCGTCAGTTAGTGAACCGTCCTGTGGTCTTAACACCCTCCCGTCAGTTAGTGAACCGTCCCGTGTTCTTCACACCCTCCCGTCTGTGCATGCCTCCGAGCGGGTGGGAGTTTTGATTCTGCGTTTTATAGAATTTCTAACGCGTTCTTTTGCCAGCCATCGTACAACCAGCCGACCAGAGAAGGTCATACAGCTAGTCGTACGAGGGTCGACAAAAGAACGCGTAAAAAAATTCTACAAAACGCAGAATCAAAACCTCCACCCGCTCGGAGGCCTGTACAGAAGGCTACATGGCACGGCGGGATGGAATCCAGATGTGAAAATTCGGCTGGGCTCACATAGGGGTTTCCAGTAAGCTTAGGATTAGCTTAGTCTTAGATAAACGTCTTCCTTATCACTAACAAACACCAGAATCCCTTTATAACAGAAAACATTTTTCATTAGGTCTGCAAAATTGCACACTGGATTGCGAGAACATTTTTCCTAAAATTATTTCAATGCGACACAGAGCATACTCTCGTAACCCCATACCGACCCTCAATCTGTGGTTACGTTTTCAAATTCCAGGCGTCAGCTCCTTACTTCTATAAACCATAATTTGGGAGCTAAACATGCAAAAGTACAACCCAATACTTTCTCTCTCAGATAATTTCCTCGTCCATACTACGACATGTCTTTGCGCAGCTGTACTGAAATAAACAGCTTGACTGGATGCACGGCCCAGACTATATGCACACTAGTCCAAACGCACGCCGCCACACAATTGACCATTGTTTTGCTAACTCTACAAACTTTGAATACGAAATACATGTCGACTGTTTCTTACCTGGAAGTTAGTTGATACACAGTCGCCTGTTGAATCACTGCACAGCGATTGTGGACTCCTCTAAAGACAGAAAACTGCTCAAGATGCCGTATCCTTGCGGACAGGAAATCGTAATGCCATGACCCGGAAGTATTCGCTAGCTTGAGGTCAAATCTCGTTACCTGATTACCCAACAAGTGTACACTGGCCTTAAAGAAGAGGTCATTAATTGATCGAGCTTGCTTTCTTTTATACATGGGAATTGCAGCAGTTACCTGAGTTTTAGGCCATTGAAAGCATACATTGCCGGTATGATTCATCCTCTAAATTGTCCACTTACTTCTTAGTTGTTGTTTTTCTCAGATTCTATACGGCAAAACGTTTCTGGAACACAATCAAAACATAAGTTACCATTGACCCTTCCGCACAGCTCATGACTGCATGCAAACTAACATGTATCTTCTTGAGCATTTTTACGGTATAGGGCACCCAAAACATGACTGAAAGTATTCTTTTCCAACTATATTAGAGAAAACCCAGGTGAGAATAATTTCTCTTGTGTTGGACCATAAGTTTTAACTTAAAATAAAGACAAAACCCTTACCTGTAGCATCCAGCTCCAAGAAACAACACCTACCAGGAAAAAAAACCTTTTACATTTGGATTCACAAGGCATATGCAGTTTCTTTATTTAACAACCAGGAGTTTACACATCCGACGTTTAGATATTCTCTTGCTAACCTGATGAAATTATTCACAGATATATAAACAGTCGACTTCCTCGCTTTCTAGGTCGCAGAATTTCATGAAACCATAGCAACTGATCATGAGTAATTGTAACAAATTAAAGGTATAACATATCGTGATCTACAGAACTGTCTATTTAAGGTTGATCTATGTCACCAAGCAGTCGACGTTCCCGCTTTCTAAGTCAGTTCAACAAAACCATAGTAACTGAGTAATTGTAACAACCCTAACCTTGTTTTACATAACCATAACCTGACAGGGCAGTCTATTAGTATATAACGATTTAAACTCAAGAAATATAAGGTAAAATCTAACAAAGATAATAGGTAAAAATAACAAGCAACAAACCACAGTTAACCCAATAAAACAACAATGTAAGAAAGGTACCTAAGAGAACAATACTGTAGGTGCTGTAAAGCATATTAAGACTTATTGCAGAAAAACTAAACAAAATTGTTAGCTTTTGCTGTATGTTAATAAACTACTTACAAAACTATTGGCTATATTTTGTTACAGAATTGTTTTGTTAGCATATCAGCTTTAAAATCAACATATATGCTAACTAACAAGAGATAAAGAAATAACATGCTAAAAATAACTGAACAAAAAAGGAAATTTTTGGAAAAGTACATTTCTACTTAAATCTCTCGTATTTCATTCTACATGTACCATGACTAAGGAAACCGTGTAATATATATCACGTATAACTAAAGGGATGTTTCCCAAAACAAAGGGATTATCTGCCAACATAAAAGAAACAATAATAAAAGAGATTAACTTAAACCAACAGTTTATGATATTTGGATAGCAAACCTACAGTGAAGTCTTCTAGTAAACAGCCTCTAGATACTGTTATCATCACATTATATTGAACCTGTAGGATTTCTCACTTCCATGCAGTGTTTTTACACATCTTACACCAAAAAGGTTCTCAAATTATGCTTTAAATGGTCTCATAACATAACCTGTGGCGATAAACAGCATGCCACAGTCGTCACTCCTGTTGGGTTTCTCCTCTGTGAGTCCGCATGTGCGTCTTCAGATGACGCAGGTGACTAAACTGTCTGTTGCACTCCTCACACATGTAGGGCTTCTCCCCTATGTGAGTCCACATGTGAGTCTTTAGATTACTTAGCTGACTAAACTGCTGCACTCCCCACACACGTAGGGTTTCTCCCCAGCTAGTGTGAGTCCGCATGTGCGTCTTCAGATCACACAGCCGTGTGGACTGCTTGTCGCACTCGTCACACCTGTAGGGTTTCTCCCCTGTGTGAGTGCGCATGTGTGTTTTCAGAGATCCAAGCACACTGAACTGCCTGCTGCACTCCTCACGTCTGTAGGGTTTCTCCCCTGTGTGAGTACAGCATGTGCGTCTTCAAACTACCCAGCTCACTGAACTGTCTGCTGCACTCCTCACACACGTAGGGTTTTTCTCTTGTGTGAGTCCGCATGTGTCTCTTCAAACTAAATTGCTGACTAAACTGCTTGCCACACTCCTCACACCTGTAGGGTGTCTCCCCAGTGTGAGTCCGCATGTGCTTCTTCAGATCACTTAGCTGACTGAACTGCTTGTCGCACTCCTCACACCTGTAGGGTTTCTCCCCTGTGTGGGTCAGCGTGTGTCTCTTCAGAGTTCCAAGCTCACTGAACTGCCTGCTGCACTCCTCACATCTGTAGGGTTTCTCCCCTGTGTGAGTCCGCATGTGAGTCTTCAGATGATCCAGCTGACAGAACTGCCTGCTGCACTCCTCACACCGGTAAGGTTTCTCCCCTGTGTGAGTTCGCATGTGTTTCTTCAGATTACACAGCTGACTGAACTGCCTGCCACACTCCTCACATCTGTAGGGTTTCTCCCCTGTGTGAGTCCGCATGTGCGTCTTCAAAAGACTAACACTCCTGAACTGCTTGCCACACTCCTCACATCTGTACACTTTCACACCTTTGCCCTTCCTCCTGGACCCCTCTCCAGACTCCTCACATCTTTCTCCTTGCCAGGTGAAAACGGTGTCGGCAGAACCCCCTGCTGATCCTCTCCTGACGTCATCAAAACCTTGCATGTTGCCTGTTGTCGCCATGTCAACAATATCTGGATCAATCTCTGTAAAAACGAGACAAGCGATCAATAAAACGTAGCGAAATACCTGGTTCAACCTCTGTTTACAAATACGAGGAAATAATCTCTAAAGTGTCGGGAAAAATGTCGAGTGAAGTGGGAATATGGTGAAATGTAGGGGTTGTTAACAAATCTACAAAACTAAAACCACTGAGAGTCCAAAAGACTTGGAAATCCAATAAAACTCCTGGGAAATAGTGAGCTGTCTTACGTCGGTGAAGGTTAGACATCCAGGTAATAAGATACGCCAAAAACCAGTTACTCAAGCAACTGGATTCACTGTATGGTGATGCTAGGCAGGGTCTCTGAGAGTAACATTGCAACAGTTAGTGAACCACCCCGCGGTTTCAACAATGTAAAAGTTAGTGGACCATCCCTTGGCCTTCATACTGATCATGCTTCGGTTTATTTTTGATGGCCTTTGATGTGTTTTGGGTGTTTTTAACGGCTCTCTTTCAGTATTTTTTCGACAGCCAAACTTCAGTTGCGCAATGGATACTGATTATCTGCCAATGATTCAATGATACTACAATGATTTGATTTTTGTAGCCACCAGATGTTTTGCTAAGAGGTTTAAAGTTCTTCACACCCTCCCGTTAGTTAGTGAACCGTCCCGTGGTATTCACACCCTCCCGTCTGGCTGGATGGAATCCAGTTCCGAGAATATTTTTGAGGCGGGGCTCACGTAGGGGTTTATAGTGGGATTAGCTAGGACATGCTAACGCGGCCCTTATCACCAGCACCTGAATCCATTTACAACACTAGTTACAGTGGAGTTTTTATTCGGTATATGAAATCTACAAACTGGGTTGCGAGAATTTTCTTTTGATAATTTTTGATGCGAAAAAACATATAATCTAGTAACCCCTTCCGACCCTCACTCTGTTTACGTTTTCTACTTTCAGGCGTCAGCTCCTTACTTCTATAAACCGTAATTTGGGAGCTAAACATGCAAAAGTACAACCCGGCACTATCTCTCAGATATTTTCCTCATCCACAAATTATACGACATGTCTTTGCGCAGCTGCTCTGAAATAAACAGCTTGACTGGATGCACGGCCCAGACTACTATTAAGTACATACACACACTAGTCCAAACGCACGCCGCCACACAATAGACCATTGTTTTGCCAACTCTACAAACCTTTGAACACCAAATACATGTCAGCTGTTCTTACCTGGAAGTTAGTTGATACACAGTCGCCTGTTGAATCACTGCACAGCGATTGCGGACTCCTCCAAACACGGAAAACTGCTCAAGATGCCGTATCCTTGCGGACAGGAAAGCGCAATGCTGTGAACCGGAAGTACTCCACAGCCTGAGGTCAAATCTCGTTACCTGATTACCCAACAAATGTAGAGAAGAGGACAGTTCAAGTTCCCTAAGATTTCGGCCATTAAAAGCACACATTGACAGGGAAATCCAAGTGTTAAATTGTCCATTTATCTCATCATCTACAGCTTCCATACGATAAAACATATCAAGAACATAATGTAAACATAAATATGTGACCTTTGACCCCTCGGCTCAGCTCATGACTAGATGCAAACACATATCATCTTCAGAGAACAGAGAAACCAAACTTGGCTATAAGTCTTTTTTCCATACAAAAGAAAAAGATAAAAACCCTTACTTGTAACATACAGGTCCAAAATACCAACATTCCCAGGAAAAAAGACGTTTTCAAAACATTTGGTTTCACGAGACATATCAAGGTTCTTTATTCAACAAGCAGGGGCGATCTTCAGCTCGCAACATTGAACAAACTATAGCAACAAAGTTATTGTAACAAACCTGACCTTATTATTACTTGTAACAACCCTCAACATGCTTTACATAACCATTACCCGACGGGGCAGTCTATTAGTACATATTACGATTCTAACTCAAGAAATATAAGCTAAAATCTAACAAAGTTAACCTGAGAATAAAAATAAGAACTGAAAACAATAATGTACGGTTAATCATACCAAACAATTATAATGTAAGAAAAGTACCTAAGAGAACAATACCGTAGGTGCTGTACAGGATATTAAAACGAATTACAGAAAAACTAAACTGCTAGCTTCTGCTGCATGTTAGTAAACTTCTAACAAAGCCAAACAACGTTATAAAAAACGGTTTAACACAACCAAGTAAGGAAGAAAGGTACATAAGAGAACAATACTGTAGGTCCTGTACAGCATATCAAAACAAATTTCAGAAAAACCAAGCTGACTTTTTAGCTTGTTACTAGACTTTTTACAACAATATTGGTTATATTTAGTAACAGAATAATTTTCTAGGTCAGCTTAAGAGTAAAACTATATGCCGACTAACAAAGAGGATTTTAAGAATCTACATGCTTAAACTAACTAAACACAACGAAATAGTAAGACCATTAATCTTCTAAATGGATCTCTCGTATTTCATTCTATCGTCACTAAAGACACCGAGTATATCACGTACAACTAAAAGGACGTTTACAAAACAAAGGAGTCATTTGCCCAAATAAAGCAACACGAATTAAAGAGATGTAAACCAAAGACTTGTGATTACTTGATAGTCTTCTGTTGCACTTCCTCTACTGCTATCATCACATGGAACCTGTAGGATTTCTCATCTCCATGCAGTGTTTTTTTTTCCGCCTATTTTTCACCAAGATTCTCAAACTGTGGGTCAAATGGTCTTATAACATAACTTGTGGCGCTAAACAGCATGCATATGTCACCGCCGTCACTCCTGTTGGGTTTCTACTCTGTGGGTTTGCATGTGTCTCTTCAGATTACTAAGCTCACTGAACTGCCTGCTACACTCCTCACATCTGTAGGGTTTCTCCCCTGTGTGAGTCCGCATGTGTTTCTTCAGATCATCCAACCGACGGAACTGCTTGCTACACTCCTCACATCTGTAAGGTTTCTCCCCTGTGTGAGTCCGCATGTGAGTCCTCAGATGACCCAACTGACTGAACTGCCTGCCACACTCCTCACACCTGTACGGTTTCTCACCTGTGTGAGTCCGCATGTGCTTCTTGAGATTTCCCAGATCATAAAACGGTCTCCTGCACTCCTCACACCTGTAGGGTTTCTCACCTGTGTGAGTCTGCACGTGTCTTTTCAGATTACTCTGCTGACTGAACTGCTTGTTACATTCCTCACACCTGTAGGGTTTCTCCCCTGTGTGCCTCCGCATGTGTTTCTTCAGATCATCCAACCGACGGAACTGCTTACCGCACTCCTCACATCTGTAGGGTTTCTCCCCTGTGTGAGTCCGCATGTGTGTCTTCAGATGACCCAGCTCACTAAACTGCCTGCTGCACTCCTCACACCTGTAAGGTTTCTCACCTGTGTGAGTCCGCACGTGCCTCTTCAGATTACCCAGCTCACTGAACTGCCTGCTACACTCCTCACACCTGTAGGGTTTCTCCCCTGTGTGAGTCCGCATGTGACTTTTCAGATGACTCAGCAAACTGAATTGCCTAGTGCACTCCTCACACCTGTAGGGTTTCTCCCCTTTGTGAGTCCGCATGTGCGTCTTCAGATTGCTAAGACGACTGAACTGCTTGGCACACTCCTCACACCTGTACACTTTTACACCTTTGCCCTGCATACTGGTCCCCTCCATAGACTCCTCACGTCTTTCTCCTTGCCAGGTGAAAACGGTGTCGGCAGAACCCCCTGCTGATTCTCTCCTGACGTCATCCAAACCTTGTATGCTGCCTGTTGTCGCCATGTCAACAATATCTGGACCAACTTCTGTAAAATCGAGACCAGCAGTCTATAAAACGGGGTGAAATATCCGGTTAATCTTCTGTAAATACGAGAAAAAAAATCTCTGCAGTGACGGGAAAATGTCGGGTGAAGTGGTTAATACTTATATGGTAAAATGTAGAGGCTGTAAACAAATGCTCATCTTCAGGAAAATCATCTACAAAACTGGAACCATTGAGAGTCCGAAAGACTTGGAAATCCAATAAAACTCCTCGGAAATAGTGAGCTTGCTATTACTGATGCTATGCAGGGTCTGTAACATTGTAACAGTGAACCTTCCCGCGGTTTCAACAATGTAAAAGTTAGTGAACCATCCCTTGGCCTTCATACTTTTCATGCAAGTGTGTGGTCTTCGGCTTATATTTGACATGTTAGTAGCTATAAGTATAGGCGTGTTGACATGCCTTTTTTTCTGTACTACTGGTATCCTTTTTAACACATCTTTGATACTGTTATGCCAATTTTAATACTGTCTTGCAGTCACCAAATGTTATGATAAGGTTCTTCACACCATCCCGTAAGTTAATGAACCGTCCCGTGGTTTTCACACCTCCCCGTCTGGCGTCACGGCGGGATGGAATCCAGATTTTGAGAATTAGGCGGGGCTCACGTAGGGGTTTGCAGTGTACTTATGATTAGCTTAGTCTTAGATTAACGCTTTCCTCATCACTGACACCAGTATCTCGTTACAATAGTGAAATTGTTATTCCGTTCAGGATGTTGCACACTGGACTGCGATATTTTTTTCGGGCTGATTATTGGTGCGACACGCAACATGATCTCGTAACCCCCTAGCGCCCCTCACTCTGTTTACGTTTTCAAATTCCAGCTGTCAGCTCCTTTACTTCTGTAAACCATAATTTGAGAGCTAAACATGCAAAAGTACAACCCAGCACTTTCTCTCTCATATAATTTTCTCATCCACACTACGACATGTCTTTGCGCAGCTGCACTGAAATAAACAGCTTGCAATTGACTGGATGCACGGCCCAGACTACATACAGTGATATTCACTCCAATTCCAAACACACGCCGCCACACAATTATGGACCATTGTTTTGCCAACTCTACAAACCTTTGAATACCAAATACATGTCGGCTGTTCTTACCTGGAAGTTAGTTGATACACAGTCGCCTGATAAATCACTGCAAAGCGATTGCGGACTCCTCCAAAGACGGAAAACTGCTCAAGATACTAGTAGGGGAGACGCTCGTGAAAGGGCAATTGCCAATAGGGGCTGCACGAGCAACCTCCATAGAGGAGCTCTGCAGAGCTCCTCCATGGAGGTTGCTCGTACAGCCCTCAGCTCTGCAGAGCTCCTCCATGGAGGTTGCTCGTACAGCCCTGAGTGATACCCCCGCAGAGCTCCGCGACAAAACAAGTGAATTCGCTGGTTGTCGTCACGGTTGAGTTTTGCTTTCAAATCTTTGAGCTCTGCGTTCAAATCAAGCCAATTCGATGGCTGGCGTCACAGGTTCAGTTTTGTATAGAGCTTTTAAGCCAATTCGATGTGACTACTTGGCTTTGTAACGAACAAGGGGCTCTCCCAAACAAACAAGACTTCGCAGAGTTCGCAGAGCTGCTCGCTCAGCCCTAGCTCCGTCGGTTACAAAGCATAGGGAGCTCCGCGACAAAACAAGTCAATTCGCTGGTTGTCGTCACGGTTGAGTTTTGCTTTCAAATCTTTGAGCTCTGCGTTCAAATCAAGCCGATTCGATGCGTCACAGGTTCAGTTTTGTAAAGAGCTTTTAAGCCAGTTCAATGTGACTACTAGGCTTTGTAACGTACCAAGGGCTCTCCCAAACAAACAAGACTTCGCAGAGTTCGCAGAGCTGCTCGCTCAGCCCTACCTCCGTCGGTTACAAAGCATAGAGAGCTCCGCGACAAAACAAGTCAATTCGCTGGTTGTCGTCACGGTTGAGTTTTGCTTTCAAATCTTTGAGCTCTGCATACAACTGTAACGCTAACAATTAGGAACAAGGATTTTTTTTGAACGCCTGTCTCTGAACAGCTCTATGGAGCTCTGAAGAGCTTCTCCACTGTATGTCTTGAAGTGACGCGAACCACATGTATACATTTACATTGCGCGGACAATCGCGGAGCCGCAAAACACTTACTGTTTACTTGTGTGCTAACTCACACCACACACGCTCACACTGAAATTATTTGTACGATGACCGTGCGTACGCGTGTGTTATGTTGATAGATCTACTTGTCACGCGGAGTTGGAAGCAGAGATGACTAGCCTCTACCAGGCTTCTGAGGTGGCTGGAAAGAGTAGAAATTGGCCAGAATAGAGAGATAACACGTCAGGGGAGTTTGGGCGACAACCAGCGAATTGACTTTTGCCCTCTCTATTCAGTTGGTGACGCCAACCATCGAATTGACTTGTTTTGTCGCAGAGCTCTCCCGGAGGGCTATCCGAGCAGCTCTGCGAAGGACCTCTGCAGAGCTGTGGGCTGTTTGGGCAACAGAGCTTCGTTCACGAGCTTCCTTCAGAGCATGGAGGCATTTTGGTAACGTCAACGATCGAATTGGCTTGTTACGTTCACAAAGTTCCATTCCAAGGCCTTCACAGAGCCCTCTTCACATGGCCCCATAGAGCTACTCTAGTATTCAGTTAGTGACGCCAACCATTGAATTGACTTGTTCTGTCACAGAGCTCTCCCATATGTATTGCGTATAGCGGAGGGCTGTCCGAGCAGCTCTGTGGATGAACCTCTGCAGAGCTGTGGGCTGTTTGGGCAACAGAGCTTCGTTCACGAGCTTCCTTTACGGAGCATCCACCTATTTTGGTGAAGCCAAGCATCGGATTGGATTGTTACGTTCACAGAGTTCCGTCCCAAGGCCTTCACAGAGCCCTTTTCACATGGCCCCATAGAGCTATTCAGTTGGTGACGCCAACCATCGAATTGACTTGTTATGTTCACAGAGCTACGTTCACAGAGGTGGTCTCTGGGCGTATTGAACTGGCGGGGCCTGCTTGCCTGTTAAGTATTATAAGCAAGTAAATTAGGGATGAGAAAACAAACAAGAAACGTAGGTAAAAAAACATCCGACTCCAATTATAATAATCCAACAATAAGGATCATGGAAGTCGAGAAGAAGAAGAAACGTATTTGTTTTGCCTAGTGACGCCAACCACCGTATTGACTTGTTTTGTCGCAGAGCTCTCCCATACGTGTTAGGTATAGCGGAGGGCTGTCCGAGCAGCTCTGCGAAGGACCTCTGCAGAGCTGTGGGCTGTTTGGGCAACAGAGCTTCGTTCACGAGCTTCCTTCAGAGCATGGAGGCATTTAGGTAACGTCAACGATCGAATTGGCTTGTTACGTTCACAAAGTTCCATTCCAAGGCCTTCACAGAGCCCTTTTCACATGGCCCCATAGAGCTATTCAGTTCGTGACGCCAACCATTGAATTGACTTGTTTTGTCGCAGAGCTACGTTCACAGAGGTGGTCTCTGGACGTATTTAATTGGCGGGGCCTGCTTGCTGGTTAGAAAGCAAGTAAACTAATGAGAAAACGAAAACAAACTAGAAAAAAGGAATTAACTAGGTATAAAAACACCCGACTCCAATTATAATAAGCCACCAATATTAAAGGAACATGGAAAACGAGAAGTTTTTTGCATGGTGACGCCAACCATCGAATTGACTTGTCTTGTCGCAGAGCTCTGCGGAGGTATCGCCGAGGGCTGTACGAGCAACCTCCATGGAGGAGCTCCGTAGAGCTGAGGGCTGTACGAGCAACCTCCATGGAGGAGCTCTGCAGAGCTCCTCCATGGAGGTTGCTCGTACAGCCCCTTCTCGCAATTGCGCACTGAGTGCCTGGTGAGTGAGCAAAATTATAATTAGCTAAAGAACTTTAAAATTCTTTTTTTGGGGGGAATTTTGTTGAATTCTTGGCATTTTTGTGGTGGATTGTACAGTGTAGGGTTCTGAATCAATGTTTTTGCAAAAGAAATGGAGTTTTTTTATGAAGTTGCTTTGCTATTGGGCTACTGTTGTCCTACACCCCTCCTGCCTAAGTCTTGGTATCTACCTGAAAGATGGGGTCAAAGTGCACCAATGTTTGTAAAAACAGCTGTACCTCGAGACTCGCCGATCAGAATTTCCCGAAAGGGTTTGTAGGTACATATTATTAAATTGGCTAACACATGAAGGTGAGTTTGTGTCATGGAAACTTCTAAAAGGTGAGATATGATGCCCTTTTTATGTGTATTTTTACATAGGTTTCCATACAGAAGGCCAACACTAGGCGTCTCCCCAGTACCGTATCCGTGCGGACAGGAAAGAGCAATGCCGTAACCCGGAAGTACTCCCCGGCCTTAGGTCAAATCTCGTTACCTGATTACCTAACAAATGTACACGGGCCTTAGAACAAGGCAGTTATCGGGCTTGGTATCGCAGTAATGCACCGAAATTGTGAAAGTAAAAAGACATCATAAGTTTACAAAGTTCCTTCCCGCACCTATATATGGTGCATAGGGTGACGCCTATCTCCGTTTCTGGAGCCCTTGGGCCATACACTTGTGCAATCACTACAGCAGGGGGATAGTCCACTGGTAGTGAAATGCCGAATGCTAAGCAGAGAAAGTCGTTGGTAGACTCAGACTCGGCCAGGATCGAACTCACGATCTACCGAATGCAAGGCGAACAGTCTAACCACTTGGCCTTTGTAACGGTGTTATCATACGTTTTAGGCTATGAAGAACGCGCATTGATATGGTATCTCATCATGTAAATTGCCCATTCACTCCATAATTTTCAGATTCTATAAGGTAAAACATGTATAATAAAACATCAAAACATAGGTCACCTTTGACACCCGTGCACAGCGTATGGCTGCATGCAAACATATATCTTTTTCAGCGAACAGGACACTCCAAACATGGCTGAACGTTTGTTTGCTTTTTTAACATCATAAAAAGACAAAACCAGTACCTGTAATATCCAACTCCAAGAAAGCTACATTTCCCATGAAATTTAACAGACTTTTCACAAGGCATATGAACTTTTTTATTCAACAACCAGGGGTTTACACATCCGACGTTTTGACAGTCTCTTGCTGACCCGATTAAAATATTCACGAATACATAAACAGTCGACTTCAGTTCACTTTCTAGGTCGCGAGGTTTAACGAAATCATAGCAACTGAGTAATTGTAATAACATAAAGGTTTAACATATCGTGATCTGCAGAACTATTTTAGTATCTATCTGAGGTTGATCTATGCCACGAAACAGTCGACGTCCTCGCTTTCTAAGTCGCAATACAGTTCAACAAAACTTGAGCAAATTGAGTAACTGTAACGTTAACAGCCATGACTTTGCTTTACATTACCATAACCTGCCAGGCCAGTCTATTAGTAAATATCGATTATAACTCAAAAAGTATATTCTAACATCTAAAGTTTATGCGGTAAACATAACAAAACTATAAACTACTGCTAACCCAACTAACCAATGATATAAGAAACAGGATAAGCAGAACAATACCGTAGGTGTTGTGCAACATACTAGGACTAATTGCAGAAAAACTAACCAAAGTCGTAAGCATTTGCTGCCTGATGGTAAACTCCTAACAAAGCTAATGGATATATTTTGTTACAGAACAATTTTCTCAACTTATCAGCTTAAAAAAAACATATAGGCCTAGCCAACTAATAATGAAGATATAAAGAAACATGCTAAAAAATAACTACACAAAACAAAAAAATCAATCCCTGGAACATTAATGTATAGTTGGATTTCTCGTGCTAGTATGACTAAGGGCACCGTGTGACATATATCACGTACAACTAAAGGGATGTTTACAAACAAAGGGATTATTATCTGCCAACATTAAGTCAACAATAACTTGTGACTACTTGATAGCCTTAAAGGAGACTTCCTATATATACTGCTATCATCATATCAGACTGTAGGCTTTCTCACCTCCATGCAGTGTTTTTGCACACCTTACACCAAAGAGGTTCTCAAATTGTGCGTCAAATGGTTTTATAACATAACTTGTGGCGCTAAACAGCGCACAGTCACAGTCTTCAGTCATGTTGGGTTTCTCCTCGGTGGGTTTGCATGTGCCTCTTCAGACTACCCAACCGACTAAACTGCCTGCTGCACTGCTCACACCTGTAGGGTTTCTCTCCTGTATGAGTCCGCATGTGTTTCTTCAGACTACCCAGCTCACTGAACTGCCTGCTACACTCCTCACACTAGTAGGGTTTCTCCCCTGTGTGAGTCCGCATGTGGGTCTTCAGATAGTACAGCCGACTGAACTGCCTGCTGCACTCCTCACATCTATAGGGTTTCTCCCCTGTATGAGTTCGCATGTGCCTCTTCAGACTACCCAGCTCACTGAACTGCCTGCCACACTCCTCACACCTGTACGGTTTCTCCCCTGTGTGAGTCCGCATGTGCTTTTTGAGATTTCCCAGATAATTAAACGGTCTGCTGCACTCCTCGCACCAGTAGGGTTTCTCCCCTGTGTGAGTCCGCTTGTGTCTTTTCAGATCACTTTGCTGACTGAACTGCTTGTTACATTCCTCACACATGAAGGGTTTCTCGCCTGTGTGAGTCCGCATGTGTTTCTTCAGATAATCCAACCGACGGAACTGCCTGCTGCACTCCTCACATCTGTAGGGTTTCTCCTCAGTGTGAATTTGCATGTGAGTCGCCAGATTACCCAGCTGACTGAACTGTCTGCTGCACTCCTTACACATGTAGGGTTTCTCTCCAGTGTGAGTTCGCACGTGGTTCTTCAGAGATCCAAGCTCACTGAACTGCCTGCTACACTCCTCACAAGTGTAGGGTTTCTCCCCTGTGTGAGTCCGCATATGTTTCTTCAGCTGACTCAGTGTAGTAAACTGCTTGCCGCACTTCTCACATATGTACGGTTTCTCCCCTGTGTGAGTCCGCATGTGGGTATTCAGATGATACAGCCGACTGAACTGCCTGCTACATTCCTCACATCTGTAGGGTTTCTCCCCTGTGTGAGTCCGCATGTGTCTCTTCAGAAGACTAAGATAAATAAACTGCTTGGCACACTCCTCACACCTGTACACTTTCACACCTTTACCCTGCCTCTTGGACTTCCCTCCAGATTCCTCACGCCTTTCTCCTTGCCAGGTGAAAACGGTGTTGGCAGAACCCCCTGCTGGTCCTCCCCTGACGTCATCCAAACCTTGTACGCTGCCTGCTGTCGCCATGTCAACTATATATCTGGACCAACTTCTGTAAAAAAAAAACACGAGAAAAAACATCTCTTAAATGGGAAACATGTTTGGTAAAGTGGTAGTTGAGTAACTTTATAGGGGGTGTTACTGGTGCTACTGGTGCTACTGCTTTCAGCTTCGATGTAACAGTTAGTGAACCGCCCCGTGGTCTTCACACCCTCCCGTCCATGGAAGTTGGCCGGCCCTTGAAACGTTACAAGGGCCGACCAACACCCCTCGGGATCATCTCTCCCGGGCGTAGTGCTCTTTGGCTGCCGTAGAAAAACGGCTAACGGCTAGCCTCCTTTGCAGGCGTTTTCCACGGGGGGAGGTAGGGCTGATTTTTCCCGGCGCGGTCGGCGTTTTTTTTTTGGGGGGGGGATACAGGGTCGCCGGCAAAATCTCTATCGCGTGCTATCTTGTGATCAGAACATCGTAGAACTTGCAAATAACCCCCCCCCCAAAAAAACGCCGACCGCGCCGGGAAAAATAAGCCCTACCTACCCCCCCCCTCCATCCGTGGAAAACGCCTGCAAAGGAGGCTAGCTAACGTCCCGGTACGAGGCTGGCACCCAGGGTACCTCCCATCTGGCGTCACGGCGGGATGGAATCCAGAGGTGAGAATTAGGTCGGGCTTACGTAGGGGCTTACAGTAAACTTAGGATTAGCTTAGTCTTAGATTAACGCTTTCCTTATCGCTAACACCAGTATCTCGCTACAATAGTGAAATTGTTATCCCGTTCAGGATGTTGCACACTGGACAGCGATTGTTTTGGTAATTTTTGATGCGACACAAAACATGACCTTTTAACCTCCTAGCGACCCTCACTCTGTTTACGTTTTCTACTTCCAGGCGTCAGCTTCTTACTTCTATAAACCATAATTTGGGAGCTAAACATGCAAAAGTACAACCCAGCTATCTCAGATTATTTTCTAATCTATACTACGACATGTCTTTGCGCAGCTGCACTGAAATAAACAGCTTGACTGGATGCACGGCCCAGACTACATGCACACTAGTCCAAACCCACGCCGCCACACAAATTATGGACCATTGACAACTCTACAGACCTCTGAATACCAAATACATGTCAGCTGTTGTTACCTGGAAGTTAGTTGATACACGTACAGTTGCCTGTTGAATCACTGCACGGCGATTGCAGACTTCTCCAAATACGGAAAACTGCTCAGATGCCGTATCCTTGCGGACAGGAAAGCGCGATGCCGTGACCCGGAAGTATTCCCCGGCTGGAGGTCAAATTTCGTTACCTATTTACCTAACAAATATACACTTGCCCTAGAACAAAGACTGTTGTCTTAAGGGAAAACTACGTTCTTGGATACGCCGAGACTATCCAGAACGGTGCCTGACTCTAACCCTAACTTACTCAGGCAGAGAATTAGCCATAGTTTTGAATATAGCAGACAATTACCCAGGCTTGCTATCTTTACACAGTTCTGACAGAAAAAAGGCACAAAAAGTCACCAATTGCAGTTCTGGGCCGTAAAAACACGTTGACAGGAAAATCCACCATCTAAATTGTCCATTATCTCATCATTTACAGCTTCCATACGACAAAACAGGTCTAGAACACAATGTAAACATAAATATGTGACCTTTGACCCCTTTGCACAGCTCATGACTGCATGCAAACATATCATGTTCAGAGAAAACAAAAGAAAAAGATAAAAACCCTTACTTGTAACACCCAGCTCCAAAATACCAACATTCCCAGAAAAAAGACTTTTGACATTTGGTTTCACAAGACATATCAAGGTTCTTTATTCAACAAGCAGGGGCGATCTCTAGATCGTAATATTGAACAAACCATAGCAACTAAGTTATTGTAACAACCCTGACCTTACTTGTAACAACCCTGAACATGCTTTACATAACCATTACCCGACGGGGCAGTCTATTAGTATATATTACGATTCTAACTCAAGAAATATAAGATAAAATCTAACAAATTTAATAGAATGAAAATAAAAAGAAAACAATAATGCACGGTTAACCAAACCAAACAACAATGTAAGAAAAGTACCTAAGAGAACAATACCGTAGGTGCTGTACACGATATTACAACTGAATTACAGAAAAACTAAACAAAGCTGTTAGCTTTTGCTGCATGTTAGCAAACTTCTAACAATGCTAAACAACGTTGTGAAGAACGGTTTGACACAGCCAAATAACAATGTAAGAAAAATACCTCAGAGAACAATACTGTAGGTGCTGTACAACAAAGACCAATTATATAAATACCAAGCTGGCTTGTTAGCTTGTTAGTAAACTTTTTACAAAAACATTGATTATATTTTGTAACAGGATGATTTTTTCTGCTTGTCAGCTTTAATAGTAAATGTATATGCCTACTAACATCGAAGCTATTAAGAATCTACATGCTAAAACTAACTAACTAAACAGAACAACATAGCAAGACCATTAATATTCTAGTTGTATTTCATTCTACCATGACTAAGGACACCGTGTGATATATATCACTTATAACTTACGGATGTTAACAAAACAAAGGGATTATCTGCCTAAATAAAAGCAACAAGAATTCAAGAGATTAATCAAACCAGCATCTTGTGATTACTTGATAGTCTTCTAGTGAACTTCTTATACTGCTATCTGAATCATCACATCGGACCACATCTTACACCAACAAGGCTCTTAAATTGTGCGTCAAATAACTTGTGGCGCTAAACATCGTGACACAGTCGTCACTCCTGTTGGGTTTATCCTCTATGGGTTTGCATGTGATTTTTCAGACTATACAGTCGACTGAACTGCTTGCTGCACTCCTCACACCTGTAGGGTTTTTCCCCTGTGTGAGTCCGCATGTGTGTCTTCAGATTATCCAGCTGACTGAACTGCCTGCCACACTCCTCACACCTGTAGGGCTTCTCCCCTGTGTGTGTTCGCATGTGAGTCTTCAGAGCACACAGCTGACTGAATTGTCTGCTGCATTCCTCACATCTGTAGGTTTTCTCGCCTGTATGAGTCCGCATGTGTTTCTTCAGAGATCCAAGCTCACGGAACTGCCTGCTGCACTCCTCACATCTGAAGGGTTTCTCCCCTGTGTGAGTCCGCATGTGTCTTTTCAGATGACTCAGCTGACTGAACTGCCTGCTGCACTCCTCACATCTGAAGGGTTTCTCCCCAGTGTGAGTCCGCATGTGTTTCTTGAGTTCACCTCGACTACTGAACTGCTTGCTGCACTCCTCACACACGTAGAGTTTCTCCCCAGTGTGAGTCCGCATGTGTCTTTTCAAATCTTCTAGCAGACTGAACTGCCTGCCGCACTCCTCACACATGTAGGGTTTCTCCCCTGTGTGAGTCCGCATGTGCGTCTTTAGAGCACCCAACTGACTGAACTGCCTGCCGCACTCCTCACACCTGTAGGGTTTCTCCCCAGTGTGAGTACGCATGTGACTTTTCAGATGACTCAGCAAACTAAATTGCCTGGTGCACTCCTCACACATGTAGGGTTTCTCACCTGTGTGAGTCCGCATATGTATCTTCAGAAGACTAAGATACCTGAACTGCTTGGCACACTCCTTACACCTGTACACTTTCACACCTTTGTCCTGCCTCCAGGATTCCTCTCCAGACTCCTCACCTCTTGCTCCTTGCCAGGTGAAAACGGTGTCCGCAGAACCCCCTGCTGATCCTCTCCTGACGTCATATAATCCTTGTATGCTGCCTGTTGTCGCCATGTCAACAATATCTGGACCAACTTCTGTAAAAACGAGAGAAGCGATCTATAAAACATGGCGGAAAATGTATAGTTGAGTAGTAGTATAGCATAGAGTGTGTAAACATAGCCTATCGTCAGTAAAAGTTACTAAAATAACTGGCATAACTGAAATTGCTGAGACACATTAAAAAGACGGGCAAATATTGAGCTGTCTTTAATGTATGCGGTTACTGATGCTACGCAGGTTCTTTAAGAGTAACTATGCAACAGTTAGTGAACCGTCCTGTGGTCTTCACACACTCCCGCGCCCTTCTTAGTAAGCCGTCCCTTGGCATTCATACTTGTCAAGCAAGGGTGTGGTCTTCGGCTTATTTTTTAACGTGTTTCTTTGCCTTTATTACCTTTCTACTTCCTTTTTTTTGTACTAATGGTATCTGTTTTTCGCCAGCCAAACTTCAGTTGCGTAATGGATACTGAACTGCCAATGCTACTGTCGTGCAAATTTGATTTTTGTGTCGTTTAGCCACCAAAGTGGTTACATCCTCCCGTCAGTTAATGAACCGTCCCGTGGTTTTCACACTCTCCCGTCTGGCGTCACGGCGGGATGGAATCCAGATGTAAGAATTAGGCGGGGCCACGTTGGGGTTTAAAGTATAAATGGGGTTAGCTAGGACAGGTTAACGCTGACCTTATCACCAGCACCTGAATCCCTTTACAACACTAGTTACAGTGCAGTTTGATTCGGTATATGAAATCTACAAACTGTACTGCGAGAATTTTCTTCTGTTAATTTTTGGTGCGACACGCAACATGATCTCGTAACCCCCTACCAACCCTCAATCTGTTTACGTTTTCTACTTCCAGGCGTCAGCTCCTTACTTCTATCATGGAGTCTTATGTTTTAACTCCATGCTTCTATAAACCATTATTTGAGAGCTAAAAATGCAAAGTACAACCCAGCACTTTCTCTCTTAGATATTACTTCCTCGTCCACACTACGACATGCCTTTGCGCAGCTGCACTGAAATAAACAGCTTGACTGGATGCACGGCCCAGACTAAGTGCACACTAGTCCAAACATATGCCACGCCGCCACACAACGGACCATTGTTTTGCCAACTCTACAAACTTTTAAACACCAAATACATGTCAGCTGTTCTTACCTGGAAGTTAGTTGATACACAGTTGCCTGTTGAATCACTGCACAGCGATTGCAGACTCCTCCAAAGGTAGAAAACTGCAACCGTATCAAGATGCCGTATCCTTGCGGACAGGAAAGCGCTATGTCGTGACCCGGAAGTATTCCTCGGCCGAAATTGTGACAGAAAAAAAGTTATCCAAATTCCTTCCGCAACTATATATGGTTGATAGAGCGGCGCCTATCTCCTTAATTTCGTCGCCCTTGGGCCATACAGTTGTGCAATCATTACAGCAGGTGGCTAGTCCACTGGTAGTGGTGTGTGTTTAACTCCCATACAAATGCCAAGTGCTAAGCAGTATGTACCGTTTTAAAGTCTGTTGGTAGATCGAACTTACAATCTGCCGAATGCAAGGCGAACTGCCTAACCACTTGGCCGTTGTAACGGTTTTATCATACGTTTTAGGCCATGTGATCGCGCATTGATAGGGTATCCCATCGTGTAAATTGCCCATTCACTCTAAAATTTTCAGATTCTATGAGGTAAAACACGTCTAATATACCATCAAAACAAAGGTAACCTTTGACCCCCTGCACAGCTTATGACTGCACGCAAACATTTAGACAAGTTTATTTATTAGATATACAAAGGTAACTGGATAAAAATAACAAAATAACAAACTACGGGTAAACAAACGAACGATATAAGGAACTGGCTAAACAGAACAATACCGTAGGTGCTGTACAACATATAAGGACAAAAATGGCAGAAAAAGCAACAGTGATGCAACCATTTACTGTCTGTTAACACTTCTAAGTAAAAATACAGGTTCTAATTTCTAATTTTTCTGTGCTTATTAACTTTAATAATTACAAAACTACCCGACTATCAACTACAGAATAAGAAATAAAAATGCTAATAATAACTTTAAAAAAAACAGAACATTCCAATTGGATCTCTTGTCCTTTAGCTGGTGTGGTAGCCAAAAAGAAGTTATACCAGCTGAACAAAACAGAAACATATAATACTGCGTTTCCTGAATTTGGAATGTTGCTACCATTTGCTGTCTGTTAAAACCTCTAAGGAAAAATACAGGTTCTAATTTCGCACAGATCTATTTTGTATGCTAATCAACTTTATTAGGGATAAGATAAGGAACAAAAATGTTAATAATAACGTTTTAGAAATTCAAGCCTAAATACCTCTAACAATCTCCCAGGATCTCTTTTCCTTTAGCTGGTGTGTTAGCCAAAGAGTAGTTACACCAGCTGAACAAAACAGAAACATATAAGACTGCGTTCCCTTAATTTGAACAGTAGCATTCATTCTACATTGAACAAAGGTAAACCGTAGAAATCTACAGTGACTATACATAGCTAAAGGGATGTAGCCCCGAAACAAAGGCACAGAAATGAACTAAAGGGATGCTTACAAAAGAAAGGAACTATTAACCAAACTAAAGGCAACAAGAATAAAAGAAATTAATCAAATCAACAATTTGTGATTACTTGATAGTCTTCAAGTGAATTTCTTATACTGCTATCATCACATCGAACCTGTAGGCTTTCTCACCTCCATGCGGTGTTTTTTTTCCGCACATCTTTCACCAATAAGATTCGCAAATTGTGCGTCAAATTGTCTTATAACAGAAATTGTGGCGGTAAACTGCATGCCACAGTCTTCACTCCTGTTGGGTTTCTCCTCTGTGGGTTTGCATGTGCTGCTTGAGATCACCCAGCCGACTAAACTGCCTGCTGCACTCCTCACACCTGTCGGGTTTCTCCCCTGTGTGAATCCGCATGTGAGTCTTCAGACTACCCAGCCGACTGAACTGCCTGCTGCACTCCTCACATCTGAAGGGTTTCTCCCCTGTGTGAGTCCGCATGTGTCTTTTCAGATGACTCAGCAGACTGAACTGCCTGCCGCACTCTTCACACATGTAGGGTTTCTCCCCTGTGTGAGTCCGCATGTGCGTCTTTAGAGCACCCAACTGACTGAACTGCCTGCCGCACTCCTCACACCTGTAGGGTTTCTCTCCTGTGTGTGTTCGCTTGTGTTCCTTCAGATGCCTCAGCTGACTAAACTGTTTTTCGCACTCCTTACACCTATAGGGTTTCTCCCCAGTGTGAGTACGCATGTGCTTCTTCAGATCACCAAACTGAGTGAACTGCTTGCTGCACTCCTCACACCTGTAGGGTTTCTCCCCTGTGTGAGTTCGCATGTGAGTCGTCAGATTACCAAGCTGACTGAACTGCCTGCCACACTCCTCACATCTGTAGGGTTTCTCCCCTGTGTGAGTCCGCATGTGCGTCTTCAGAAGACTAAGACACCTGAACTGCTTGGCACACTCCTCACACCTGTACACTTTCACACCTTTGCCCTGCCTCCTGGACTCCTCTCCAGACTCCTTACGTCTTTCTCCTTGCCAGGTGAAAACGGTGTTGGCAGAACCCCCTGCTGATCCTCTCCTGACGTCAAACAAACCTTGTATGCTGCCTGTTGTCGCCATGTCAACAATATCTGGACCAACTTCTGTAAAAACGAGACGAGCGATCTATTAACCGAGGTGAAATATCTGGTTTAACTTTTGTAATTACGAGAAAAAACACTACACTACCAATCTACAAAATGGAAACCATTGAGAGACCATAAAAAAACTTGGAAATCCAATAAACCTATTCGAAAACAGTGAGCAGCCTTTACTGTATGCTGTTACTGATGCTTTGCAGGGTCTTTGAGAGTAACATTGCAACAGTTAGTGAACCGTCCCGTGGTTTCAACAGTGTAAAAGTTAGCGAACCATTCCTTCGCTTTCATACTTTTCAAGGAAGGGGCTTTGGCTTATTTTTGACCTGTTTTGTACTACTGGTATCTTTTTTTCACCAGCCAAATTTCAGTTGCGTAATGAATAATTAACTGCCAATTTGATTTTCTTGTCGTTTAGCCACCAAGTGTTTTCTTCAGAGATTTGAGTTCTTTACACCCTCCCGTCAGTTAGTGAAACGTCCCGTGATCTTCACACCCTCCCGTCTGGCGTCACGGCGGGATGGAATCCAGATGTGAGAATTAGGTGTGGCTCACGTAGGGGTTTAGAGTACACTTAGAACTAGCCTAGTCTAAGATTAACATTAACACTTTTCTCATCGCTAACACCAGTGTCACTTTACAATAGTGAAATTTTCATTCCGTTCAGGATGTTGCATACTGGACAGCGATAATTTTTAGTGCTGATTTTTGATGAGACACACAACATGATCTCGTAACCCCCTACCGACCCTCACTCTGTTTACGTTTTCTACCTCAAGGCGTCAGCTCCAAATTCTTCTATATTTACAAAACATAATTTGGGGGTGAAACATCCAAAAATACATTTCTCTCTCAGATGCATTTGTAATTTCCTCATCCACACTACGACATGTCTTTGCGCAGCTGCACTGAAATAAACAGCTTGACTAGATGCACGGCCCAGACCACCCTGATGTGTACACTAGTCCAAACGCACGCCATTGACAACTCTACAAACCTTTGAATACCAAATACATGTCAGCTGTTCTTACCTGGAAGTTAGTTGGTACACAGTCGCCTGTTGAATCACTGCAAAGCGATTGCAGACTCCTCCAAAGACGGGAAAATGCTCAAGATGCCGTATCCTTACGAACGGAAAGTGCAATGCCGTGACCCGGAAGTATTCGCTTGCTTGAGGTCAGATCTGGTTACCTGATTACCCAACACGGGTGTACACGGGCCTTAGAGAGGTTAGTTATCGAGCTTGCTTTCTTTTAAGACATGGGAATTGCAGCAGTTACTTGAGTTTTAGGCCATTGAAAGCATACATTGCCGGGATAATTCATCCTCTAAATTGTCCACTTACTTCTAAATTGTTATTTTTTCTCAGGTTCTATACGGCAAAACGTTTCTGGAACACAATCAAAATATAAGTTACCATTGTCATCGACTCTTCCGCACAGCTCATGACTGCATGCAAACTAACATATATCTTCTTGAGCGTTTTTACTGTACAAGGCACCCAAAACATGAGCGAAAGTCTTCTTGTATATATTAGACAAAACCCAGGTGAGAATAATCTCTCACATGTGTTGGACCAAAAGTTTTAACTTAAAATAAAGACAAAACCCTTACCTGTAGCATCCAGCTCCAAGAAAGCAACATTTCCCAGGAAAAAGACTTTTCACATTTGGCTTTACAAGGCCTATGCAGTTCCTTTATTCAACAACTAGGGGTTTACACATCCGACGTTTAGATATTCTCTTGCTAACCTGATGAAAGTATTCACAGATATATAAAAAGTCAACGTCCTCGCTTTCTAGGTCGCAGAATTTCATGAAACCATAGCAACTGAGTAACTGTAACAAATTAAAGGTATAACATATCGTGATCTGCAGAACTATCTATTTAAGGTTGATCTATGTCACCAAACAGTCGACGTTCCCGCTTTCTAAGTCATTTCAACAAAACCATACTAAGTAATTGTAACAACCCTGACCTTACTTTACATAACCATAACCTGACAGGGCAGTCTTTTAGTACATAACGATTTAAAGTCAAGAAATATAAGCTAAAATCTAACAAAGTTAATAGGTAAGAATAACAAGCAACAAACCACAGTTAACCCAATAAAACAACAATGTAAGAAAAGTACCTAAGAGAACCATAACGTAAGTGCTGTACAACATATCAAGACTAATTGCACAATACTAATTGCACTGTACAAGGAATTAAGAGTACTTGTACAACGAAAAAGAAACTAAGGTGTTAGTATTTGCTGCATGTTAGTAAACTTCTTACAAAACTATTGGCTATATTGTTACAGAATTGTTTTGTCAGAATATCAGCTTTAAAATCAACATATATGCTAACTAACAAGAAAAAGATAATGAATAAACATGCTAAAAATAACTGAACAAAAAAGGAAATTTCTGGAAAAGTACATTTCTAGTTAAATCTCTCGTATTTCATTTTACCATGACTAAGGAAACCGTGTAATATATATCACGTATAACTAAAGGGATGTTTCCCAAAACAAAGGGATTATCTGCCAACATAAAAGAAACAAAAATTAAAGACATTAACTAAACCAACAATTTGTGATTTTTTTGATTGCATACCTAGTCTTCTCGTGAACTTCCTCTCGATACAGTCATTATAACATTAATGAACCTGTAGGATTTCTCACCTCCATGCAGTGTTTTTGCACATCTTATGCTTCAACTTATGCTTCAAATGGTCTCATAACATAACCTGTGGTGCTAATCAGCATACCTCAGTCGTCACTCCTGTTGGGTTTCTCCTCTGTGAGTCCGCATGTGCGTCTTCAGGTTACCCAGCTGACTAAACTGTCTGTTGCACTCCTCACACCTGTAGGGTTTCTCCCCTGTGTGAGTCCGCATGTGGGTCTTCAGAGATCCAAGCACACTGAACTGCCTGCTGCACTCCTCACACCTGTAGGGCTTCTCCCCTGTGTGAGTCCGCATGTGTGTCTTCAGATCATACAGCCGACTGAACTGCCTGCTGCACTCCTCACACCTGTAGGGTTTCTCCCCTGTGTGAGTCCGCATGTGCGTCTTCAGAGCACCCAACTGACTGAACTGCCTGCCGCACTTCTCACATCTATAGGGTTTCTCCCCAGTGTGAGTACGTATGTGCGCTTTCAAATGATCCATACGACTGAACTGCCTGTTGCACTCCTCACATCTGTAGGGTTTCTCCCCTGTGTGAGTCCGCAGGTGTGTCTTCAGATTAGAAAGAAAACCGAACTGTTTGGCACACTTCTCACACCTGTACACTTTCACACCTTTGCCCTGCCTACTGGACTCCTCCCCAGACTCCTCACGTCTTTCTCCTTGCCAGGTGAAAACCGTGTTGGCAGAACCACCTGCTGATCCTCTACTGACGTCATCCAAACCTTGCATGCTGCCTGTTGTCGACGTGTCAACAATATCTGGACCAACTTCTGTAAAAACAAAAAAAGCGGTTTATAAAACGGGGCAAAATATCTGGTTTAACCTTTAAATACGAGAAAAATGTCGAGTGAAGTGGTAATATGGTAAAATGCAGAGGCTGTAAATAAATGCCCATATTCAGTAATATAATTTACAAAACTGAAACCACTGAGAGTCCAGAATAGTGAGCTGTCTTTACTGTATGCTGTGACTGACGCTATGCAGGGTCTTTGAAAGTAAAATTGCAACAGTTAGTAAACCGTCCCTTGGTCTCAAAAATGCTCAAGTTAGTGAACCATCCCTTGGCCTTCATACTTTTCAAGGAAGGGTGTAGTCTTCGTAACTTCAGTTGTGTAATGAATAATAAACTGCCAATGACACTGTCGTGCAAATTTGATTTTGGTGTCGTTTAGCCACCAGATGTTTTCCTTAGACTGAGATTTAAAGTTCTTTTCACCCTCCCGTTAGTTAGTGAACCGTCCCGTGGTCTTCACACCCTCCTGTTAGTGAACTGTTCTGTGGTCTTTACACCCTCCTGTCAGTTAATGAACCGTCCCGAGTTCTTCACACCCTCCCGTCTGGCGTGCCACGTAGCCTCCTGTGCAGGCCTCCGAGCGGGTGGTAGTTTTGATTCTGCGTGTTGTAGAATTTCAACGCGTTCTTTTGTCGGCCATCGTACAACCAGACGACCAGAGAAGGTCATAGTCATACGGCTGGTTGTACGATGGTCGGCAAAAGAACGCGTTAAAAAATTCTACAAAACGCAGTATCAAAACTCCCGCCCACTCAGAGGCCTGCACAGGAGGCTACATGGCACGGCGGGATGGAATCCAGATGTGAGAATGCGGCGGGGTTCACGTATATATAGGGGTTTACAGTATACTTAGGATTAGCCTAAAGTCTTAGATTAACGCTTTTCTCATCACTAACACCAGAATCCCTTTATAACAGAAAGCATTTTTATTCGGTCCGCAAAATTGCTAATTTTAATGCGACACAGAGCATAATCTCGTAACCCTATACCGACCCTCACTCTGTGGTTACGTTTTCAAATTCCAGGCGTGAGCTCCTTATTTCTTTAAACCTTAATTTGAGAGCTAAACATGCAAAAGTACAACCCAGCACTTTCTCTCTCAGATAATTTTCTCATCCATACTACGACATGTCTTTGCGCAGCTGCACTGAAATAAACAGCTTGACTGGATGCACGGCCCAGACTACATGCACACTAGTCCAAACGCACGCCGCCACACAATGGACCATTGTTTTGCCAACTCTAAACCTTTGAATACCAAATACAAGTCGGCTGTTCTTACCTGGAAGTTAGTTGATAAACAGTCGCCTGTTGAATCACTGCACAGCGATTGCGGACTCCTCCAAAGACGGAAAACAGCTCAAGATGCCGTATCCTTGCGGACAGGAAAGAGCAATGCCGTCACCCGGAAGTACTCCACAGCCTGAGGTCAAATCACGTTACCTGATTACCTAACAAATGTACACGGGCCTTAGAACAAGGCAGTTATCGGGCTTGGTATCGCACTAATGCACCGAAATTGTGAAAGTTAAAGGACATCATAAGTTTACAAAGTTCCTTCCCGCACCTTTATATGGTGCATAGGGTGACGCCTATCTCCGTTTCTGGAGCCCTTGGGCCATACACTTGTGCAATCACTACAGCAGGGGGATAGTCAACTAGTAGTGAAATGCCGAATGCTAAGCAGAGAAAGTCGTTGGTAGACAGGCCAGGATCGAACTCACGATCTGCCGAATGCAAGGCGAACAGTCTTACCACTTGGCCTTTGTAACAGTGTTATCATACGTTTTAGGCTATTATTCGCGCATTAATATTGATAGGGTATCTCATCATGTAAATTGTCCATTCACTCCATAGTTTTCAGATTCTATAAGGTAAAACATGTCTAATAGAACATCAAAACATAGGTCACCTTTGACTTTGACATGACTGCATGCAAACATATACCTTTTGTAGCGTACAGACACTCCAAACATGGCTGAACATTTGTTTGCTTTTTCAACATCATAAAAAGACAAAACCAGTACCTGTAACATCCAGCTCCAAGAAAGCTACATTTCCCATGAAATTTAACAGACTTTTCACAAGCCATATGAACTTTTTTATTCAACAACCAGGGTTTTATAAACATCCGACGTTTAGACAGTCTCTTGCTAACCTGATGAAAATATTCACGGATACATAAACAGTCGACTTCCTCACTTTCTAGGTCGCGAAGTTTAACGAAACCATAGCAACAGTAATTGTAACAACACAAAGGTTTAACATAGTATCTTTCTGAGGTTGATCTATGCCACGAAGCAGTCAACGTCCTCGCTTTCTATGTCGCAATACAGCAAAAACTAGAGCAAATGAGTAACTGTAACAGCCATGACTTTGCTTTACATAACCATAACCTGCCAGGCCAGTCTATTAGTAAATATCGATTATAACTCAGGAAGTATATTCCAACATCTAGCAAAGTTTATGCGGTAAACATAACAAAACTATAAACTACTGCTAACCCAACTAACCAATGATATAAGAAACAGGATAAGCAGAACAATACCGTAGGTGCTGTGCAACATACTAAGACTAATTGCAGAAAAACTAAACAAAGTCGTAAGCATTTGCTGCCTGTTGGTAAACTCCTAACAAAGCTAATGGATATATTTTGTTACAGAACAATTTTCTCAACTTATCAGCTTAAAAAAACCATATAGGCCTGGCCAACTAATAATGAAGATATAAAGAAACATGCTAAAAAATAACTACACAAAACAAAAAAATCAATCCCTGGAACATTAATGTATAGTTGGATCTCTCGTGCTAGTATGACTAAGGACATCGTGTGACATATATCACGTACAACTAAAGGGATGTTTACAAACAAAGGGATTATCTGCCAACATTAAGTCAACAATAACTTGTGACTACTTGATAGCCTTAAAGGAGACTTCCTATATATAATGCTATCATCACATCAGACTGTAGGCTTTCTCAACTCCATGCAGTGTTTTTTTTTCACACCTTACACCAAAGAGGTTCTCAAATTGTGCGTCAAATGATTTTATAACATAACTTGTGGCGCTAAACAGCGCACAGTCACAGTCTTCAGTCATGTTGGGTTTCTCCTCTGTGGGTTTGCATGTGCCTCTTCAGACTACCCAACCGACTAAACTGCCTGCTGCACTGCTCACACCTGTAGGGTTTCTCTCCTGTATGAGTCCGCATGTGTTTCTTCAGACTACCCAGCTCACTGAACTGCCTGCTACACTCCTCACACTAGTAGGGTTTCTCCCCTGTGTGAGTCCGCATGTGGGTCTTCAGATAGTACAGCCGACTGAACTGCCTGCTGCACTTCTCACATCTATAGGGTTTCTCCCCTGTATGAGTTCGCATGTGCCTCTTCAGACTACCCAGCTCACTGAACTGCCTGCCACACTCCTCACACCTGTACGGTTTCTCCCCTGCGTGAGTCCGCATGTGCTTTTTGAGATTTCCCAGATAATTAAACGGTCTGCTGCACTCCTCGCACCAGTAGGGTTTCTCCCCTGTGTGAGTCCGCTTGTGTCTTTTCAGATCACTTTGCTGACTGAACTGCTTGTTACATTCCTCACACATGAAGGGTTTCTCGCCTGTGTGAGTCCGCATGTGTTTCGTCAGATAATCCAACCGACGGAACTGCCTGCTGCACTCCTCACATCTGTAGGGTTTCTCCTCAGTGTGAATTTGCATGTGAGTCGCCAGATTACCCAGCTGACTGAACTGTCTGCTGCACTCCTTACACATGTAGGGTTTCTCTCCAGTGTGAGTCCGCACGTGGTTCTTCAGAGATCCAAGCTCACTGAACTGCCTGCTACACTCCTCACAAGTGTAGGGTTTCTCCCCTGTGTGAGTCCGCATATGTTTCTTCAGCTGACTCAGTGTAGTAAACTGCTTGCCGCACTTCTCACATATGTACGGTTTCTCCCCTGTGTGAGTCCGCATGTGGGTATTTAGATGATACAGCCGACTGAACTGCCTGCTACATTCCTCACATCTGTAGGGCTTCTCCCCTGTATGAGTCCGCATGTGTCTCTTCAGAAGACTAAGACACCTGAACTGCTTGGCACACTCCTCACACCTGTACACTTTCACACCTTTGCCCTGCCTACTCGACTCCTCTCCAGACTCCTCACATCTTTCTCCTTGCCAGGTGAAAACGGTGTCGGCAGAACCCCCTGCTGATCCTCTCCTGACGTCATCCAAACCTTGAATGCTGCCTGTTGTCGCCATGTCAACAGTATTTGGGCCGACGTCTGTAAAAACGAGACAAGCAGTTTTTAAAATGGGGCGAATTATCTGGTTCAACTTCTGTAAATACGAGAAAATACACCTCCTGGACCACTCTCCAGACTCCTCACGTCTTTCTCCTTGCCAGGTGAAAACGATGTCGGCAGAACCCCCTGCTAATCCTCTCCTGGCGTCATCCACATTGCACACCAACCTTCTCTCAACCGGGACGGGGGGCGGTACCGACTTCAGGCGAACTTTGACCCATTGGTGACGTCACATGTGCGGAAAAATCACGTGTCTACACACTAACAGGGGTATAAATGTGAACTTAAGGTGAATGTGGCCGAGCAACTTCAAGAAATGTGAAACGATATGATGTGACTACACATAAAAACATGTGAAAGGGAGAATTTGGGGAAAATGTGAATAGTGAAATGGAAAAAACAGACACCCTGGATGTTAAATGCTGTCATTTTGGCATCTTTATATATGAGCCTTTGCCCTATTTGTTCAATGTCCATAAAACTGTGCAAGGACGCTATATAATGTTCTATTGTTTCTGCACCCTGTCTGACCGGTTTTCTGTCAATAAAATATCATTCCGCCCCAGTTTTGAGATATAATTGTGCAATTCAGGATTGTCTACATGATTTCACATTTTGAACAAATTTGACAATAACGCTTTCCAATTCTTATTGTGGTCACAATAAATTACATTATTTTTAGTTTTTCCATCAAATTCACATAAATGTCACATTTATGCACCTGTTAGTGACAGCACTTGGGTCAGATTTTTGAAGAAGACCGAGTGATTCGAACATTTCGACGAATCAAATACCTTGGAGAACAGTTTAATTCTCAAAGTGTAGAAGAAGGTTGGAAAAACCTAAACCTAACCTAAACTTTCTATAGAGACCCATACCAGAATGTTTCAATATAAGATACTCTTTAAATTTTTGACATCAAATAGAACACTATATACATGGAAATTAGTAGACTCCCCTATGTGTTGTCTTTGTAATGAAGAGGAAGAATCAGTCATTCATTTGTTTTGGAATTGTCGTGTAGTTGTGAATTTCTGCTCTGAGGTGAATGACTGGCTTTTCATTGAAACATACCAATAATTATCTACATTTGAATGCTTTTAATGTTATATTTAGTGACTTGAGTGATCGATGCCCAGCCCTGTCTAATCTTATTATTCTTTTAGGTAAACATTACATATTTAAATATCGCCAAAAAAGGTTAGACTTACAAGGTTTCATTTCTTACATTTCTTACTTTCAAAAATGGGAATACATAATTGCAAAAAGACAAAATTCAGAAACATATTGGGAAGTGGGGTAAACTTAATAGTCTCCTTTCAACTTATTTTCTTTGATATTTTGTGATTTCGCGGGTTCCTCATCACTTACATTATTTTGTTTTAATAATCATACACCATTGTCTCCTGATTTTATGTTTTATTTTTGTGGTTACACAATTCCTTATTTTGTATACATGCCATACTTTCTGTCCAATATATATGTGAAAATATCAATAAAAAGAAAGAGTTAAAAAAAATACCGTCTGAAACGTCAGGAGCCATATTTAGACCACGTCAGTTGTATTTGCTATGTAGGTTAACTTCTGAGAGTACAAATAGTATGGCGTAAATGGAATGAGGTCGTGCCTACTATATGCACATCTGCAAATAAACCATGACCCAGTTAAAAAAAAAAACCTAACACACAGAGTGATAGGGTTTAAGCAACATAATGATTAACCTTCTCCTTGCTGTCTAACCTTGTAATCAATAAAGAATTGCTATTCAAATGGGTACTCAGTGTGCTAAAGGTTAAGTCAACATGAGCCTCAGAGAAGTTCATTTTTGCAGCTTTGCTGACACGGCTGTTGCTTCACTTGTCTCTTCCGGTATGCGATAAATGGCCCAGTGCTAACGGAAGCCTCTTGTTTGAACAATGCTTGCTGACGTTGTTGCCAAATTCTTTACACATTTAATAAACAAGTATATCTTGATATTTTGGCAAGACCCGAAGTGACGCACAATTCATTATCATCTCTTCTGCAGAGCTTTTGAGGCTCATTTAGTTGTCTTAAAATACGCCCAAAGCGATTCAAGGTCAATTTTCTGGTCATTTTAATGTAGTAAAATGAATCAACCTTATCCCATAGCATACTGATATCTGTTAAAACGGTTGCTTGTTTATCGTAGGCTAGCGCTGGTTCTAGCTATTTATTGGTGGTACCAAAAAATAAAGGGTCATTTTAAACGCTTCAAGTATGAAACAAGATTTAGTCAGTTTACTAAATTCATTCATTCTTTACTTCAGGTAAAAACAACATAAAACACAGCACATCATTAAAATAATACAAAACTCTAGAGACATACAAATAATACAGAAAACAAACCTAGATGCATAGTAAATTGTAAGTCCTTCGGAAGAAAGAGTTCCTGTAAAAGGCGTCAGATCTTAGGAAGCGAATGATGATTGCGTTATGGGAGGAAAGTAATCGTTTTCAGAAAAAGTTTAGGTTCTGCATGAGATTCTTGTGAAGAATCTGTTTACGATTCCTCCACCATGTATACCCTGTCGTTACAGCGGTACCGAACACTACCAGTAAAACACCGACAAATTTGACATGACTG
The DNA here is from genome assembly GCA_013266295.2 of Branchiostoma floridae x Branchiostoma japonicum. Taxonomy (NCBI): domain Eukaryota; kingdom Metazoa; phylum Chordata; class Leptocardii; order Amphioxiformes; family Branchiostomatidae; genus Branchiostoma; species Branchiostoma floridae x Branchiostoma japonicum. Next base: position 29,039,806 of record CM023825.1, read on the forward strand.
GGAAACTCCGATTGAAAAATGTAGTCCAGCAGCACTGTAAGGGGTATGGCGAGCATCTTTATGGTGGCAGTAATGCCCGCCTTTTCCGTCTTGAGTGCTAGTTTGGTTGCAAATGATGCGCCGCAGTCACACAGACACAGTCCGATAACGTAACCCACCGTTTCTGGGGACATCACCCATCGTGGGGTCTCTAGTCTGTACGTCAGCGCAAGGAACGTCACTGCTCCAAAGACGTTGGCGTACAAATTCACAGTTAGAATGGATACCCCCTGTACACCGATGAGCGACCGTGCGATTACCGTGTTTGGACCCTTGCTGAAGACTGCTGCGAGTGGTAGAAGAATGGCTGCCGTCAGATGTAGCGCCGAGGAAGTGTTATCCATAATCATTCCAACTGCGACAACTATCACCCCAGCTACACTGAGAACGATTCCGAAACAGTCCACGACACTCACAGTTTCCTTAAGGAACAAAAATCCAATACAGGCAGTTACGAAAGGTGTCAATCCTTGTATGATACCCAAGGCGATCCCAGGGACAACGAAGACAAATGACATCAATTTGAAGACGGTAACAAGGTTGTCCGTAACTGTCGACGCTGCTAAGAATAGAGTTTGTCGTACGCCTTCAGCTGTCAGCTTTGGTCTAAAGATGGGCAAGAGGACGAGGACAACAAGGAACTGCGCAAGTTTGGCGAGGAAAATCAGCTGCAGTGTAGGTATGCCTGCCTGACGACTCAAGACCAGGAACTGTGCCGCGAAGGCGGCGAGCGCTGTGTTCAGCAGAGCATACAGCACACCGGCACCAGATGTAACACAAGTCTTTGTAAACCCGGGTCCTTCTCGATCTGTAGAGTCCTCGTTTTGGTGTACTGTCGTCATCTGAGAACTATCGCCGAACCCCTTATTTATATTATTAGTTTCCAAACTTATGTGGGACACTGCGCTGTCGGAATGTGTGTTGTCTGAACTGCGGTATCTTCAGGAATGATATAGATGACGTGTGCAATGTAAAAGGAAGGCTGCCAGTGGTTAAACCAGTACTTCCAGGTCAAACTGATGTTGTCTAGCCTGACTAATCGCGCTCCTGGCGGCCGCCCCTAGGTTGCTGTCCAAATGTGTGTTTAGTCTGAACTGAAGGAATATTAATGATATACACGACATATGTATGTATGCGTATGTAGTCGACTAGCGGATTTGGTGGAATTATACCACTCAGACGGGGTTATACCGCCCCTTACGGGGTGACATACCCTTTCGTTGGCTGATACAACACGTGTACTATATCATGTCCTACTGTCTCTCCACTCTGTCTGACCCAATTCTGTCAATGAATGGACGGTTTTCTATTCAGACAATCACATTGCAACCAAAGGCTAAATTGCGTACTTATTTCACAAATGCATGTCGAAAACAAACTGTTTATAACTTGTTTGTAACACAAAAGCTGAAACAACTGACTTTTTTGCCTTCTGACGGTGGCCAACATGCCAATAATGGGAAGATAGTTGTAAAGGTCTATCGGTTCTGGAAACCTGAGGCATAATTACTCGCGTTTGGTGGCAAGTGTTGACAGTCCAAGGTGTTCTATCGCATATGAATACCCAGTGTAGTAGCTATATATGCCCATAATGGTAGGACACTGAGCAATTTTCTAAAATTGTTCTAGTTAATCGAGATGGGAACACATCTACAAGAACAGGTGAATACAGGAATAAAAGACCTGTTGGTTGTGATATGTTCTGTCGCTTCAATTTTTGTTGAACAAAGTTTTATGATCTGAAAATTTGAGTATGTAGGAATCTTGTTTGTTTTGCCCGCCTTGTTTTTTCTCGCCCTATCGCATTAATTTAGGAGTCTGCGGAGGATGTCATCCATATAATTTACGTGGGGTCGTGTGGCGCAACAACAGAGTACTCGACTCGGAATCAAGAGGTCCCGGGTTCGAGTCCTGACATGCCACCGACCTTGTGCCCTTGGCCTTGGGAAAGGCACTTTACACGACTTTCCTCACTTGACTCAGGTGTAAATGAGTATAATATGTTAGGTGTGCACGCTATCAGCATACTTGCTGCCTAGTGCACACTTCGTATTGTCATGTTACAATATCTGAATAAACACAAACATAATTTACTTGCTGTGGCCATAATCATATTCATATTTTTTTCTGTAGACCCTGTACAGTTCGGAGATCTTGCGGGAGGCGTTCCGTGTGTTCGATAAGGACGGTCTGGGGTACGTGCACGAGTCGGACGGAGCTGCGGTACAACCTCACGCACCTCGGGCACAAGCTCAGCGACTCGGACGTGGACGAGCTCCTCAGGCACATCGACATCGACAGCGACGGACAGTTCAGCTACCAGGACGTCGTCAGAAAGCTCTGCATTCAGAGGAACTTCAAAAACATCGACCCCAACGCCAAGAGAAAGAAAAGCAGAAGCAAAACCAGCTTGAGCAAGAGCAAGGAGACTCTGGTTTGATTGACTGTGATTCACCTTACTTCAGCGTTGTTGATTTTTATCTATCTGATTCATCTGTCGTACTTACGTATTCAAATAAAAGTTCATCTGTGACGGTAGATACTAAATGACATTATGAAGATTTAAATGCAATTTCAGCATGGCAAAACTGGATTTTCAAACTCAATTTTCTGGTCATTCTTTAATCAAAAATAGTGAAATTTTAATTCCGTTAAGGATATTGCATACTGTACAGCGAGAATTTTTAGTGCTGATTTTTGATGACACACAACATAATCTCGTAACCCCCTACCGACCCTCACTCTGTTTACGTTTTCTACCTCAAGTCGTCAGCTCCTAATTATTCTATATTTTACAACACATAATTTGGGGGTGAAACATCCAAAAATACATTCCTCTCTCAGATACGTTCGTAATTTCCTCATTCATTTACACTACTACATGTCTTTGCGCAGCTGCACTGAAATAAACAGCTTGACTGGATGCACGGCCCAGACTACATGTACACTAGTCCATCCCCACGCCGCCACACAAATTATGGACCATTGACAACTCTACAAAACCTTTGAATACCAAATACATGTCAGCTGTTCTTACCTGGAAGTTAGTTGATACACAGTCGCCAGTTGAATCACTGCACTCCTCCAAAGACGGAAAACTGCTCAAGATGCTGTATCCTTACGGACAGGAAAACGCAATGCCGTGACCCGGAAGTATTTGCTAGCTTGAGGTCGAATCTCGTTACCTGATTACCCAACAAGTGTAAAAGCGCCTAAAGAGGTCAGCTTAGAGCTTGCTTTCTTTTACCCTATCTAGACTGGCGGGGGGGGGGGGGGGGCAAAAGTGCCCGCGCCAACTTTGATGCCGGATAGCGTCTGAACGGCTTACGCTTGAACCACCAAACTTGGTGACTTTTCCTAAAATATTCCTGGCAACAAGTTCATATCAGTGAGATAAGTTTTCGTGTTGCCATGACAACGGGTTTAAAAAAGCCTTTTTTTGAAAATGTAGTAATTTTCGTTTAAACAATAAATTTTTCAGGCTTTTATGTTAAGTTAAAGATGCTTTCTAACATCAATAACATCTTATGTAATTAAATGTAATTTTTATCGATAATTATGAGCCCCCCCCCCCCCCCCCCCCCAGTCCCAGTCTAGATAGGGTTAATACATAGGAATTGCAGCAGTTACCTGAGTTTTAGGCCATTGAAAGCATACATTGCCGGGATAATTTATCCTCTAAATTGTCCACTTACTTCTAAGTTGTTTTTTTTTCAGATTCTATACGGCAAAACGTTTCTGGAACACAATCAAAACATAAGTTACCATTGTCATTGACCCTCCCGCACAGCTCATGACTGCATGCAAACTAACATGTATCTTCTTGAGCATTTTTACTGTACAGGGCACCGAAAACATGACTAAAAGTCTTCTTTTCCAACTATATTAGACAAAACCCAGGTCTTAACTTGAAATAAAGACAAAACCCTTACCTGTAGCATCCAGCTCCAAGAAAGCAACACTTACCAGTAAAAAAGACTTTTCACATTTGGATTCACAAGGCATATGCAGTTCCTTTATTCAACAACCAGGAGTTTACACATCCGACGTTTAGATATTCTCTTGCTAACCTGATGAAATTATTCACAGATATATAAAAAGTCAACTTCCTCGCTTTCTAGGTCGCAGAATTTTATGAAACCATAGCAACTGAGTAATTGTAACAAATTAAAGGTATAACATATCGTGATCTGCAGAACTGTCTATTTAAGGTTGATCTATGTCACCAAACAGTCGACGTTCCCGCTTTCTAAGTCAGTTCAACAAAATCATAGTAACTGAGTTATTGTTACAACCCTGACCTTACTTTACATAACCATAACCTGACAGGGCAGTCTTTTAGTATATAACGATTTAAACTCAAGAAATATAAGCTAAAATCTAACAAATTTAATAGGTAAAAATAACAACAAAACAACAAAATACAGTTAAAACAAAACAACAATGTAAGAAAAGTACCTATAAGAACAATACTGTAGGTGCTGTACAGAATATTAGACTAATTGCAGAAAAACTAAACAAAATTGTTAGCTTTTGCTGTATGTTAGTGAACTTCTTACAAAACTATTGCCTATATTTTGTTATAGAATTGTTTTGTCAGCATATTAGCTTTAAAATCAACATATATGCTAACTAACAAGGAAGAGATAAAGAATTAATCATCATAACATGATAAAAATAACAACAAAAAAGGAAATTTCTGGAAAAGTACATTCCTAGTTAAATCTCTCGTATTTCATTCTACCATGACTAAGGAAACCGTGTAATATATATCACGTACAACTAAAGGGATGTTTCCCAAAACAAAGGGATTATCTGCCAACATAAAAGAAACAATAAGAAAAGAGATTAACTTAAAACCAACAGTTTGTGATTTTTGGATAGCAAACCTACAGTGTAGTCTTCTAGTAAACATCCTCTAGATACTGTCATCATCACATTGAACCTGTAGGTTTTCTCGCCTCCATGCAGTTTTTAATTTAATAAAATTGCACATCTTACACCAAAAAGGTTCTCAAATTATGCTTCAAATGGTCTCATAACATAAACTGTGGCGATAAACAGCATGCCACAGTCGTCACTCCTGATAGGTTTCACCTCTGTGAGTCCGCATGTGCGTCTTCAGATTACCCAGTTGACTAAACTGCCTGTTGCACTCCTCACATCTGTAGGGTTTCTCCCCTATGTGAGTCCGCATGTGAGTCTTTAGATTACTCAGCTGACTAAACTGCCTGTTGCAATCCCCACACCTGTAGGGTTTCTCCCCTGTGTGAGTCCGCATGTGGGTCTTTAGAGATCCAAGCACACTGAACTGCCTGCTGCACTCCTCACATGTGTAGGGTTTCTCCCCTGTGTGAGTCCGCATATGTTTCTTCAGCTGACCCAGTTCAGTAAACTGCTTGCCGCACTCCTCACACCTGTAGGGCTTCTCCCCTGTGTGAGTTCGCATGTGCCTCTTTAGACTACCCATCTCACTGAACTGGCTGCTGCACTCCTCACACCTGTAGGGTTTCTCCCCTGTGTGAGTCCGCATGTGTGTCTTCAGATGACCCAGCTCACTAAACTGGCTGCTGCACTCCTCACACCTGTAGGGTTTCTCCCCAGTGTGAGTCCGCATGTGTGTCTTCAGACCATACAGCCGAGTGAACTGCCTGCTGCACTCCTCACACATGTAGGGTTTCTCTCCTGTGTGTGTTCGCTTGTGTTCCTTCAGATGCCCCAGCCGACTAAACTGTCTTTCGCACTCCTTACACCTATAGGGTTTCTCCCCAGTGTGAGTACGCATGTGCTTCTTCAGATCACCAAGCTGAGTGAACTGCTTGCTACACTCCTCACACCTGTAGGGTTTCTCCCCTGCGTGAATTCGCATGTGAGTCGTCAGATTACCAAGCTGGCTGAACTGCCTGCCACACTCCTCACATCTGTAGGGTTTCTCCCCTGTGTGAGTTCGCATGTGGGTCTTCAGAAGACTAAGACACCTGAACTGCTTGGCACACTCCTCACACCTGTAAACTTTCCCACCTTTGTCCTGCCTCCTGGACCCCTCTCCAGACTCCCCACGCCTTTCTTCTTGCCTGGTGAAAACGGTGTTGGCAGAACCCCCTGCTGATCCTCTCCTGACGTCAAACAAACCTTGTGTGCTGCCTGTTGTTGCCATGTCAACAATATCTGGACCAACTTCTGTAAAAACGAGACGAGTGATTTATGAACCGAGGTGAAATATATGGCTCATCTCTTTTTAAGTACGAGAAAAAACTCTCCAAAAAACTCGGAAAATATGTTGAGTCAAGCGGTAATAATGTAAAGTGCAGAGGTTGTTAATCTGCAGTAAAATAATCTACAAAACGGAAACCATTGAGAGACCATAAAAAAACTTGGAAATCCAATAAACCTCTTCGAAATAGTGAGCTGCATATGCTGTTTCTGATGCTATACAGGGTCTTTGAGAGTAACATTGCAACAGTTAGTGAACCGCCCCGTGGTTTCAACAATGTAAAAGTTAGTGAACCATCCCTTCGCCTTCATACTGTTCAAGCAAGGGGCTCTGGCCGGTATTTTTAACCTGTTTTGTACTACTGGTATCTTTTTTTCGCCAGCCAAATTTCAGTTGCGTAATGAATAATTAACTGCCAATTTGATTTTCTAGTCGTTTAGCCACCAAGTCTTTTGTTCAGAGATTTGAGTTCTTTACACCCTCCCGTCAGTTAGTGAACCGTCCCGTGGTCTTCACACCCTCCTGTGAGCCTCCCGTCTGGCCAGGCGTCACGGTGGGATGGAATCCAGACGTGACAATTAGGTGGGGCTCACGTAGGGGTTTAAAGTACACTTAGGATTAGCCTAATCTAAGATTAACACTTTTCTCATCACTAACACCAGTGTCACTTTACAATAGTGAAATTTTCATTCCGTTCAGGATGTGGCATACTGGACAGCGATAGTTTTTAGTGCTGATTTTTTTATGAGACACACAACATGATCTCTTAACCCAATACCCACCCTCACTGTTTACGTTTTCTACTTCGTCAGCTCCTTTTTACTTCTATGAACCATAATTTGAGAGCTAAAGATGCAAAGTACAACACAGCACTTTCTCTTTCAGATAACTTCCTCATCCACACTACGACATGTCTTTGCGCAGCTGCACAGAAATAAACAGTTTGACTGGATGCACGGCCCAGACTACATACACCCTAGTCCAAACGCACGCCGCCACACAATGGACCATTGTTTTGCCAACTCTACAAACCTTTGAACACCAAATACATGTCAGCTGTTCTTACCTGGAAGTTAGTTGATACACAGTCACCTGTTGAATCACTGCACAGCGATTGCGGACTCCTCCAAAGACGGAAAACTGCTGAAGACGCCGTATCCTTGCGGACAGGAAAGCGCAATGCTGTCACCCGGAAGTACTCCGCAGCCGGAGGTCAAATCTCTTTACCTGATTACCCAACGCCGAGACTATCCAGAACGGTGCCTGACTCTAACCCTAACTATAGAATTAGCCATAGTTTTGGATACAGAAGACAATTACCCGGGCTTGCTGTCTTTATACAGTTCTCACAGAAAAAAAAGGCACAAAAGGTCATCTACCACAGTTTTAGGCCGTAAAAACATGTTGACAGGAAAATCCACCCTCTAAATTGTCCATTTATCTCATTATTCACAGATTCCATACGACAAAACATGTCTAGATCACAATGTAAACATAAATATGTGACCTTTGACCCCTTTGCACAGCTCAAGACTGCATGCAAACATATCATGTTCAGAGAAAACAAAAGAAAGCGATAAAAACCCTCACTTTTAACATCCAGCTTCATATAGCAACATTTCCCAGGAAAAAAAAATTTTCACATTTGATTTCACAAGGCATATCAAGGTTCTTTATTCAACAAGCAGGTCCACAAGTCATCGTCATAACCGCTAGGCCAAAAGGTCCAGGACCAGTTGGGCTGGTCAGTTGGTGGCGTATGAACCCCACTGTTACACAGGGACGATATCTAGATCGCAATATTGAACAAAGCCATAGCAGCTTAGTTATTGTAACAAACCTGACCTTACTTGTAACAACCCTGAACATGCTTTACATACTAGTAGTAACCATTACCCGACGGGGCAGTCTATTAGTACATATTACGATTCTAACTCAAGAAATATTAGCTAAAGTCTAACAAAGTTAACCTGAGAATAGAAATAAGAACTGAAAACAATAATGTACGGTTAATCATACCAAACGATAATGTAAGAAAAGTACCTAAGAGAACAACACCGTAGGTGCTGTACAGGATATCAAAACGAATTACAGGTATAAACTAAACAACGTTATAAAGAACGGTTTAACACAACCAAGTAACAATGGAAGAGTGTAAGAGAACAATACTGTAGGTGCTGTACAGCATATCAAAACAAATTCCAGAAAAACCAAGCTGACTTTTTAGCTTGTTACTAGACTTTTTACAACAATATTGGTTATATTTTGTGACAGAATAATTTTCTCTGTCAGCTTTAAAAGTTAAACTGTATGCCGACTAACAACGAAGATTTTAAGAATCTACAAGCTAACACTAACTAAACACAACGAAATAGCAAGACCATTAATCTTCTAGTTGGATCTCTTGTATTTCATTCTATCGTCACTAAAGACACCGTGCATATCACGTACAACTAAAGGGATGTTTACAAAACAAAGGAATCATTTGCCAAAATAAAGCAACACGAATTGAAGAGATAAAAACCAAGACTTGTGATTACTTGATAGTCTTCTGTTGCACTTCCTCTACTGCTATCATCACATGGAACCTGTAGGATTTCTCTTCTCCATGCAGTGTTTTTTTCCGCACATTTTTCACCAATAAGATTCTCAAACTGTGGGTCAAATAGTCTTATAACATAACTTGTGGCGTTAATCAGCATGCCACAGTCGTCACTCCTGTTTGGTTTCTCCTCTGTGAGTCCGCATGTGTCTCTTCAGATTACTGAGGTTACTGAACTGCCTGCTACACGCCTCACATCTGTAGGGTTTCTCCCCTGTGTGACTCCGCATGTGTTTCTTCAGATCATCCAACCGACGGAACTGCTTGCTGCACTCCTCACATCTGTAGGGTTTCTCCCCTGTGTGAGTCCGCATGTGAGTCCTCAGATGACCCAACTGACTGAACTGCCTGCAACACTCCTCACACCTGTACGGTTTCTCCCCTGTGTGAGTCCGCATGTGTGTCTTGAGATTTCCCAGATTATAAAACGGTCTCCTGCACTCCTCACACCAGTAGGGTTTCTCCCATGTGTGAGTCCGCACGTGTCTTTTCAGATTACTCTGCTGACTGAACTGCTTGTTACATTCCTCACACCTGTAGGGTTTCTCCCCTGTGTGCACGTGCCTCCGCATGTGTTTCTTCAGATCATCCAACCGACGGAACTGCTTACTGCACTCCTCACATCTGTAGGGTTTCTCCACTGTGTGAGTCCGCATGTGTGTCTTCAGATGACCCAGCTCCCTAAACTGCCTGCTGCACTCCTCACACCTGTAAGGTTTCTCACCTGTGTGAGTCCGCACGTGCCTCTTTAGATTACCCAGCTCATTGAACTGCCTGCTACACTCCTCACACCTGTAGGGTTTCTCCCCTGTGTGAGTCCGCATGTGTGTCTTCAGATGACCCAGCTCACTAAAACCGCCTGCCGCACTCCTCACACCTGTAAGGTTTCTCACCTGTGTGAGTCCGCACGTGCCTCTTCAGATTACCCAGCTCACTGAACTGCTTGGCACACTCCTCACACCTGTACACTTTTACACCTTTGCCCTGCATACTGGTCCCCTCCATAGACTCCTCACGTCTTTCTCCTTGCCAGGTGAAAACGGTGTCGGCAGAACCCCCTGCTGATCCTCTCCTGACGTCATCCAAACCTTTTACGATGCCTGTTGTTGCCATGTCAACAGTATCTGGACCAACCTCTGTAAAAACGAGACGACCGATCTATAAACCGAGGTGAAATATCTGGTTCAACTTTTGTGAAGACGAGAAAAAACACTCATAAAACCTAGGAAAATATGTTGAGTCAATAAGTCGAGAAATATTGTAAAGTGCAGAGGTTGTAAACAAATGTTCATCTGCAGTAAAATAATCTACAAAACGGAAAACATTGAGAGAGAGACCATAAAAAAACTTGGAAATCCAATAAACCTCTTCGGAAATAGTGAGCTGCCTTTACTGTATGCTGTTACTGATGCTGTGCAGGGTCTTTGAGACTCAGAGTAACATTGCAACAGTTAGTAAACCGTCCTGTCGTTTCAACAATGTAAAAGTTAGTGAACCATCCTTTCGCCTTCATACTTTTCAAGCAATGGGCTTTGGCTTATTTTTGACCTGTTTTGTACTACTGGTATCTTTTTTTCATCAGCCAAATTTCAGTTGCATAATGAATAATTAACTGCCAATTTGATTTTCTTGTCGTTTAGCCACCGAGTGTTTTGTTCAGATATTTGAGTTCTTTACACCCTCCCGTCAGTTAGTGAACCGTCCCGTGGTCTTCACACCCTCCCGTGAGCCTCCCGTCTGGCGTCACGGTGGGATGGAATCCAGATGTGAGAATTAGGCGGGGCTCACGTAGGGGTTTAAAGTGCACTTAGGATTAGCCTGGTCTAAGATGAACACTTTTCTCATCACTAACGCCAGTGTCACTTTACAATAGTGAAATATTCCGTTCAGGATGTTGCACACTGGACAGCGAAAATTTTTAGTGCTGATTTTTGATGAGACACACAACATTATCTCGTAACCCCCTACGGACCCTCACTCTGTTTACGTTTTCTACCTGAAGGTGCCAGCTCCTAATTATTCTATATTTACAAAACCTAATTTGGGGGTGAAACATCCAAAAATACATTTCTCTCTCAGATACATTTGTAATTTCCTCATCCACACTACGACATGTCTTTGCGCAGCTGCACTGAAATAAACAGCTTGACTGGATGCACGGCCCAGACCACCCTGATGTGTACACTAGTCCAAACGCACGCCGCCACACAAATTATGGACCATTGACAACTCTACAAACCCTTGAATACCAAATACATGTCGGATGTTCTTACCTGGAAGTTAGTTGATACACAGTCGCCTGTTGAATCACTGCACAGCGATTGCGGACTCCTCAAAAGACGGAAAACTGCTCAAGGCCCTCAAGATGCCGTATCCTTGCGGACAGGAAAGCGCAAAGCGGTGACCCGGAAGTATTCGCTAGCTTGACGTCTAATCTCGTTACCTGATTACCCAACAAGTGTACACGGGCCTTAGGGAAGAGGTCAGTAATCGAGCTTGCTTTCTTTTAATACATGGGAATAGCATCAGTTACCTAACTGAGTTTCAGGCCAATGAAAACATGCATTGTCGGGATAATCCACCCTCTAAATTGTTTACTTACTTCTAAGTTGTTGTTTTTTTCAGATTCTATACGGCAAAACGTTTCTGGAACACAGTTTAAACATAAGTTGCCATTGTCATTGACCCTTCCCCACAGCTCATGACTGCATGCAAACTAACATGTATCTTCTTGAGCATTTTTACTGTAGAGGCACCCAAAACATGACTGAAAGTCTTCTTTTCCAACTATATTAGACAAAACCCAGGTGAGAATAATTTCCCTTGTGTTGGACCAAACGTTTTAACTTAAAATAAAGACAAAACCCTTACCTGTAGCATCCAGCTCCAAGAAAGCAACACTTTAATACCAGGAAAAAGACTTTTCAGACCCGATAGAAGGTTCATTTCCCGCCACGGAATTACTCTTCGTGGACATGTGAATTATTCGTCGTGGGCATGTTAATGGGACCTTTGAAAGACTTTTCTAATCACTTTTTGCTTTGATCGCCGAACGCGAGCAGACTCCGTGGCGGGAAATGAACCTTCTATCGGGGCGAACCTTCTATCGGGTCTGAAACCTTCTCTGGCCGGCAAAAGAACTTCAAAACGCATTATCAAAACGGCCACCCGCTCACGGAGTCTGCACAGGAGGCTACTTGCGCCCTCGTCAACATCGCGAGTGACTGCCTCTGTGGTGGTCGCCATATTTGTTTGTTGCGTAATGGTCGTCCGAAATACCGGCAACAAGCGATCGGGGGGGGGGGGGCGTGTAGGATTTCCTACTGCCTTCTTCTGGTTCCGAAAGGTGTCTAGATGTCCTTACATACAGGTTCTCCAGGTAAGTATGTAGAAACGTACATTTCCAGAAATAGACTATAAGTCACAAATATCTGCAGACGATATGGAAAACACGACCGCCTTGGCTAGCCTCGTTTTCATTTCCATAAAAATTTGCAGTGGCCTGGAGGTCAGTAGAAAAAAAACAAAAGCTATGTGGTTGGGATCTAGCAGACATAGGATTGATGAGCCTTTGGACGTGCTGTGGCCACGGGGGCCGATATATGCACTGGGTACACATTTTTCATACAACCAGGAAGACTGTGATAAGTTGAACTTTGATTATCCCCTGAAAGTAATGGAGAAATTGCTAAATGTATGGAGGACAAGAGACCTAACTACAATAGGGAGAATTGTTCTGGTTAAAACACGTGGTATTTCGTTTGTTGCCCTCCGACGTTGGTCAACATGCCGAAAATTGGCAAATATGTCGTAAATGTCTTTTTGTTCAAAGACCATGAGTGATCAAGCAACCGTGAGGCCCAACTTCTCGCGTCTTCCATTGCATATGAATACCCAGTATGGTAGCTGCCCATGCTGGTAGGGCAAGCTCATCATTCTAGTTAATTGAGATGTATACACATCTACAAGGACAGGTAATACTGTTGAATACAGGAATAAAAGGCCTGTTGGTTGTGATTTCATGTTTTGACACCTCAATTCTTGTTTAACAAGGTTGATGATCTCTAAATTTGAAAATGTAGGAATCTTGTTTTTTATTGCCCGCCTTGTTTTTTTTTCGCCCTATCGCATTATTTATTAATTAGATTTGGAGTCTGCGGAGGATGTCAGCCATAAAATTTACTTGCTGTGGCCTATTTACGTTTTTGGCCAGTGTCATTGTATAAAATGGGTCTTCTTTGTCGACCAATGACAGGACGCTTTTCAAATTACCCGCACGTTTCCATAACGGAAGCTGGTTGGTTTAGAAAATGACGCAATGCGGTACGCGGGACATTCCAATCATTTCCACTGCGACACTACAGCTGGTTGTACATTACGTACCCGGTGACACCCGCGCTGTTTTTTTTATCATTTATTATAAACTCGATGAAAGGGAATTTATGATAAACTCACGCTGTTCGGGCCCAATTCTTTTTTGACCGGGCGCTTTTAGACCCTACAAGCGCGGAGTAACTGCGGAAAGAGACCAGAAAATGTAACCCTAAAGTACTTCCCTGCCTGTCACATCTCATTACCTGATTACCGGTACCAACAAGTGTTTTGCGAACTGGTGCTCGGGTTGGGCCGTGGGTTTGTCCGGGGTTTTTATCTGTTCTGTGTTCCTACTCACCTCTTGTTCTTGTTTGTTACACAGTAAAATGTAAAATTCACAGTGAGCACGCACCAATAAGATTTATTTTCTTTGTAACAATTTACATTTACACTATCGTATTCACCGTCCCATGCGGTGACTTCCTTTTCTATAAAACTTGACAACTGTCTACTCTACCCAAAGATATACTAGATCTTTGATACAATTATGATTCACTCTCTGTACAAAAAGCAGGGAATATCAGGGAATAGTCCTAACAGGAACATGCACCACCATCCCTGTGTCATTAAAGGACAAAAACTAATTTGTTTAATTTAATTTAATTTAATTTAGTTTAATTCTAATTTCAGGCATCAAACGTGAACATGGATTTGGGTCAAATATCACCCCAATGTGTATGGGACGGGTATAAACCAATGAATCACCTTTTGCAAACAGGATTTTGGGTTGAAAGGCACAGTCAAGAACTTTACTTGTCCTTTAAAGACCAATTTCAGCATCAGTAATCTGATAGCAGACAAATTTCTAGTTGTCATATTTATTCAGTATTTACAACAGAGTAATGTGTTTATATGATTTTATATGATGATTTGGGATATTCACCAATATATATCGTGATTCTGTATTTATCCTAAGCATGCTTCCAGCAACTTCAACCTAAAAATCGGTACCAGGCACACTGATGACTTAGCATGCAAAGTTTCATAATTTACATATAACAATTTGGGAATAACGCTGATTGGCATACAAGTGCATGTGTACGTGAATGTACCTTTTCATACGAAACTACATTTGTAATCTAATTAAGCTGGGAAGTACACAGAACCAGTACAAAAGTTTAACAATCATGATTCGTACAATGGATTCAAATGAAGTTCAAGTACAATGTCACCCACAATGATTCTATTTGGTACCTATTCTGCCATGACTATTTTACTGATCTGAGGATTTACTGCTGTAATATATACATTATGCCACCATGTTGTTCAATCCTAAACTACATGTAGGTTTTCAACACTGTTCAGGCAATGTTCCTAAGGCTATGTGGTCAGAAAATTCAAACTTGACACGTACAAAACACCCTAGGTGGAACAGAATCAAACAATGTTAGAAAAAAATCCAGATGTACAACGATGGCCCGGGTTATTTCAGATAAGTTGATACGTAAAAATTTAGAAAGTAAGAATCAACTTATGAAGTTTGTATCCAACTTACAACATGTAAGTGGTTAACATTATGAGGGATTGTTCTAGCCAGTGGCTAGACTGTATTCATTTTACAAGAAATACTCATATCAATAATAAAGTTTCCTTAATTTTGTTGTGTAAAGCTGCCAAATACACGTCGACTTCATTTTTAACTAATAACAAAAGTGAAGTTATTAGATAATCCAAACTGCATATGATGAGATAATCTACAAAATATCTCATCCATATGACTCAATACAGATTTAAGAAAGATTGTACTACATGCTTATGAAACCCAACATGGTTTTGCCCAATGTCTGCATCATTTAGTCATTTGATGAAATCTTGTACACATAGTTCATGATGGATATGAAATAATGGCTGTTTTGTCTGACAAAATTCGCATGTCTTAAGTGGAAAAGTATAGAATAAGGCCACGTCAATTTAATTTGTTGGTTCTCAGATTTTTTAAAAATATGCTTAACTGGCAAAAATTATGAAAACAAAGCGTAAGGACCAGGTTTATGCCTTGGTACACCCAGTTTTATGGAGTGAATACAGTTATATTCATATTTTCCTCCCTATCCTCTGCTTTTATGATGTCCATTTCCTATATTTTCACCTTAAAATGTCCAAAACCAAGGAAATAAATTGGTGTAGCCTTTAGCTCTGGGTTAAATCACAACAGGTGGCCAGCATGGGTTTCCAGTCTACGAAAAGAAATCTATGATTGGGCAAAACCCGCCTTAAAAATACTAATACGTAGACAAAGATAATTCTAGGATATCCAAATTATGAAGACTACACTTCAGTAATACACAATGTAATCATAATGGTTACACAAGTTCAAACCAACATCATAAGACACATCCAATTGATTCAGACAATTAAAGCTGGATGATACAAACTTAACCCCCAGTCACATATATTGTATGATCAACAACGGAGGGCTTTCCACGACGATCGTGCCGTCCATCGCAGACTTGAGAAGAAATAGGTGGAATAGTTTAAAAATCAAACTATTGCGCCTGTTTCTTTTCACCCCTATGCCATATGGTGATACGATATCATTGCAAAAAAATCAATGTACAGTCAAACTCACCCAAGCGACCACTTCTATAAGCAAGCCATCTGGCCCAGGCTATAGCAACCGCTTTTTTCTCGGTCCCAATTTTCCTCTCTTAGAGAGTAGCATTAAGGGACTTGCTTAAGTCGACCAACGCGACCGGCTATATTTAGGACTGCACATTGCCCAATCTCTGCCTATGACAACTGTACATGTGTCATTTTCAAACGTGTGGCGGGAAACTTTTTTTATGATAACTAGCGACAAGTCTCGATGGACTCGGCCAGCTCGCCATTGGTTTCGACAGCATGACAGTCTTTGTGCAATGTAAAATGGCGCTGGATTGGTCACGTTAGGTCCAAAAAAACACTTTTCCTCGGTTCCCTGGGTGATCGTCTTCGACAAGTTTGACTGTACTTGCATTGTATGATGTATGTGACCTGGGGTTTAGTAGAGAAACTTAGTCTGTTAAGAGATGATATAGAGTTCAGATGTTTGTTGTTGGAGTCACTGCTCCATGGCCTCCGGCCCGAGTCCCTCTCCTCCGGCCGCTCTGCCCGGTCCTTCCACCTCCTCGTACATCAGCTCTACAGAACAGAGAAGTCAGGACAGTCAGACAACTGGCAGGGCTCAAAATCCTTTTTTCTGCATACTGTAATTCACTTTGTACTCACGGTAGCAAAATTTCACGGTCTGAAGAAAATGGACATGTTCACGGAACTTTATCTTCACGGTGGTGGCAAGTGCAGGGAAGGGGCAAAACACAAATGATTTGATAACAGTAACGATAAGTTCACGGTACGGAAGTGACAGTGAAAACAGTGAACATAACAGTACAGTGAAAAAATCAGGAATTACAGTACCTGCACTGATGCAGGTAACACTGAAAATTACCTGCACCAGACAAATTTTACCTGCACCACTCAGAATTTACTAAGTATGGATCATACTAAAAACTATTGCCATTATTTCATTTATTCTTCATAGGTGTTTTATACTTCAATGCCTGTTTCAACGCTGATACTATGCCGCTACGAGGACTGTGTGACTCTGAGTCAACCAAAACTGAGTAACAAATGGTTCTAAACCGGCACCATGCGGCTCCAGATGTGTTACTGACGGACGATTGCAGTGCAAAAGATGTTGGTCAGATGAGGAACGATTCCACTCTACTCATAAAACTGTTAGCTTATTATTGATCCCCCAAGAACAATTCTTAACACTGCTTCACAAAAACATGAGCATTTGAGTAGAGACAAAATAACATGGATCCTTTTTATAAACAACTCTAAAGGACATTTTAGATGATTTGAGGGTAAATCGGAAACCGCTTGCGTTAACCGCTTACTTCTCCACTCGGCCACGTTCAGTTCCATCTTCTCGAAGGAGTCGTCGTACGGTGGTGCGGTGGGCTCGTCGGTGGGGTCGTGGTACTGGCGCAAGTACGGGTGCTCCAGGGCCTGCTCCGCCGTCAGACGCTTGTCCGTGTCCAGTATCAGCATTTTTTCCAACAGGTCAACAGCTGGGGGTGGGAGGGGGGCGAGACGGTGGGGTTAATACTACTATCCATGTGTTGATGAAGATTAGACATCCTGGTAAACGACACTGATTGACAATACAAACTCTACTACTGGATAAATATGGAGATTGCTTCTGTATTGGACAAAATGCTGAAGTCGTTTTCTCTCCAGAGTCACTGACAAAAGGTAGTGGATCGTACCTGAAACGTCTGACAGTTTCCAAAATCATATCCAGTTGCTTGAGTAACTGCTTTTTGGCAGATTACTTCTGGTCATTTCGAGTGACATCCATCATTTTTACTGAGCATCAAATGGGAAGGAAGGATTCCCCAGCATTCTCCAGTACATGACATTGTGTAACAGTGGGGTTCAAGTGCCACCAACTGACCAGTCTAACTTGTCCGGAACTTTTAGGATTCGGGTTAGCCTGTTGAATTTGTGAGCCAGCATGGGACCCCGCCCTGCCATCCACCAAGGGACAGTCGCAGTTTCAATGCTGTTGTCTTACCAAGGGAATTATCCTATATATAACTTGATATAATATCAGTGACACTCACAAGTCTTTGTCATGTTCAAGTGGTTCTTACATTCCTTATATATAAATGTTGACTAGTTCTGTTAGTTAATGTTTTAGTGATGCTGAAGAAGATTGACGGATGTCACTCAAAACATTAGGAAGTAATCTACGTATTTATCCAGTAGTTAAGTTACAGTAGTAGAGTTTGAATTGTCTTTGAGTTAACTATCAGACTGAGTTCTTGGTAGTTCCCAGACTTTCCTGTTGTTGCCTTGCACCCTGACAGTTCTTCAAATTGGCGTCTGATCTCATTGGTCAATTCCTCGGGACGACGGAATGATGGGTAACGCAGGGGGCAGGCAACAATCGCCATGACAACTCATGTGCGGCGCATGCATAGTACTGTAAACAAGCTGTTACTAGTGTCAGTGAAGCATGATTTAAGCAGTTATCTGTAATGAGGCAGTTGTTGGAACATCATCATCTATGTAAAAGTAGTAGAATACGTAATCAGAATAAATCATCTTGTCACAGTAGAGATTGCAATGTGTCAGAACCTGAAATTCAACCAGAAGCGATCATGATCAGAATCTCTACTGGTAGAGATTGCCATTGAGGCTACGTTTCTACTGGTAGAGATCGTGTAAATCGTTGATTCTACAGAAAGAGATCGAAACGACTCCTCGGTACTGGTAAATTGGGCAATTCAACTGCGAGACTGCGATCAGAGTCTCTGTGAGTAACCTAAACCTAACCCTAATTTTGATTCACTAAATCATAATAAAGAAGACTGTATTCATTCCTTTAGCCAACCGACATCTTGCATACTGCGGTTGTCCCTCAGTAAGACATCTGGAGCTGCATAGTTCCCGTTTAGAACTTTTATTCAGCCTGTTTCGCCCTGTGTGGCTTCTTCAAGTGTACAGAGGCTAAATGATACCAGTTTACCAAGTTCTCATTTTTATACCTTTCCAGTGCATATTGGCATTAGGTGTGCAAGATGTCAGGTAGCTTGATGAATGAATTCAACTCTATCATGAAAGTTCATCTGTGTTGGTAGTTACATGTTTAAAGTTAAGACTTTTGATCCAACACAAAAAATTCTCTCACCTAGAGCTTTCGACCAGTCACTCTGGCCTTCCTAAGTAGACTGACCCAGTGAAGCTTGTCACGTGGCTTCTTTGAAGTGTGACGTCAACACTGGGTCAAAGGTATCTGGTAGACGATGTCGGCCCCCGTCGCGGTTCACTTTGTTTCACTTGACACTGTAAGGATTTTAGACTCTGAACAAGACTATTTCTTGAGAGGGGTGAAGGAAGCCATTTACATCAGGGCCCATCACCCTACATTGAACCGCGACGGGGGCCGACATCGTCTACCAGATACCTTTGACCCAGTGTTGACGTCACACTTCAAAGAAACCATGTGACAAGCTTCACTGGGTCAGTCTACTGAGGAAGGCCAGAGTGACTGGTCGAAAGCTCTAGGTGAGAGAATTTTTTGTGTTGGATCAAAAGTCTTAACTTTAAACACGAATTCAACTCTACTTTGTACCTAATTTTGATTCAGATTAGAGACTCCAATATCTTGATCTCTTTTCATGGTAGAATCGTTGATTTGGCCAGATTGCACTCTCTACCCTTACACATACTGTATGTAAAATGTAGCCCACACCAAAAGCCAAAACACGTCTATCGGGGAGGGTGAAGCAACTGTTCTAGAGCATGCCACCTTCTGTACCAGGTTCTCAAAACATGACTGAATGAATAAACGAGAATGAATAGATGCATTGAATGAATGTTTCAATCAATCAATGATGAATCAAAGATGCCAAAAGTACTGTCGACAACAAATTTGGGTTATTGAAAGTATCAGTTATAGTGTAAAGCCAGCCGGAAAATGCTAGTAGCTCGCCCAATGAGTGGAAGCTCAAAAGGATATTTTGATGGACATTTTTGGCTGGAATACGGCCCCTCAATCATTGCACAATTTTTAGGGATCAGCCAACTTTTTAGGTACCTCAGCCTTGTCCAATATAACAGTAAATTTTCAGGTGAAAAATATGCTTGATTCTAGCGATTTTCAAATTTGGTGACCTTCTGGCTCTCAACAAATGAAGGTTGCTGACAGTGCGATATCCTGGCTTTGCAGTATTTGTTTCAATTCCTTATTAAGTTATAGAGAACCAAGGACAAGTGGTGAGTTTTAACATGTGAGGCAGAACCCAATTTCAATAGCATTACTGTTGTGAGTGAAATTAAAACGATTTCAAACGGTCCTATTTCACAAGCAACTGGTCGTGCCACAGTGACAAGCAGACAAGACGGCCTAGCACTGCCAATGGTTTGCATGATTAGTTGTCTTCACCCAGGTCGGGTATGGGGCCATGATGCCTTCTGCGCTCACCATCCGGATTCGCTCCGCAGAAGTAGCCCGAGAAGTCCTTCTTCGAGTGCTTGGGGAGCGACTTCACGTAGGTTCGCGCCTGCAAAACACAGTAAAAAAAACAACAAGGAATCAGAGATTTCAGAATTCTGGGAAGTGTTTTGGGATTACCGGTATTTGAATGTATTGGGATTGTATTGTATGATCGTAGGGAAATACCTGATTGAATTACATCATACAGTCACTGTACTCACATTGTATGATGTAACTCACTCCAGTATTACACCATGGTTTGAGTCTCACACGGGTACCATGATTGCACAGTATACATTCCCGGTGACCCCATAACACATCCTACCCACCCCCATCAAACTCCTTTCAAGCCGTACCCGGAAATTCGTGCTGTACCCGCGTTCAATCTTGAGAACACTTCGCTCGGCCGGCCGTACTATCCAGACCGCTTCTCGGCTGGCCGAGCGAAGTGCTCTCAAGATTGGGCGCGACTTGTACGACGCCATTCGGCAGATAGGTGGCCAGGAATACTTACCAGAGCATAGGCTATATGAGGTTGTGTATCGTTGCCGTACAGGGTATTTAGACACGACTTCCGAGTGACTACGTACCGGGGCTGAGCGATATCCGCCATTGGGTACGGTGAAAAAGTACAGGGTACGGCACGAATTACCGGGTACGGCTTGAAATTTTCGCGGGTACGGCCAGATTTTTTGAGTGGGTACGGCACGAATTTCCGAGTATGGCTTGAAAGGAATTTGATGGGGGTGCTACCATATGTTATTTCATCATTTAACTAATTTTCATCGTCGCTGTAGCTTGTAAACAAACTACGTAGGCCCAGAAACCACATGATGCTGGTTATTAGAAAATCTTGCAAGGATCCCATCATTGAAATTCCACCTCTCTTAGTCTGTTGTATCTAGAACTGTGCTTTGTCCATAACCATGATTACAGATTAGGCACGTTTCTGGATAGTTCACGCGTATCCAGAACCATGGCTAGGGCAAATCTATGTTCTTGAACACACCGGAGACTATCCAGAACCGTGTCTGATCCTAACCCTAACCCTAACCCATTCAGGAACAGAGCACGGTTCTGGATAGGCAAGGTTCTGGATAGGCATGGTTCTGGGTAGGCACGGTTCTGGATAGGCACGGTTCTGGATAGGCATGGTTCTGGATAGGCACGGTTCTGGGTAGGCATGGTTCTGGATAGGCACGGTTCTGGATAGGCATGGTTCTGGATAGGCACGGTTCTGGATAGGCATGGTTCTGGATACGATAGTCTCACCTCCTGAGAAATGATCTTCTCAACAAAGTCCTCAGTAGGAGTGCCAGTCAGGGCCATGATACGGTTCAACTGGTCAATTTCTTTATCATTAAGGAAACTTCTAACACTTTAATAGCAATGAACTAAACCTTTCAATTAAGAAACAAACTACACATGTCCACTCAACCATCATACACTATGTAACACTAGTCTATTACAATTATTATGTCACCCAAGGCTAGTCTATACATACAAAACAATATAGGTTTTGCAGTCCCAAACCTGTAAGTGTAACAATGTTGTGATCCTTATTAAAGTAAAACTACATACCAAGACTGTCATATACTATCCCTAACATAAACCCTAAACAAATATTTAACATAAAATATTTTTACCACCAAAACTACAGATGCAACCAGCAGCAGACATGTTCAGCTACGATCTCTCATTGGCTAAACTACTGCTTATTTTGATTTTGACAGGCTATGACTTGGACTTTGCCATGCTGCTGTGAATTCCATTGTAAAGTTTGACATTATAATGCTCAATCTTTGCAAGCAGGTCGGAGGTCAAGGCCCCTCAGAAATATCCAAGTGCAAATAGTAGGTCTAGACAAAGAATTCTTCACAAGTTAGGGACCTTACACTTGAACTAGACCACAATGCGCATTTGGAGCTGTGAAACAGCTTATATTATTACAGGAACTTGTTTCTGAGTCAGTTTTTGCAAGTGACAAGAAAGCTATATTTGGGAATTGATAATAACAACGCTAAACACCTACATGTACAATGTAATTGTTTTCTTTTTTGGTCAAGTTAAACACATAGCACACAGCATATTCCTGGACAGCTATATACAGCACTGAACTGAACATGATTTTAGCCACACGTGTACATGTACATGCAGCCTGAGTCACTCACCGAGGACACAAACTCTGGAGGAACATTCTGTGGGGACACAGAACACCCGTCTTTCACATTTTCATAGGCGTGGGAGGGGGGCATCTATAACTCATGTATTTATACTATAGCTTCAGTCAGATAATATAACTGAAAGACAGCTACATGTATAGCAAAGTAATAACTGAAAACAAAACCTGCCAAGCACTCTCTTGCATAAAAATTAATATGCATTTTTGCCTTTTAAATTTCTTGTACAGCCACAACAGTACTAGTTTGGTTCTTGGATTTGTTTCCTTCATTCTTTTTCTGTCTCATTTTGAGTCTCATTATTTCTTAACTATTGCTACATGTACCAAGCTGGATGATTCAACAGATACACACTTTGTGACATATTTGTGAAAGAAAAATTTTAAAAGCTGACAAAACCAAGGTGCATTCATGCAGCCAGCTCAAAAGCAAGCTCATACTTTATAGGCAACGCAGAAGCAACAGTTAAAACTCATAACATTAAACTGATTCAATGCACAACAGCAAAAAAGAAGAAGAAACACAAAAACACACACAAAAAAAGTACTTACGGACTCGGAGCTGATTTTTTCCAGGAATTCTTCGTCAGGCGTTCCAACGAGCTCCATAATTCTCTTCAACTGATCAATGTCTTTTGGAAAAGGTAAAGGAAAAGGAACGCAAAACCAGCAACACAAATAAAACATTGGACAGACAGCTGGGAAAAAGGCCATATTCTGGGAAATGGAATTATTGAAGCGCAGGGGGCATTTTATGTTGTCATGGTGACTGATGACTTGCCCCCGTGTTACCCAGAATCCTCCATTTTTCCCAGCATGCTAAGGGGTACATAAAATGGCCTATATGAAATGACGTCATGCATGCCACAGACAATAAAACAACAATGAAAAGGAAAGAAAGCAGTTGGCATATACTGCCTAACAGCAAAGAATGCATTGGGTGCTTGTGCATTTAGGCTCACACTTCGTGAACATTCAGAACTATAGAAGAGCAACTGTTACTACTGGCCTGAAGAGTGTTTTCATTTGCTGAATGTTGTATCAATGAAGTGCTGACAGCCATGTTGATGTCTTTGATTTGCATTTCAACATATCACAGTTCAAGTATATTACACAGTGTTTGTTAGTTTTTATCAGGAAGTTTTCTTCATAGTCTACCAGTAATTTCTCGTCTGTGAGCTACAATGTACACACACTACTAACAGAGGTTATTTGAGAGGGTTGGAGGATCTCTAAATGTTTGAAAATGCTTGAGCTTCAACCACTAAAAATTCATAATACATGTACATGTACATTGTAGCTGCATCTACATGTACCTCCATATTGGACTCCCTATATGACATTAAAAAACTCTCTACAGAGTCTATCTTCAGATGAAGGGAATGATGGGTAATGCTGGCAAAGGTTTCACAGCTAATAAATATCATAACACATACATGTATATAAAACACACATATACAACACATACACAAAACACATTATACATGCACAAAAAAGAACTCTTCCTTTCACAGTGCCACCTTGTGACAATTAGTAGCATTGCACCCTGACAAAGGCTGAAATTTGGCACCTGTTAAACATAATTATGTTGTGAAAGAAAGAATTCTATTTTCCAATGTCCTATAATATAGACATGAAGCTATTAACAGCTTATAACATTGTTATTATAATAAATAACACTCCCTCTACTACACACAAAATTTAAAGGCACCCAAAGTGATTTCAGGGTGGTACAGCTGGATTTTCGAAGTTAATTTTCTGGTCATCTTTTTAATATAGTAAGTTGAATCAACCCTTTCCCATAGCATACTGACATCTATGTTGCTGACAGAAAATTAATTGATTGTTTTGCATCGTAGGCTGGTTCTAGCTATTTATTGGTGATGCCAAAAAATAAAGGGAGTCTCTTCACGTAGCTTGTTTTTGCACTATTTGAAACGTTTCAAGTATGAAATGATGACAAAAATGTGGTACGAAATGACAGTTAATGTTAATATCAGACAGACTTCCTCATGCAGAATGTTTTTTTGTTTTGCCGCCCTAAAATTGCATTGGATGCCTTTAACACACTAATGTTAAAGGAGTCCTAAAGTCCAGAAGGGAGTGCTATTTTCTGATAGACTATGCTTCAATGAATACATGACTAGCCGACTTTTTACAAATTTCGCTTGTGCGACTTAAGCAGCGTGTGTTTGTAATGCGATATTAGTATCATTTCCCCCCATACTGAACCACAATAGATACATCCGGGAACTTTGGATTACGAAATGCTCATACACTTCAAGTCAACATACTCTCACCTCTCAAATAAACGTACCGGTACGTTTATTTTTTTTCACCTAAAAATCCGCCCGGTACGTTCTTATTTTAGACGGTACGTTTATTTTTTAGAATCCAGGCAAAGTTTCGGGCAAATTTGCGTTAAACAACTAAAGTATTCCCAGGTCCCGAATAAACGTACGGGTAACGTTTAACTTACTTATTAACATGTTTGATATGGTTTTTTTTGCCCCGAACATCCACCCGGTACAATCTTATTTTGGACCGTCGCAGGGTTACCCTCCCCATAACGGCGCTGCGCCGGGCTCAGCGCCGGTATACTGCTTTCCAAAATTAGGGTGTTCCATCCCTATTTTTCTCCATTCTTTTGCCAAAATTCGTGAAAATGTTCCCATTTCGGGGCTGAGAGGCGTCAATTTTCTTGTTGGTATTGTCTGTGAAAATTTGTGAATGGGCGATACTCAAGTCAACAATGGCCATTTCGCATGGCTTCAAAAGTACACAAAGGAATTGCTGTCATTCAGGTGGAACATCGGACTCCCCACTGCCGTTTTAGAATCATGTAAACAGCGCTTATTTCCTGATTACTCTGTAAATCAAAGCACACGGCTCAGAAAATAATTTATGAGCTAGTATGTTTACAAACTAAGAGTGCCAGTTCGGCTGGACCGATCTGACCCGGTACAACTGTTACAACATCAGATGGGAACGGAGTCCAAAAAGCCGAAAGTTTTTACCCAAACAAAAGAAGCTTAGAAGTACAACTGCACCTTATCAGCTCATTTGGCCATTGGAAATAATGAAGATAATCTGCTGTCTGCCGACCGAATTACACTTCAACGTGTGCAAGGCGGCGAAATCAAGGACTTCTTCTAAATCGTGGGGGCGGGTATCCACGTCTTTTTGAAACCTTATTTGCCGCCTTTGCTACTTTTGTAGGCGTGCCACGTCTGCAGGGGTGACGCAGCTCTGTCGCAACTTGTTAGGGAATCGAGGTTCTTAGGGATCAGTTAATTAAATTATCAAATTGTTTACACTTGCTTCCAATGCAAAACTGTCCCCAAGTATTCTGCTAATTTTTATCAGTATTGACCATAAATGCTACAGTTGGCACAGGCATCGTCAGGAATACCACGGACATTCAGCTACAAAACAATTCGGCAGCAAAAAAGTGTTCAGTTTCACTGTTGGATACATTCCAACTTCTTGAATATATTAACCATATTTGGATAGGCGGGATTCCCTGTCAGTTGAGTTCACAGGCATCTCAGGTTACATCAAAGGGATCGGGGGCGTGGCTAAGTAGCTACATCTGATATAACGTTAGTCTCTATCAGGGGAAACATTGCAAAATGATTGAAGGGGAGATCGTGTTAATTTTGGCTATTTCTTGGTAACTTTTTTTATGATAACATGGCCAGTTTACAATTTTTCTTGTCTGTATGCCTCTAGATAATATAATTCAGTGTTTAAAAATGCAAAACACACTTCTGAATCAGTTTTTCATTTTTGGGGTGTTTTTCTTAGTTCAAAATTTCCCTGACTTCAAGTTCAAATCTCAGGTATAACGTTATGTGACCAATACAAACATTTTGAGATGGAGGTTTTCAACAAAACTTTGCTTTGGGGTGTGCTTGTTCCTTTGTTGGTATTTGTATCATAGAAATGTTTCTGGAAATTGATTACATTTCCAAATGCACATACAGTGCACATATTTTTGCTGTCTATATTTAATTATATTTTCATTTTTTACATAAATACTCACATATAGATTAGGCTGCATTATACAACTCAATGCATTTTAAGAGGAACATGGTTGTCAATATTGTAAGTTTTATTCCAGGGAGTATGTTTATTAGATTTTGAAGAGAACACATTATTTAGTATAGACGATGCTTATATTACATGTGAATTTTGAAATTTTCCGGGGGGTACTTTTATTCCAGGGGGTACTTCTATTCGAGAGGTGAGAGTAAACATTTTCGGCAAAAACGATAGGAGACAAGCACACCAATAAGCTGATTATTGAAAACATACTTACTTTACTTTGCTTGACCTCTAGCTTGGATGCTATAATATCAGGATGTCTAATACAGTGAGCTGCCAGTTTCATCTTGCGTGTTTTGACTTTCTCAATTTATTTGTATGTAAATCTTTATTGAACAGATAATTTGATTACGCCGCTTATTGGAAAGATAATTAGATTACGCCGTTCTTTTCATTGTCAATAATTTCGGCATAAATGAGAGGCGATAAGGACACCAAGAAGGCCAATTGTTGGTATGATATCAAAGAACACAACACAGTACGATTTTTTCTTATCGCCCCTGAAATTAGGTCTAAAACGTAACGTTCTTGGTCAAAGCATAGACACCAATGGGGTTGCGCGGTGCAGTCTGGGATAGTTTAGAGGGTATCTGGGGAGTTTGTCCTGGTTTCGATGCGTTTTAAGACTTGCGTGCATAATGGATATTTTATTGTATACTGTAAAGTAATATGCATTTTTCACTTCCTAAAATTAATGTCTGTCGGAAAATACCACTCCCTTCTGGACTTTAGAACCCCTTTAATATCGCATGTCTGCCACTTGTCTTGCCGAGCTAGAAACGTTTACGTTCTGCCCGTTGCCAAGGATACGATCAGTTCCGGGGAAGAGGGTTCTGCCCGTCAGCAGTTCCGCCATGATGCACCCCACCGACCAGATGTCAACTGCATGCAACACAAACAGCAAGGCATGCAGGGAGCTGTCAATCAAGCTGCAACCTTGGTAACATCCTGTCAATCAATCTGTAACTGTCAATCAAGCTGGAACTGTTAATCAAGCTGTAACCTTGGCAACATCAGGTGGAGCTGTCAATTAGCCCTTAAAACTTTTGTGGAGCTGTCAATTAATCTGTAACTGTCAATCAAGCTGTAACTGTCAATCAAGCTGTAACTGTCAATCAAGCTGTAACTGTTAATCAAGCTGGAACTGTCAATCAAGCTGTAACCTTGGCAACATCAGGTGGAGCTGTCAATCAAGCTGTAGCTGTCAATAAATCTGTAACTGTAAATCAATTTGTAGCTGTCAATCTGTAGCTGTCAATCAAGCTACAACTGTCAATCAATCTGTAACCTTGGTAACATCAGCAGGTGAACCTGTCAATCAGCTGCCTTTATGCATTTAGTGGAGTTGTCATTCAAGCTGTAACTGTCAATCAATCTGTAATCTTGGCAACATGTGGTATATCTGTCAATCAGTCTTTACATGACATGCCTCTAGTACAGCTGTTTATAATATTAGTCTGTAACTGTCAATCAAGCTGTAACCAATGGCAACATCAGGTGGATCTGTCAATCAGTCTAAATAAAGCAAGTCTTTATTTAGTTAATTACCATGTACATCTTTTATGTCAGTTTGGTCTGTCAATTAATCAATCAATCAATTAGTCACCAACATACAGCCACCCATTTCCTGACTTTTATTTAATCAGATTACAGGGCTTGAAATACATGTACCACCAGCATATGCAGGTTTAAGTGCAGGTAAAACTGGAGCTGTGCAGGTATTTCTGATGTCTACCTGCACCTAACCTGCACCGGTCCATGTACTGGGTTTATATACAAATGTAGGTGTGTGTGGATTTTTATTTGCTGCATTGACTGTTACCACCTATGAAGTATAAAAGAAATAACGGCAACGGTTTCTGAACAGTTTTTAGTATGATTTACATGTATACTTCCTAAACTCTGAGTGGTGCTGGTAAAACATGTCTGGTGCAGGTAATTTTCAATGTTACCTGCATTGGTGCAGGTCTGCAGAAAAGAGTATTTTGAGCCCTGGATTACATTACAATCTTCACTTCATGACCTCAGCCTGTAGGTTGTGATCGACTGATAGCAGAAGATTCAGGAAGGAAGGAGCGAAAGACAGGAAGTAAGAAAGGATACGGTCTGTGCCTGGGAAGAGAGGTCTTCCTGTGAGGAGTTCGGCCATGATACAGCCGACTGACCAGATATCAGCTACATACGCAGGTACCGAGGGAACAGTAGAGAGTAGGAGGGAAACAGTAGTAAAACTCGGAGGAAACAGAACAGGTTTCTGCTGTACAAAATCTTACACTAAGGCCACACCAATTTAATTTGTTGGTTCTCGGATTCGCCACTTCATTTTTTTCCGATTTGCAAATAAAAATAAAATTGGATTCAGGCTTTGAATCAACTGCAAAATGCTCCGATTTTGCCCAAAACAGTTGAAGAAAGCTCCTCGTCTGCCTTGTTTTATAGTTTTTTCATGTATCAATGCTCTGGTTTGATCAAAAATTCAGAAATCATTGTTTGAATTATAAACCAGCTTGGAATGGGGACGTCAAGGCTGCTATCGTAGCTTTTGGGGCTATCAGAGGATGCCTAGGCCTGTTTTTATTTTTTTTTTTTTTCGCCCGGTCGCTTCATATTTTTTCTAAAAAAATCCGAGAACCAACAAATTAAATTGGTGTGGCCTAAATTGTTATTAAAACATCTCCAACTTACAAAATGTAGATCATCATAGTATCTTTGTACTATCTGAATTTTTTTTGTACCAGATAGTGAGTGAGTGAGTGTGAATTACTACAGAAATTACAGAGATGCTGTAAAAGCATTTAATTTCACAGTGATTACATTTCATTGTAAGAAGGAAAATGAGGTTTTGGTGGTGTTTTGAATTCATGGTTGAAACAATTCGGTACTACAATAATCATACAAGACAGGCATATTCACAGTGTAATGAATTTGCAGTGGAGAGGTCACCATGGAAACTGCAAAAATAAAACCACCATGAAAGTTTCTGCATTTACAGTAGCTCATCATTTTGGACAACTCCACTTGCCCACTTGCCCAGGGCAAGTAAAAGTACTGTTCGGGCAAGTGCATATACCCCTTTACTTGCCCAATTGGGCAAGTAAATTTTTTGCATGGGAAGTATAGCTGCTACGGTGTTAAGAGCAAAATTGCTCATCATTTTGCCATAATGATATCATATTTAATGCCCTTTTGTCAGAAAATCCATTGCAAGTATCAAACCACCTAATTTTGATAAATAAAGCATGCAGCATTATAAGGCCACACCAATTTAATTTGTTGGTTCTCGGATTTTTCCAGAAGAAATATGAAGCGACCGGGCGAAAAAAGTTAAAATTAAAAGAAGCCTACTAGGCATCCTCTGATAGCCCCCAAAGCTACGACAGGAGCCTTGATGTCACCATACCAGGCTGGTTTATAATTCAAACAATGAATTCTCAACTTTTATCAAACCAGTGCATTGATACATGAAAGAAACTGTAAAACAACGCAGACAAGGAGCTTTCTTCAACTTTTTTTTGGCAAAATAGGATCATTTTGCAGTTAATTCAAAGCCTGAATCCAATTTTATTTTTATTTGCAAAGCAGAAAAAAATGAAGCGGCGAATCCGAGAACCAACAAATTAAATTGGTGTGGCCTAAACTCTAAAATAAAATAATTCCTTGCTGGTAGTAAAAATGCATAAAAAATGTCAATGTATATTTTGGGCAAGTGAAAAGTTGGTCTGGGCAAGTGGAAAGAACCATGTACTTAATTAAAGGTTACTGTCACTAGTAGTGCTGCGTACCGGTTCGCTGGACCGGTTCAGGACCGGACCGAATGTTTCGGTTCAAGTCCAAAAAAACCGAAACGTTGAGAACCGGTTTTGGACTTGTTAAAAAAAATAGCACTAACATACATTCCAGTGTTTAAAATACCCGGTCTCGCAGTCTCGCCACGCAAGTCAGGTTGCCCGGAGCGCAAGTTATTTTTACAGCGGCTGGGTTTACGGCCAGCGGCTTCTGAAATAAACAGTGCCGCGGTCCCGCCTGCTTGATCTCGCCCCGGTCTGCTTGCGGTAACAACGACCCATTTTCCATTGAGAAATGTTCCTTGAGAAGTTTCGTCCGTAGTCAAGTTGCTTTAATGCGCCTATAAACGCAAAAATTAATCTGAAACACGCGGCATTGATCGGCCGGGACGGACGCAAAACATTAGCGGCCATCTTAAACCTCGCGAACTCACGTTAGATCTCGCAAAAACACGCGAGGAATACGCAACGCCCCTAGCGACATTGGTGAGACTGCAGCCTAGTGCAGGGTTCAGATATCGGTAGAGAGCCGATAATGAAACAAATTAAATCTAGCACCGCGTTTCCACCGCTATTTTATCTCTTGGGGCGAAATTAAGTACTTCTTTGCTGTTGTTGCTATAAAAAATTGTACTATTAAAGCTGAAAAAGATTTTTTCTTAAATTATACACTGTATAATACTAGTAGCTTAATAATATGTGTTTACTACTGAGGATAATAATACAGTATTCATTGACTCATGATTATGAAACACCCATATTAGTAATTAGGTCTATATACATTGCATTTGTAGTTCAGCAGTCAGCTCAAATTAATCCAAGGCTTTAGGTAGGCAAGTTGCTTTGCTTACATCATGCCATGGGTTTAGGTCCGGACTTGCAAGTCCGGACCTGAACCTAAACCTCTGGACTCGAGTCCGGACCTGAACCTGAAAATTGGTTTAGGTATGCAGCACTAGTCACTAGTGCAGCACATTCTAGGGTTAGACACAATCATTAAAAAACCTTGAATCCAGTCTCCCCTGGATTCCGGTCTCCCCTGTGACATCTATATGATGAGCTACTGTAAATGCAGAAACTTTCGCAGTGGTTTTATTTTTGCAGTTTTCACGGTGACCTCTCCACTGCAAATTCACGACACCGCAAATATGTCTTCCTTGTAGGACTACTTTACTACAGAATTGTTTCAACCACAAATTTAAAACACCACAAAACCTCATTTTCCCTCATACAA
Organism: Branchiostoma floridae x Branchiostoma japonicum; assembly: GCA_013266295.2. NCBI lineage: Eukaryota > Metazoa > Chordata > Leptocardii > Amphioxiformes > Branchiostomatidae > Branchiostoma > Branchiostoma floridae x Branchiostoma japonicum. Next base: position 29,071,328 of record CM023825.1, read on the forward strand.
AACAAGTTTAGGCCACCCCAATTTAATTTGTTGCTTCTCGGATTTGCCTCTTCATTTTTTTCTGATTTGCAAAAAAAAAATTCTGGTTCTGAATCAACTAAAAAATGCTCATATTTTGCCTCCAACAGTTGAAAAAAGTCCTTTTCTTCCTAGTTGTTACAATTATTGTTACATCTACCAATGCAGTGGTTTGATTAAGTTCAAAATTCATTGTTTAAATTTTAACCCAGTCTTTTGTGTTGACTTCATGGCACCTATTCTAACATTTGGTGCTATAACAGGATGCCCAGGCCTGTTTTTATTTTTTATTTTTTTTCGCCGTCGCTTCATATTTTTTTCTGAAAAAATCCGAGAAGCAACAAATAAAATTGGTGTGGCCTTATGACATCCATTAGTGTACTGCCCCCCTCCCCACCTGTCCCCCCCCCCACACACACACCTGTTTTGTTGTAGTGCATCCAGTTTAGCATGATTTCTGGCGCCCGGTACCATCTTGTCGCTACGTAGCCCGTCATCGCATCGTCCGCCATCCTGGCCAGACCGAAGTCCAAAATCTGGGGGAGGCGCGAGAAAACAGAAGTATGAAGAAATTTTCATTTCTAAAAAGTAGAAGATCAAAAATTACTTGTGTGCATTGCACAGAACAATGGTATGAAAATATGGTATTTCAAGCCCTGTCAAGTGTTTTCTGACATCTTGAATTGACATCTAAGGCTCAGTAAAACACTTTATATCATACCCGGGCGGCGATACAGTGCTCCCGACTGTGCTGTATCCACCCGTACAACACGGGTGTATAAACCGGGCTTCCATAGAACGATTCGAACTCGTTTCGCCCCAACCGTGTGCGCCGCTTTCGAAAATTCGAATACAGGATTCGGACGTTGAATGGATGTTGTAGCAGTTTTTTGTTTTGGGACACCAAATTTTCGCTCATTTCGCCTTGAAAGACGTGTTTTCTAAGGTGGGTATGATATGAATAGCATACAACACGGTGTATTCCGCATCACCCTCGGTCTCGGCCCTCCCGCGAGTCGGATCGCCCTCTGGCCTTCGGGCGATCCGACTCGCGGTCGGGCCGATACCTCGGGCAATACGGAATACACCGTGTTGTATGCTCTATGTATTGTAAGCAGAGACTTTGTGAAGAATGAAATGTCCCTACCTTCAACTCACAATCCTCGTTAACAGCGATGTTACTGGGCTTCAAATCCTGGGGAAACAACATGGTTAACATTTGGAGCTCTTACTACAAATATATCTGTTCTAATTCTAAACACTAATTCTAAACACTAATTCTAAACACTAATTCTAAACACTAATTCTAAACACTAATTCTAAACACTAATTCTAAACACTAATTCTAATTCTGTTCACACTTTTTACTGTTTAAGACAGCTTTCTGATGGATAAAAGATAATAATCATTTTAGTAAACACCGTGCCAGGTCTAAAGTCTACTGCACTAGTAATCCAAAAGCTTCTTGAAATTCAGATTATTGCAGTCTTATGGCCACACCAATTTTATTTTTTGCTTCTCGGATTTTTTCAGAAAAAATATGAAGCGACAGGGTGAAAAAAAAATGAAAAAAAAAACCAGGCCTGGGCATCCTATTACAGCCCCAAATACTAGTCAAGAATAGGTGCCATGAAGTCAACACAAAAGACTGGGTTAAAATTTAAACAATGAATTTTGAACTTTTAATCAAACCACTGCATTGGTAGATGTAACAACTGTAACAACTAGGAAGAAAAGGACTTTCTTCAACTGTTGGAGCCAAAATATGTGCATTTTTGAGTTGACTCAGGACCAATTTTTTTTTTCTTGCAAATCAGAAAAAAATGAAGAGGCGAATCCGAGAAGCAACAAATTAAATTGGTGTGGCCTAAACATATAATATGAACTTTTGGAAAGACTTACTCTGTGAATGATCCCAGCAGAGTGGATATACTGTGAAGAAAAAACATGGATTCATAAAACATTTAAAAAAACGCTAAATAGAATTTGCCATTAAAATGTTTATTGGGGTGACAACTTAAAAAAGCGACAATCAGTAATTGTCTAATGCATGGGCTAATTGTATGTACAAAAAGGACATCTAACAAAGAAATAGAAATATTGGTAAGAAAATTGCGTAACTTGAACTAGAAAATTACAATATAACTCCTGAAGGAAAATTGCTGCTTATATATATAATTAGAGTCTAAGAAAGTTTTGAAGAATGAGTACCTAGCTTTGGTTAGGGACATCCCTCAGATAGGACGTTAAATGGAGTTTTTGTGGACAGACACACCGGTACCCCACACACATTAAAAAAACTTTTGAAAAAGAGTAGGGGCATGCCCCGGTGTGCGATAGTCCAAATCCTACTAGCTGGAAGTTGGTGATTTACTACAAATCACCTGGATGGCGGCCTGGCGAACCCCCGTCTCGTATTAGCCACATGGTGATTTACATCATCACCAGGACTCCAGGAAGAATAGCGTGAAATTTATGTAACACTAATTGGGATCCTAATAAAACAAACAAACCTTGAGTCCTCTGATCACCTGGTAGACCAGGAACTGCACGTGGTCGTCTGTCAACTTCTGACACTTCACAATGTTGTTCAGGTCTGCACCCATCAGGGGTGTCACTAGGTACCTAAATATGTCAGGGATATGGACCAATCACTAAATCAGGGACAAGTACACTAAACATGTTAGGGATATAGACCAATCAGGGACAAGTATGTACTAAACATGTCAGGGATATGGACCAATCAGGGACAAGTTCATAAACATGTATGGACCAGTTACTTAGTAGGGACAAGAGGGTCACTAGATAACTAAACATGTCAATATGGACCAATCAAGGACAAGTACAAGTACATATATAATACATGTCAGGGATATGGACCAATCAGGGACAGGTACCTAATTATAAACATGTCAGGCATATGGACCGATTAAGGACAAGTACATGTACCTAAACATGTTAGGCATATGTTAGTACACTGAAGTAGCTGTTTGGCTACCAACTCTCTAGATTGTTTACAGGGTTAGGCAGCAGGGATAAGGTCTATACATTCATAGCACGTCGGCAGAACGTACTGCGCCTGTGCGAAACCCGTAATGTATTGTGCATATCACTTCGGCAGAACGTCTCATATAAGGTCGAATTCGCGTATATAAGGGTGACATCCCGTCTGTAGTTTTCAAATGTTGTGTAGAAAAAGATATCGTCTGCAACAGGCAAAATTCTGATGCAACGTTGACCAAAAATCCAGCGAAAATCCAGGTTTTGCGCAGATGCAGAACGTTCTGCCGACGTGCTTACATTCATGTGTGACAGTCCAATGGTTTAAACATGTAGTGTGTTAGGTTCTATTACATGCACTGGGCTTGAGCTACACCCCCCCCCCCCCAAACATGGGACCGAAGGCTTATTTTCTCTCTGAGGGGTGATAACCAAAACGGGCTTAGATCCCCCGACCCCTGGATCCACGGAATTTGATTCATATGGTGAGGTGTAGGGTCACCAATCACTACACCTTATACGCATCAGAACCTTTGAACCAGAGATGTCTTGCCATAATCTCCCTTCATACATATCAGTTGTACTCTTTTTATAAATGTATCTTTGTATAACAAAACATCAAAATCATTATAAGATGTAGTTTCCAATTTTATATACACACATTAGCATCCAACCGCACATTCCAAGAAGTTACCAATTACATTTTGACTCTAGAAACTACTAAATTTGGAAAATCTCACGATAATTTTTCAAAATTTTACATTTTAAAAATCCAATTGAATTTATTTTTCTGCTGCTGTCAAAAATAATTAGATTTTTCATGCGTTTACTGTATCGTTTTAACAAGTTGTAATGTGCTTTACATTTGGATGCGATGGCTACTGTTTCGCTAGCATGGCCATGTTTGCTGAAAGTTTACTGACAAATTTCTACCGTTTAAAACATTTTACGGTCCCAAAACTTATATTACACGGGAAACAAAGTTATAGTTGTTATGTTCATACGTAAGATTTCTTCTGGGAACGATTTATTCTTCGGCGACACTGCCGATATACAGTAGCGTTCATGATTTTACGGAGGCCAAGGCAAGGTAAACCACTTGACAGTGCCCGATGTTTTCTTCATTTTGTAGCGAAATTTACTGATCTATGGAAGGCTTAAGGTGGCTTAGAACAAAAAGGGGAATGTGACATGATTTCCGACGTTCCGGGTTTTTTTTACTTGAACCGAAACGTTTTTTAACGTTACAAGTCTGGAACCGGTCCAGTGTACTGTTACACAGCAATATGCAGGGGTCCACACAAAAATAAGGCTAGGGTCGGCGTTTTTTTTCAGGGTCGGTCGGGAAACAGGAAACACAACATTTATTTTCCTAGGCCTTATGAAAAATGATATACTTACACGTCCTGGAAATCCTCGAAGGTCAGTGTAGGGGTCATAACATTCAACAATCCAATCACCTGGAAAACAACAAGACAAGCAGACAATAAATTAAAGACTTAATAATAGATAGATAGACAGTAGATAAAGGTAAGTATTCAATACGCTGTGCTCACGCAAATCAATAATTTATAGACTTCACCATAATTGCCAAAAAATTCTGTGAACTGGAAACATTCTGTATGCAAAATATTGCCTAATGTTTCCATTTATAACATTTTTAAAACATATGTTTGTCATTGTAGCACATTTGAGTTTACATGTACACAACAAATATATATATATATATATATATATATATATATATATATATATATATAGCACAACAATGTCGCATTTGTACTTAATGAATGTCAATGTTTTATGTACAGAAATGGCCAAAACATTGACTTTTTTTATTACCTAAGATCCTACAATGGCCATGTGGGCCTTTAATGCATTGTGGTTCAGTGTAATTTTCAAATCATGACAGTACATGACCTGACAAGTTCATCTGAAACATGTTTCCTGGAGGAAGTGGTTCTAACTTATGGGTGGAAATTCCAGGAATTTGCGGTCAAAGTATGAAAACAAAAATACACATATAGATAACATTACATTTTCACACTGTCCTAGACAACTTGCCTGTTCATACATACACTGTACATAATCACATCTATGAGAGAATTGGAGCTTAGACAGCCTAGCATTTGCAAGCGAATGCAAGATATTTCACTAACATCCTTCCCCTGTGCAGAAATGGAGGGATCATTACTTATCATGGAAAAATAGACTAATGCGAAACCACTGGAGCAAAAATTAAGTCTTACCCCAAACTACACACATGAAAGAATGGACTAATCCAATATGGAAAAATAACACACATCGCGTCCGACTGAACGGCAAGCTCTGATTGGTCGGGACCTACGCACATTTTCGTGTTCCATGTGTTTGAGCAGCCTCAGCTCGCGGTAGCTTCGTTTGGCATGGATCTCGGACTGGAATGGTCTGGCCAGCTTCTTAATCGCCACTTTGTGCCCCAACTGCTGGTCAAACGCCGAACTGCAAACAGAAACAAGAAATCAGAGATATTTCTTCTGGGAAGTATGCAATCCCGACGTGGCTTCCTGAATTCCCCCATGTCAGCCTCTGGCTCCTGACCAGATGCTGAGACCTTTGACCTCCTGTAATTTTGCCTGTCATCAATGTTCCTTCCACCCACGTGCTGTCAACCTACATTTGTTTTTTTATTTTTATTTTTTTTGGTCTCATAGACTGTCATCCAGTAAGATACGGAGAAAATCACCTTGAAGTGCGCAAGAAAACAGTTACTCAAGAAACTGTCAGACGTACTAGTAGCATCCACTACATTTCATCATATTCGACGTCTGACTGTGACAGTTTTCAAAATCAAAATCTATCCACTTGCTTGAGGAACTGTTTTCTTGTGTATCTTATAATCATTAAGTACGTTTAAAAAGCACTTTGTATTTTATAACAGTATTTTCAGCAACATCTTGCACATTTAGAAAATAAGTTCATGAAGAAAATCGAGAGTAAAAGAGGTATTATCTAGTGTAAAGGACTCCCGGAAAGGTGTGTACACAGAAATATGCCGGGGCGGGAACACTCACCAAACCTGTCCGTACGCCCCCGAACCGATCGGAGTCAACATCTGATAGCGCTCTGGGATCTCCCATATCGTCCGGTTCAGCTCCACACGGTAGAAGTGCGGCTTGATCTTTTCCGCCGGCTGTTCCGTCATTTCTAAAGAGCTTTTCTCTGAGAGGTTTGGCTCGAAAAACGCTCCTGCTTTGCTCTTCTCTAGTGATGTCTCAAAAGGTCAACAGAGGTCATTTCCTGTTCCGGTTTTTGAGGAAGGACAGGAACGCATTCAAATGTAAAATTACTAAAACACTCCCAATCATAACTTTAATGGCCAATAGATATAGTTATTGATGGATAAAAAGATTATTTATCTTTTATATATACCTAAATAAGTGATATGAGTCTTTTTGGTTTCAATGATTCTTTATAAACATTATAATATTTCGAGCGTTTGCGTGCTGTGCATCGAACTCTCGCGATAGTTTACAAAGCGAGACGTGATCTTGACGATGATGATGATGTGTTAGCGCGAATTCGACAAAATTCTATCACTTTTTTCCTTCAGAAAATGAAAATTATCATTCAAAAGAAGGGTGTTCTTATATACCTGATGTGTTAACCTCGGAGTTTATGAGAACACCAGTATCTTAGTGCCCTGACACTTAGCTAGAGGCCAGGGTTCAAAAGTCTTGGTCCTGTTTTTAAATAATATTTTGTTGTTTACCAGGCAAGCTGCGCTGGTCAAAGATCAATTCCTGCTGAATTTGTTATCAGTCCAAATCGCCACGTCGGTTCAAATCTCAGACTCGTGGCGTCGTTTGTGAGAAGAAAAGTATTTTTACAGTCAAGAAGAAACTAAGAAGAAGGTAAGTATTCCTCCTCAGAGCTGTGTGGCATTTACGTTAACTCCGAATCATGCTTCGAGTTTGAAGAAGAGAGTTTTGGGGAAAAGATCTTGTATTTGAACAGTGGTTGTTTTTTTGCAAGCTGTGCCGAGTCAGCAAGTTCGACCGATAAACAAGATGTTTTTGTAGACAAATTACAGACAGAGCATCGCCTTGTACAAATTGGAATAGAAGTAAAAACTGAGGAAAGGAGAGAAATTTTGAAGGGAATTAAATATTTTTGTGTGAAAATTAAAAATGAATTTTTGCCCCCCCCCACCATAATTTTTTTCTTATGATCAGATTGAATATTTGGCTCAGCTCTAAGCATTATTATAATTTCTGCCCAGTTCTTGCTTTGTAATCTAATAATTATGAGAGTTATAATCCCAGATTTTCAATTAGAAAAGATTATTTATGACTGTTCTCAGAAACTCTATACATTATACATACATGCTGGAAGTCCATGAAGTACATTGAATAATCGTGCTATGATTTGCTTCAAAAGATTGCATGGCCAGTCAATGCGTGCTAACATAATTTTCCTCATATGATAAAGACAGATTCCAATTTTCACCATTATGGGATAGGACGGGAATTGTACTACTAGTACTAGTACATAGTCCTGTCACTGTAATGTACAAATTCTGTCTGTCAAAGTCCAAGGCCATTGTTGTCCCTTTCCCCCAGAGTTTCTGAACAGAGACCTTTAACTCAGGGAACTGGTCTTCTTACTTGTAAGCATTCTGGTCGGTGATGCACAGTTGAAAAATTTTCAAAGACCAATGACAAGCTGTGTATGTAGATACGAGTATGTATCACCAATCAGAATGCTTGTAAGAAAGGGCACTACTGTGCATATGTAAATGTACTTGAAGCTTTCTTTGTACCTAAGTGTCAAAGTCCAATGACACCAAGTGACCTTTTAGCTTGCTATGCAAGAAAGATACTGTGTGAGTCATTGTTTCCTTTCATGAAATGCATTAACATAATTTATGTAAGCCAATGTAATCAAGGGTTTCAGATTAATAGAAAGGGAGTTTGTTGAAAAATATATTTTCTGCAGTAAGACTGAGAGTAACAGATAGAAGGACAGTACATATTGTCAGTCCTTCTATATTGTCCCTCTATCGCTAAGTTACTTGTCTTACGTCAGAACCCGTCACGTCACAGCTGACTGCCTCTGATAGCGGCACACGCCCTCTAGTGATGATGGCATACATGACGTGGGCTCGATGACGTCACTAGCTGTCAATCAGTGACCCTCCAATGTAGATCACAACTGATAACATCCCAACACAACCTCAGTTGACAGTACACTCACAACTCACACATCACTGGTTAACACTAATAATATTGCTATTCTACATGTACAACTATCATTGTTACCACACATACAGAACACATAAGAATATTTATAATAGCTACATGGTCTGACAGAGTGCTCTGCACAAGTGTCAGAATTGCAAGTGGTAATCAGGTGCCAATTATCTTAGTGTGTCTGACGTGAGTACAGCACACATACGTTGTCTATTTTCCGCTCCAATGGACCAGAAAAGACCAGTTCAACAGGTTATGGTAAAGCGCTTTAAAGCCTAGCAGAGTTAGGTGGGCATTTGGTAGCTTGTGGTGGTAGTAGCAAGACAACAGTCAAGCAACATGATCGTAAGTGCTGGTAGTTTTTTTTTTGTGTGATTGTTTTTAAAGACATGTACTTCTTTGCAAAAACTGTTGTTTCTCAGTTATCAAGTGATCTACTTGTATCAAGGAGGTTATGTGCTCTAAAAAACTTTTAGTAAAAGTCCTCCTTGAAAACGATGAAATCGATGTCACTCCTCACCCCCGGGCCGCGCCATGTTGGAGCTAGACGTGAAAACGAATGAGAGACGCGGAGCGCGTGGCTTGCTATCCATGCAACTCAGGATAATTTGCCCCTTGCCATGATTTTTTTTTTTACTCTTCATACCCGCTACAAACATTGTTGAAAGCAGACAAATTCTATGCTCACTTCTTGTATTTAAACCTCCTTGCTTGTATGTACCTTTGCCATGTCAAGAAAGTGTCTTTTTAAAAGTTACCATTTTTTTTAAAGTGGCGTAACAGTTAGAGCGTTGGACTCTAAACCAATAGTTACCGGGTTCAATACTCACCATGCGCCGACGTTGTGACCTTGGGACCTTCCCTTTTGTGAAGGTGGAGTGACGCCCACCGAGCCTCTTCGGCTAATCTGTCTTAATGTGTGCAAAAAAACACAGTACGGATTTGGTGCACCAATGTGCCAACATCTGTACGTCTGCCACCAAGAGCCGTAAATTTTTTTTTTAAAAACAATCCAGGGTTTTTATTTAAAGAAAACCCAAAGTACTTTCTGAAAATCCAAATCTCTGATTTCTTATTTATTTATTTATTATTTTCTTTATTTAAAATCCAAATCTCTGATTTCTTATTTATTTATTTATTATTTTCTTTTTTTTCAGGAACAAACGATGAAGGCCTTGATTCTGGTTGGCGGGTACGGCACCAGGCTGCGACCTCTGACCCTGAGCCGGCCCAAACCGCTGGTGGAGTTCGGGAACAAGCCCATGGTGCTGCACCAGATCGAGGCTCTGGCCGAGGTCAGTTTTGCAGCTCCGATCCGCAGAGATCATCTTTGTAGACTCTCCTGTTTTGGAACCTTTGAGCCACTCTAGGACATAGTATTATATCCGTGGTTCTAACAATTTGACGTAAATGTTTTGGAAGAAGTCAAAATAAAAATGGGGCTGAAAGGAAAACTTTAATCCGATTTTGTATATTCACTCTCTGAAACGGTGTGTTCTGAGCAAAGAACAGACTTTTCCCTCAGATTCTGTTTTCATGTTAATTTTTCAGTTCACCATTCAGCTTTTTTTTAAATTCCCAAATCCAAGAATCAAAAATTACTTGTGCTGTCATCTTTTAAAGAAAGTGTCTTCATTTTTAGTGCTAAAAAGTCTTCTAAAAGATGGAATGAGTTACTAGAAGGGAATTTTAGGATATGTTTTTAGTTATTATTTGTGACTAAGTACTTATTCCCCTGTATCCAGGCTGGAGTGACCCACATTGTTCTGGCTGTCAGCTACCGAGCGGAGATGTTGGAGAAAGAGATGAAAGTCCAGGCAGACAGGGTATGTACATGTTTACTGTACATATACAGTATCTGCATCTGTATAGCCAGTATAAACTGCCCCTCAAAGCAACACACCAGCTTCGTAGGCATGAGGCACAGTGGCAACTACACCAAATTTAAACAACCTGTCACACCTAACCTTTGCACTTCTAACTACAAGCAAATTGTTTAAAGCTATCTAGTGATAATTAGCTACTTGGTTGCAATGCTTTCCACTCTAAGAAATTTTTGAACACCTCAATCCTGGGTTGATAACTCTGGTATTCAATTTCAAAAGCATGACTATTTCTTGTTATTTCCTAACCTGGTTTTAGATGCTTAGTAGTTGGTACATTCACCAGTTTATCAGTCATTTTGTACATCATGCATTAAGTCTGGACATTTTTCCTCTGTCTTTCAGTGGCACCCACATTAGATTAAGTGTTTTCATTTTGATGACACTAGCACCCCTATTGCAGAACAAGGCATAAGCTTTTGATATAACTAGTACTGCTTATAGTCTACCATGTTTTAGTATACAAAATAACAGTTTCTAAACTGATGACACTTTACAGACAAAGATGGCCATTATTACAACTCATTGCAGACAAATGGAGACTACTTTCACATCATTTACATAACAACGTTGCTTCCATTACATTCTTGTTGGGAGCCATTTCCTTGTGAAAATTGTAATTATCATGATTGATTCTTTTGATAAACCAACTTATAGCAGGACCCAAATGCAAGTTGATATGTTTGTTAACATTTTTTCATGTTATTTTTGGATTCTAGTTGGGGATCCAGATTAGCATGTCTCATGAAGAAGAACCACTGGGCACAGGTAAGGTGTCTGTAATATACATGTATACTGTAAATTCATTTATTTTTGCAAGGAATTTATTATGTTGTAGAAGAGGGAAGGAGATATATATACCATCTCTACATGTTGGGTTGTTAAGAGAAAAAACAGGGTTTCAGAGAAATGGACTGAGGGAAAACAGTTTGCAGTTGCTAGCAAATGTCAGATTTTCAGTTTTGTATATATTGTGAAGTTTTACTTTGAGATACGAAAGTATTGTTTTGGGTGGCTGAGCTGTGGCTTTGTGTATCTGTATGTCTGGACAGAGAGTAGGTTGACAGCATGTGGGGGGGAGATTGACAGGCAAAATCACAGTAGGACAAAGGTGGCTGGAATCTGGCTGGGAGCCAGCACGAATTAGAGGTCGACATGGGGGAATTCAGGAAGCCAACGATTGCATACTTGACCTGAAAGTCTGAAATTCTAAATTCTCATGCTCAGGCTTTTAGCTAGGAATTTTTTGTTGGGTGTCCATTTTTTTATTGTATGCTATAAGGTACAAGCTTTTCAGGGGGGCTTTTAAAGTTTTTTTTAAAATTCGTAATGCTCTCAAACACTTGAGGTGGAAATTTTGAGGAATACAGCCAGTTTTTTTTTTCATTTGTTACTTCATTTTTGTATTTATAGTAAGGCTGAAGGGAGGCATGAGGGCATGGCAGAGGTTAGGAGTGGAAAAAAAAAGGGTGTCTTTAGGGTGTCCTACCAAAAAGCAGGGTGTCCAATTTCTTATTATTTTCAATACAGGGTGTCCAAAAGACACCTGGACACCCCCTAGCTAAAAGCCTGCTCATGCTACATTTGTTACAACAGTGCATACCAATGATTTTGATGATGTATCAAATCTAACGTGTCTTTTTTTTCTCGTAGCGGGGCCCCTGGCTCTGGCGCGGGAAATTTTGGCGGGAGACGAGGAGCCATTCTTCGTTCTGAACAGCGACGTGATCTGCGACTTCCCGTTCGAGGAGATGCTGAAGTACCACAAGAGTCACGGCAAGGAGGGAACTATAGTGGTGAGTTAGAAATAAGACTCCCCCATTTGTCAAGTGGACTGTTCCAGAGTCTATGGTAATGACATGGATCACTTAGGGATGGACCAAAATTTGGGGGTATACAATTTGGGACAATGGGAACATTAAGGAAAATTCATTATTTAATATGCAAAAAAGTTATACCCATAAATGTACATGTAGTGTTTATAATCATCATTGGATGCTGTGACTAAGTATACTTTAAAAACATGTTATTATATGACATTCAAGATATTTAAGTATTGCATGAATAAACAAGTTTTTAAAGCACAGTCCAAAAGCTTTTCCCTCATACTGCAAAATAAAACCACCACAAAATTAAATGCATTTTCAACACACAAAAGCAAAGTGAGTTCATAAAACAGTTTAGATTGATTCAAGTTTTACTAGAAGCAATATTCTGAAGGAAAAAATTATTTGTTTTTGTTTGTTTCAGGTTACCAAGGTAGAGGAGCCGTCCAAATATGGCGTGGTCGTTTACGACGGCCAATCGGGGAAGATCGACAGGTTCGTGGAGAAACCAAAAGAATTCGTGTCGAACAAAATCAACGCGGGAATGTACATTTTCTCCCCCAAGATCCTGGATAGGATACAGGTCAGTCTACAGTCACTGTTTTTCACAGGCAGTGTCGGAAATACCAACACGTCGGCAGAACGTACTGCACCTGCGCAAAACCCTGATTTTTCACGTTTTTTGTTGGATGTTTGGTCAACGTTGCATCAAATTTTTGCCTGTTGCAGACGATATCTTTTCCTAAACAACATCTGAAAACTACAGACAAGCTGTAAACCTTATATGGTCTACTACAACCTTAATAATATATGAGACGTTCTGCCAAAGTGCCGATGCACAATACATTACGGGTTTCGTGCAGGTGCACTACGTTCTGCCGACGTGCTAGAAATACCCATCTGCAGTCTGCATTTTGCAGAGACATTTTCAATGTTGCAGAAGAAAAATAAAGCAACCTGCAACTTTGCAGACTGAAAAAATCAGGCTAGGGGTTCAATGGTGGCGGCCTCCGTGGATATGGCCACAGTTTCGCCCAGATGTGCCGCGCAAACAACATATTTTGCTTCTAAACTCATGCAGATAGCACACTTTCTCGAGGCCAACTATTATTGCTGTGCAAAAATTTCTACTAAGCTGAAAAATATTTAAATTTTTTCTTTAATATTTGCAGAAAGTATTTCCAGATTGCAGAGCAAAATTTTGATAATGTAATTGCAGAACACTGAAAAAAAGTATTTCTACCACTACTTAGTATATACATGTAGGTTACTGCAATCAATGTATTTTTGCAGGGAATTTGTTTTGTGGTGTACGTAGGCTACGAGCTATAAGCTGCTTTCCAGTATAATTACTGTCAACATCCCCTCGGGCTAAATCCCAGCAGTTTCTGAGAAGGCGCTGTGTTTGTGAGCCTTAGGTCTACTCTATTGTTTTAAGATGCATGTTGATAAGTACTTAACTACTTACTTATGAAGAAAGTACCTCCCTAATTTGCATTGAGAAAATAAAGAGCAAACAAAAGTTGTAATTAGGCCTTGGAAAAAAAATGTTGTGTTTTCTGTTTCCCGACCGACCCTAGAAAAAACTGCCGACCCTAGCCTTTTTTGGGGTGGACCCCTGCAAGGGACATAAATTTTTCGAGCTGATCAACCTTTTCTAGCTCCTTGATCTGACACCCGAGTGATGAAACGTTGTACAATCGGATTTCCAACATTGACATTGAAAATATACATGTCCTCATGCAATTTCTAAAGTTTGTTAAAATACTGTATTGTATAAGTTGGATCACTAGAGATTGCCAAAGTCTAGAAAAGAAAAAAAAAAGATAATCCCTGCAGCTACCTACCGACCCTGAGTTTTTTCAGGACTGAAAAAGGAAACACATTTTTTTCCTAGGCCTTACGGACATGAAGAAAGTACATGTACCTCCCTAATTTGCATAAATTGAGAAAATAAAGAGCAAACAAAAGTTGTGTTTATTGTATATTGAACATGATTCTTCCTTTCCAGTTGAGACCAACTTCTATTGAGAAGGAAATCTTCCCAGTCATGGCTTCCGATGAAACCCTGTATGCCTTCGACCTCAAAGGTAGCTATCATTATCTTTTCCGAGTTTATAAGATGATTTAACATTTTCTGTAGCATTTGTTGATGCGTTGCCTTCACCAAAAAAGTTATGTTTTTGCTACCATTTATGGAGAGGGGAGCATAACTCCAGAAGTTGTAGATGAATTTTTATGATTTTTTTGTGTGGCCTGTGAAAAATTAAGGGCAAGTGTGCTTACATGTGAATGTATGGGCCTTCTGGCAGCTAGTACTGCATGTAGACTTTGCAATCTTTCTGTTTCATGTTTAGGAAATGCTACAATCATAATTTTTGGGTGGCAAATAGCTCCTGGTTTTTAATTTTGGGGGGGGGGGGGGTTGGGCCCCCTAGAAGCTTTTTATGGAATTGCTGGTGCTTTTTGTTGGAGACCTCAGGTTTGTGGATGGATGTGGGCCAGCCCAAGGACTGATGTTCCTGATCATGTAATAAACATGTGATGATCATGCGGTGTACATGTGATGAACATGTGGCGATCATGTGGTGATCATGTGCATTATTTTCTGCAGGTTTCTGGATGAATGTGGGCCAGCCCAAGGACTTCCTGACAGGGATGTGCATGTTTCTGTTCATGTGATAAACATGTGGCGATCATGTGATGATCATGTGATGAACATGTGCATTATTTTCTGCAGGTTTCTGGATGGATGTTGGTCAGCCCAAGGACTTCCTGACAGGGATATGTATGTTTCTGTTCATGTGATGAACATGTGATGATCATGTGATGATCATGTGATTATCATGTGCATTATTTTCTCCAGGTTTCTGGATGGATGTGGGCCAGCCCAAGGACTTCCTGACAGGGATGTGCATGTTCCTGACCTCCCAGAGACAGAAGTGTCCGGAGAAGCTGCACCAAGGAGACGGCATCATCGGCAACGTCCTGGTGGTCAGTCGTCTTCCTTTGTGTCCAAAAAACTTTAAAAACTCAAACAGCTGAAAAACTCAACGTTTGACATATTGCCATTACATACATTTTGTACTCCAGACTATGACTTCTTCAACAAGAAAGCACTACTGTAGATTCATGTATTTGCCTCAGGACTTAATTTCGCTGCAAGAGGGGAAAGTAGATTTTTGCTGTGTTTCATGGATGCAACAATCATAGTACAGAAGATATGCATCGGAAATGTATTCTCTGATTGTCATGATTTTGCAGTGGAGAGGTCATTGCAGAAACAGCCAATATTTCGAGATTTGCTTTTTGTATACTGTACAAGTGTCAGGCCATACTTATTACAAGACTTAGTGTACTTTTTCAAAGGCTTTGACATATTTATGGTAAAATAAATTCAGCACAGACCAAACCTTCATGTTGAAGTCTGTGATTTTCAGAAGATAAAAATGTATTACAGTAACTTCAAACTACTGGAGATACATGTACCCTTTTGTGTAATACCACTACTTTCTGTTGCTCGATTGACAGGACCCAAGTGCCAAAATCGGCGACAACTGCCGGATCGGTCCCAACGTGACGATCGGTCCGGACGCGGTGATCGAGGACGGGGCGAGGATCAAGCGCTGCACGATCCTGCGTGGCTCGGTCGTCAAGTCGCACTCCTGGCTGGACTCCAGTATCATCGGGTGGAGATCACAAGTCGGCCGATGGGTGAGATAGTCTGCTGTTTGTTAGACGAATGTAAAAAGGTAGCCCCGACCGTAGAGGCAATGGGTTGTCCTTTAGTCCACTGTGTCTTGGTGGAGCCCATCCCTCTCCTTCCACAATGCCTTTTACCTCCCCAACTGAAGTCAGGTGCCCATTTTACACCTGGGTGGAGGGAGGAAAATAGTGTTAAGTGACTTTTCCAAGGACACAGCATCTAGCCAGGGATCGAACCCGTGACCTGTTGATCCCTTGTCCGCTAACCTATTAGCCACTTGGCCATGTGACACCATAAAGAGGAATGTACCATTCAGAAACACGGAAAGGCAGGCCTGAAATTTTATTAGGTGTACACACACAGGAATAAGAGAGCTAAATGTTCTGCCAGTCTGATATAAAGTTGCAACCTTTCTCATATACTAAGGTCAAATTGAACCCCCACCTCTCCATTACTGCCTTCAGACACTTTCAAAACAATGCACTAATTCTTGTACGTAAAGTTCCTAATATAGTCGATTTTGTATTTAGATGTTGTATACTTAATGTAGTTGTTATACAAGCCTTTGCAAATTTTGGTGTCAAATTTTGACCAATTTCACAGCAGAGTAAACATGGCCTAAACAAGGCTGTTGAGAGTTCAGACTCAGAGATGTAAAATAGATTCTAATTTCGCCATGTTGCTTTGTCCTCCAAAAATGACCTAAAGAAAATTAAGACTGTTAAGCTGTAAAAAAAACTGTTAATTCCTCCATGTTGTTTAATTTCGTCTTCCGAGTATAACCTAAACAAGACCGTTTAGCTCTCCTGCAGATTTTGAGTTTACGTCATTATTTTGTTTATCTTCCATTTACCAATTGTATAAGTTTTTGTTATTTATATTTCATTTGATTATATTGTGTTGTATGGACTCCAGGAAGAATAAAATAGTGTGAATGTAAAGACTATAATAAAGATCCCAATAAAACAAGGAAACAAACAAACAAAAATAAGTTCTAATTCCGCCATGTTGTTTTGCCCCCCAGGTGCGTATGGAGAACGTGTCGGTGCTCGGGGAGGACGTGATCATCGGGGACGAGCTCTACATCAACGGCGGGCGCATCCTGCCCCACAAGTCCATCTCTGCCTCCATCACAGATCCACAGATCGTCATGTAGGATCACAGTCCCCGGATCCTCAATCTAGATCACAGTCCCCGGTCCTCAAGTTGGATCAAATTCCAGAATCACAAAATGATCACAAACCCCAGATCTTCAGATCGTCATGTAGGATAACAGAATTACCGGATCCTAAATCTAGATCACAGTCCCCGGATCCTCAAGTTGGATCAAAATTCCAGAATCACAAAATGATCACAAACCCCAGATCTTCAGATCGTCATGTAGGATCACAGAATCCCCGTATCCTCAAGTTGGATCACAATTCAACATGATCAAAATCCACAAACTGGAAAGTTAGATCACAATGCCAGGATCACAAAATCAATCAGAATCCCAAAACTTCAAGCTGGATCACAATTCCAGGATCCTCAAGTTGGATCACAATCCCCCAAACCTCAAGCTGGATCAAAATTCCAGGATTACAATTAGTCATCAGAATCCACAAACTGGAAAGTTAGATCACAAAATGATTGAAATCCCCAACTCCTCAAGTCAGATCAAAATTCCAGGATCACAAAATGTAGAATTTAGCTTTCATCAGGGATTAATGACCTCAGCTTAGATGATCTTTGAACTCTGACCTCAATTTATATGTGGAAATCAGGGTCTGGGGTCAGCCAATAGGGTGATCACTTTAACCTATGACCTTTGACTTTTTGCTGTAACCAATAAGCTTTAATCTCTCCAAATATCCAGACTTTTAGTAGTGAATTAGTGAGCTGTGTAAAAAAAAAAACTACATCAACCTTCTTTACTTCAAAACAATGATTTTCTTCCCAAATCTTCCAAATGTAATATTGAAATTGGAGCTGGAGCTCAGAGCATTTGATGCAGTCTGTAATGTAAAGAAAAATTGTGTTCTGCACAAATTCTTTTTTTTAATTGTAGAATAGTGTTAGATTTAGCCTTAATACAGTAGTAGAAGACTAGTAGTTAATGATATGTCTATATAAATAATATAATAATGATATACAAGATGGAAGTACAATGCTATAAATATTAGAATGAGATATAGTCCATACTTTGCCAAAATTAGGTGTGCTAAGTTTTTGTGAGTTCATACTTACACACCTAAAGGCACATCAAAAGATGAGCATAAGTACTGAAGTTTAGGAAGAAGCCAAAAAATATTTTGTAAACATGCCAGTCTACACTCATGAAAATCTACAGACGGTATTTTTATGGTAGACCAGAATCTACTGTCCAGACTTGCTACTGACTACTTCAATGTGTACTTTGTATGTTATGCTCTGGTACTAGCCTGTGTACGCAAGCTCTTTGTCCGGCGCTCAGAGAGCTGCCAACCCCAAGGAGGGCGGACTAGGCCTTCCTACGGGGGTACATAGAATTTGGCAAAAGAAGGGAATAGCTGGCCAGTAGAGTCAGTCCGCAGGAGGGTTAATTTCAGCACGTCGGCAGAACGTACTGCACCTGCGCAAAGCCCTGATTTTTCACGTTTTTTGTTGGATGTTTGGTCAACGTATCAAAATTTTGCCTGTTGCAGACGATATCTTTTCCTATACAACATCTGAAAACTACAGACAGGCTGTCAATTTTACCTTATATGCTGTAATACAACCTTATATGAGACGTTCTGCCAAAGTGCTATGCACAATACATTACGGGTTTCGAGCAGGTGCAGTAAGTTCTGCCGACGTGCTGTTAATTTCCCCCTCCAAAGCAGCCAGTCAACCCCAAGGCGGCCAAACTCCCTCTGGCAAATATTCTCCCTATTATAGCCAGCGTAGTTAGTCTGGTAGAGACTAAGGTTTAGTCAGTCTACTCTGGTACATGTTATGTGTTCTCATGATCAAAGTGTTGCCATGGTATGTAAGTGATAGGCTTGTTTGAACAAAGTTATCTGTAATGTGAGTTTACAAGGGCCAAAAATCCTAAACGTGCCTTGTTTAAACTTAAGCTAATTTCAACTCTTCCAAGAAGATTTAGTAGTAAGAGCACAAATTATACAATCTGCAGTACTCGCAATCATGAAATTGCAAATGACCGAGATTCAACCGTTTTTTTTTTTGTTCTTTGCTTTATTTTTTATCTTCTCATTGTTTGGTGAGATGTGAATTTTGAATTAGAGGAAGTGACAGTAGAAAAAAGTGTCTGAATCATAATCATATCTACAGGTGTGACCATATTGTGGATGAAGGTGGTGCAATTGAATGACACATGTTATTATAATATGAGAGTCATAAAAGAGAATACTGTACATGCAGAAACTTTTGCAGTGGTTTTATTTTTTACCTCTTACCGCAAAATCAAAACATCATGAATATGTGTTTTATACATGTGTAGTTCTAGAATTGTTGCAACCTTGGTTTGGTTTGGTTGGTAAGGATCTCCATTAGTGTGTCAATTCACACTAATCTTCCTGGAGTCCTGGTGATGATGTAAATCACCATGTGGCTTATACGAGACGGGGTCGCCAGGCCACCATCCGGGTGATTTGAAGTGAATCACCAACTTCCAGCTAGTAATATCTGGACCATCGCACACCGGGGCATGCCCCTACTCTTTTTCGAAAGTTGTGGTGGGTTCTTTAATGTGCGTGGGGTGTGGCTCTCCCCAAATTTAAACACGGGACCTCTATTTTATGTCCTATCCAAGGGACGTCCCTAACCTGAGCTAGGTACTCATTTACACCTGAGTGAAGTGAGGAAAGTCGTGTAAAGTGCCTTTCCCAAGGGCACAAGATCAGTGACATGGCAGGATTCGAACTCGGGACCTCTTGGTTCTGAGCCGAAGACTCTGCCATTGCGCCACACAGCCTCACACGGCAACCTTGAACATCAAACACTGCAAAATAAAACCATCACAAAGGAAAATGCATTTACAGTAATATCCCTGTATAACCTTGGTCAAAAAATATTTAAGCACACAACTTTTGTGTCATAATTACATAGCTGTGATTACATTTTATTGTTTATGAAAATTCAAATTTACCTGGAGCCTGAGATGACCAGTACATGTACTTCTGTTACAAGTTGCTACAAAAAATATGATTGTCGCAAAAAGTAAGTTATCTGGCTACAGGGTAGCGGAATTGAAGGTTACATCAACATAGTAATTGCAAATCAAAGTATATTAGTGTTATCAATGAACAAGTTTATTTTTATTGCAATATGGTACTACAGTTTGGTTTATTCTTTGATATTATTAGGTAATCATATATGATTGTAATCTGTGACTAAGGTTAGACTGAAACTCGATTATGTGGAAGAATGATTAAATTTTACATGGTCAAAATGATTTGATTTGTGTGGTGTTGTATCATTGTATTTGTGTGTGTGTGTGTGTGTGTGTGTGCATATGTGTGTGTGTGTCCATCGTCCAAGGAT
Source organism: Branchiostoma floridae x Branchiostoma japonicum (assembly GCA_013266295.2). Lineage (NCBI taxonomy): Eukaryota > Metazoa > Chordata > Leptocardii > Amphioxiformes > Branchiostomatidae > Branchiostoma > Branchiostoma floridae x Branchiostoma japonicum. The sequence continues at coordinate 29,091,498 of CM023825.1, forward strand.
AGTCAAGCCATAACGAAATGGGAACAAGAATGAGTGGTTGGGAACGAGAGTGGTTTAACTAGAAACGTCCACATTAAAAGGAGGGTAGGTGATTTGATCTCCCTTCAACTCTTGAAAAGTGACCGAAGATTGTACATAAAACGTTAGATAAAGATTAAAAAAACAAAGTTTTTTTTTGCAAACTTTGATCTTTGCTATAGAAATTGTGTCAATTGAATAAAATTTTAGAATTCTTGATCCCCCCCTCCCATATGGACGGGTCCAGAACACCTGCGATCACGTGACCGAACACCTGTGATCAGCTGACCCGATTGTTTACCGGCTGACGTCACCAGTGCTATGTTTTGAAATGACCCAGTCGCCGCCATACTGGTCTAACGTAACGGGGACGAGTGAGTCACAACTGTCACTGGATTCATTCGTTTTATTTCTTTACTACTTAACCCACATAACGACGGTGGCAGTCAAGTTCGTATACCGTTGCTAGGAAGAAATCAGAAGACGTTTCTAAACTTTCAAATCCTAGTAGGACGTTAACTGGCAAGATATAAAACAGGTATGTCTCGATTCTTTTTGTTTCCTTTTCTGTTATGATTTTTTTTGTCAAATGTGCAGAGATTCAAGATATGATGTCTGCACATTTGACATTTTAGATAAGTACGTCTAGAAATAACAGAAACGTTTCAATAATATTAATATTAATGTTTCTGCCAGTGACGCTATAGAACGTCAGGTAACGTTTATGTAAATAATGTGAGACAGGTGTTTCTTGTTGTTTACTTTAGACACTGTATTCCAAAATCAGTTGACGGTAGTTTAAAATGTGCAAAGTTCTGAGTTTGCATTTGTCGAAATATGCATTTTGCAATGTAAGGAATTTACATGTATGTGTGTATAACAAATTATTAATCTAAAAGAAAGCACTGCTTTATTTAAAAAAAAAGATAGTTAAAATTTAACTTTGTGTAGTAAACTGTGTAACTGGAGAACGCAGAATTGTTTGACATTCTGTCAAAAATTGACATTTTTGTACAATCGAATGACTGCAATAAACGTTAATTAATATCAAAATATTGACCAAGGAGAACCATTTCAACACAAAGTATGCCGATAGCTATGCTCTATAATAAGAAGCTGAGTCATGTAGTGACGTCAGAAATTGGCCTGGGATCTGTCTGTGCATTCAGAAATTTCATTAGCATAGATTTTTAAGAATAGTATTCTGAGGAATGAACAAATCATGACAGATTATGGCGATATTACGTGTCTTATAACTTGCCCTGAGTGCATATATATATATATATATATATATATATATATATATATATACGTCGTTGGTTTGTAGCACAACTTGTTCAATGAATGAAAAACGTGCATACCTAGGTCTGAAGCTTTTGTAGCATACATGTAACACCAACAGGTGTCACATGAGTTTTCGTTGCGTATCTTTCCCCTAAAACTACTTTTGGTGTGATTTTTAGGGCTTGGGATTATCTCTTTTGCTTCTGTTTTGCTATGTCTGTTTTACATTTCATCTACCTCAGTCAAGATGAGCGCCCCCCCCCCCAAAAAAAAGAAATAAGATAAATGCTACCACCCCAAGAAGTCTGCGAATGAGGCTACTGTTTTGCTAAGCCTGCTTTACATTTTATCCAGCTCCGACAACATGGGCAGCGAGCACGGGTTAAAAAAATCCCGTATGAGCGCTCACCCCCCCCACCCCAAAAAAAATAGTAAAATAAACGCCGCCACCCCAAGAAGTCTGCGAATGAGGCTACTGTTTTGCTAAGCCTGCTTTACATTTCATCCAGCTCCGACAATATGGGCAGCGAGCACCAGAGAAAGCCCACCGCCCGGTCCTTCGTGCAGGCTCTGCGGGACAAGTACTGTCTGGACCCGGACGAAGGTTTCGGAGACGGCGGTACCGGGGCGGACTTCGTACAGATCATGTTCGTCACCGGGCCCAGAACACCTCGTAAGGAGAGCAGGACAAGCGGCAGGCCGGAGCTGGGGCACCTCAAGACGGCGGTAAGGAATGACTTCTTATGTCTATAATGAAGAAGTTCTTCTTCACTTCTGCTCAGCCCCATTGCTGGGATTAACAGATAACCTTTATTGTACATTCATGCTCAATCGGGCTAAGTACAGGTGAACAGGTGAAAATGTATATGTTTGCAGTACAAACAGGACTACTGATACAAATCTTAACTACATTAGCACTAAAACAACACTAATACAGAGGTTCGGCTTCTTCTCGTTTCTTTGTGATGTTAAGAATATAATCTGAAATGGGTTTGTTTAACTAATACAGGGTGATCAAAGCGCGTAAGAAATATGCATTTTTCAATATTAGACAAGGATTGGAAGTATGGAAACAGCAGGTTGCGCATAGGTTAGTTACAAGTGGCCCGGTACATATAAACGTAAGGAAAGGAACAGATATATAATAAAGAAGGGAATGTAAATAATTGATTTTGTGTCTGCAAAGGACAAGACAAGCGAATTATGCCGTTCATTTGTTGTCTACAAAATGTCGTTTATTCATACATGTACAAAGCCTATTTTAATGCTGTGTGGATGTGTGCCACGTGCCTGAAACAATAAATAAAGAATTAAAACAAATAAAACAATGATGATGAATATCAAGTGTTGAACGAAAGTAACAAGTCTAGTTAGATTAATTTGTAATGTTGAACAAATGTTGTCGACGCACCCCCCCACACACACACACAAATACATAGTGTAACGTAGCCATTGTTTTTAATCCAGACGGTAGCAGTACGTTAAAACAGAACAATAGCTCGGTGTAAATTGAGACAACTGTCGAGCCTGTGTTTCTGTCTGGCATAAAGACTACAGCAAACGCAACACTACCCGTGTCCGCCTGGCGGTTCAGTGAGGTAATGCAGATATTTTTACCTCGAGTTTCATCGCTTATTTTGGTAAACAGCTGACCTACGTAATACAATTAAACTTCCGTGTTTTGCAGACTAAGGAAAAGTGTTTAATTGACCATAATACCCGATAAAATTACAGCATACAATCCCCTCCACAGTTCCAAAACATTCACGAAAACCCAAAGTCGACGTCTGAAATATCCGGTTTCTTGTTGCGATGTATGTATATTTATTGCTTTTAGATTACTTCTAACTGTAAATCATTCTGCATTTCAGCCAATGAAGGTTGCTACTGCATGTTGTGTCTTGCAACAACGACGTAAACCATTTATTATGTTTACCTTCGCATAAGGAAAACATATTGTTTTTGCTATGTTTCTTCTTCCTCTTTTTCTTCCTCTTCTTCTTCTCCAAACAAATGTAGTCAATGACCTGAACCAGACATCTATCTCCATGGTAACTGGTGCTGTATGTAGCAGACACCCTGTGGTGTTTGGTTACATTTTGTAGCAGACAGCTGGAGGGGTTGCTCACCATATGTTATGTATCAACGTGTTTGAGTAACAATAAACAGAGCAGTAGTTCGTTAGGCTAGAACATGTGAAGGTAAACATTATGCATTTGTTTTGAAAATGTTACCTTTCTACTTCATTCATTCCTTCATTCAAACCGTTTTGTCGTTCTTCAGGTTCTGGATCACAAGAGGATCACGTACGCAGGGATTCCGCCAGGGGGCCTCACTAACCTGTGCCCCAACATCACTGACCTTGACCTGTCCATCAACTGCCTGTCCAGCTGGCAGGAGGTGCTGTCCGTGCTGTCCGCGCTGCCCAAGGTCAAGTCCGTCAACTTCAGCTGGAACAGACTGCAGAACGACACGGTGAGTGAGTGAGAGAGGGAAGGAGGGAGATGGATGGAAAAAGGGGAGAGAGATGGAGGGAGTGAGGGAGAGAGAGATGATGGGAGAGAGGGATGGTGAGAGAGAGGGAGGGAGAGAGAGGAGGAGGGAAGGGGAGGGAGAGATGGAGAGAGAGATGAAGGGAGAGAGGGAGAGAGAGATGGTGAGAGAGAGGGAGAGAGATGGAGAGAGATAAAGAGATAGGGAGAGAGAGAGACAGGAAGGGAGAGAGAGAGATGGAGAGAGAGTTCCCTGTTTATTCATTGATTGAGAAAATTAATGGTTGGTTAGTGGTTTATTGAGTAAGTGAATCGCTTTAAAAGTTTTTTTTATTCAATTGGTCTAACAGCCTAATGTGTTCATCTTTCAGACTTTGATTGACACGTGGTCTGAGCCGTTTGGACAGCGGTTGGAACACGTCATGCTGAACGGTACCGGGGCAGCATGGGACGTCATCACGGCACTGGGACGACACCTACCGCAACTGAAGGAACTGCACCTCTGCAAGAACGGTGAGTAGAGCAGATGTAGTTTCATCAATTCGGTGCTAATGTTGTAAATGTTGGAATCTGAAAGCTATATTGCCCTAAAATGTGACCTACGTTACTTTCATAGGATACGAGATGGTCGATTTTGACAGTGCTGCAGACTCCGCTGCGCTCGCAAGTTTGGAGACCCTGACCCTGAGTGAGAATCACATCAGAAGGTGTGTAAGCGTACATATTCAAACAGTGTAGCTTTTTGGGGGGTACGGAAGTGGGTTTGTGGGTCTGTTTGTCCGGACATTGTAGGTTTTCTGCCCAGTCGTCTTGACTTTACTTGCCATTGCCCTCAATACAGCACGGAAAGAGATACATAACATTAATATTATTTGAACTAGTCAACAAAAATCAAAATGTCTCCCAACTAACACCTCCAAATTCATATATCTCGCAAATCATCGGGCATGCACTCCATACTCCATTGCATACTGCAATAAATCAAACCTAACAATAACTATATTAGAAGTAGCATTAGTTGAGGATTCCCAATTTACTTTATGCTCATTTTTATTCGCCAAAAACATTTTTATCATTTTTATTGTTTACTATTGTTTCATCATTTCCAATGTACATGTACTTGCAATTAGCCCTTAGACATGAATTAGCAAAAAGTTTAATATATTATAATTTTCCATGTGTAGCTGGAACGAAGTCTGGAAGCTGCGGTTCCTCCCGTCGCTTCACTCCCTGGTGCTGTCTGGAAACCCTCTGGAAGATTTAGTCATCACCCAAGTGATTGACAGCTCAGCAGACGACACGCGCAACGAGACTGCATCCACACGCAAAGGCCAGGAACAATATTGCGACGTCTCCGATCCTTCCCACACATTCCCCGCTGCGATC